>NDXB01021906.1:541146-560571 GCA_002631895.1 Agapornis roseicollis | reverse complement strand
GTTTGGTTTTTTTTTTGTTTGTTTTTTTTTTTTTTTTTTTTTTTTTTTTTTTTGAAAATTCTTAAAATCTGGCTGTCCTGACCATGGCAGCCTGTGCATGCCCCTCTGCTGTTCATCACACATGATGAAAACGATAGTCATGATGGAGAAGTCTGCCCAGGGTACAAGCGTACTGTACTGGAGTGTTTAAAACAGCTTAAGAGGGAGAGCGTTTGTGGGCCTCAAAACAAAAGTAACATTGTGGAGAAACCTACAGGAGTACATATAAACCGCTTCCTGTTGCATGAAGGACTGCCCTCTCAGGCCATTCCTGCGTATGCTGAACGAGTGTCCACTGGCCAATGTAGATGTGTAAATATATATGTATATAACCGATGTACAGTCCGGGAAGCGCTGTGGCAGGAACTGCTGGGGTTGATCCGGCCACGGCCAGGCCCTCCTCCCTCTCCCAGGGTGCTTGCAACTGCGGCCCGGGGTCTCGGATTCTCCTTCGACACCCGGCTTTACAAATGGAATCCCCTTAAATGTGTTTTTTTCCCGAGGAAAACCCGTTTCTGTCCGGCGGTCAGGCTGCCAGCAGGGGTCAGCCTGTGCCCGCATATGCTCCGGGCTGCAAGCACTTGGGTCCGGGCCGGGGCCGGTGAGCTCAGGCTATGGCCGTTTTGAGCGAAGCTTCGAGCCATTGAAACTCTTGCTAACGCTTTAGTGCTGCTTACCCTAAAAGCGCTTCAGGAGCGCAAGTGTTGGTACCGTATCAGAGACCATCGCGCAGGAAGCCTGTCCTGCCCTACCCAGGCACTGGGAGGCGACCCAGGGAAGACATGCTCATCCTTCCATGTTTTTCAGGCAGAATGGTTTTTGACAGTGTTGCCACTTTGCGCCAGCACTGTTTTTTGTCCCTGTTACATCTGCTCTGTCATGCTTATTTGCCACAGTCCCTTCTGAGGGACTATGTCAGTGCAGCCTGACGGTTCTGTGCTTTCTCAGGATGCAGATGGGCACTACATTTCTTTCCTCAAGGCTGCTTGCTTTTGCTCCTGTGCTATGGTTTGCTGCCCAGAGTTGCAACAACGCAGTCATCTGCGGGGTTGCACTTCAAAAAGGAGAATAACAGAACATACTTTTTAATTTTGTCAGCTGTCCTGCAGGTTTCTCCACAATGTTACTTTTGTTTTGGGGCCTGCAAATGCTCTCCCTCTTAAGCTGTTTTAACCATGCCTTTACAGTAAGCTTGTACCCTGGGCAGATTCTTCCATTATGACTATTGTTATCATCATGGGTAGCAATGGACCTCCATCCTGCAAGGCCTCCACTCCCACATCTTCCTGGGCTCTACAGCTGTCTAGTGTCTTCAGGAGACAAGGCTGTGTCTCTGGGCACAGCAGCTGCTGGACTGCAGCAGAATCAGCTGAGTGCTGCGTCAACACCACTGTAAGGTGGGCATCCTGTTCCAGTGTTTCAGCACCCTCATGGTAAAGAATGTTTTCCTCACATCCAGCCTGAACCTCCCCTCTTTTAGTTTAAAACCATTACCCAACCTGATGAGAGAGAATATAAGGTATTTGGGCTTTAATATTTTTTTTTGTGTCTGGGAACAAAGAGTTGGGAACGGATCTCATGGGAGCAATTTGAAGCAATTTCTTCCTGGGCAGGCCAATGGAGACAAAGTTTCCTATAGCCTCTCACCCTGCTTCCACATGCCAAATAGTCCTGCCTACAGCTGTGGGCCAAGAATTCATGGGGAATTTTAAGTAGGGAGTCTCATATTAGGCACAAGCCTCAGGTAGTCTTATTTATACGGTAGGTGCAAAATGATAAAGGTTTATCCACATCATTCCTCTTGTCATTGATGAGTGGCATGAGAAGATGACCCCGAAACCGTAGAAGAGTCAGCAGTACTAATCTGCTTGACCTGCCCTGAAAGCCCCTCTCTGCACACCATATTCTGTTGTCTTCCCACTCTGTCGTGCCTCCCACACTGAGAGCTGCTCTGTGTGGCATTATTCTGTGCAATGTGCAATCCCTAACACCACCCTACGGTATAATGGGGGTCCTCTATGTAGGATTGGCAGGGTTTCCATGGAAAACAGCTTCACTGGAACATACTGTGAAATCCTGATGTCAAAGTGATTTGCTACACCCTGTATGCCCAATCCAGTCTTACCTTCTTCCTACAGTTAAAAGCACCTTCTATTTATAAAAGAAAACACACCAATTAAGAAATACAGAGAATTCTTGTTTGTACATCACAGAATTAGACAATGCAGTAACCTCCCTTTATTCAAAATGAATAAATATAAATGACTATGTTTTGGCTGTGGTAGTGTGGGAGCATATGTGTGTGTACAGTGTCTCTAGGGATGGGTTTTGAGCTGCACTCTCATCTATCTGTCCCCAGAATGGCAGGGTCAGGGATATGCAGTGGCTATGCAAGGGCAAGCCTCTTGAGAAGGATTTATGAGATGTAACGCTGAAGTCCTGGTCTGTTTCTCCAGGCCACAGGCTGGGAATAAGAACTCTTCTCCCTGCTGCTGAGACCAGTTTAAGGTGTCTTTGCCACAGCAGGCCAGTACAACATCAACTGTCTGACTTGTGGGGAATCTGTCCGTAGATGCATATCTGGAGGGAGATGCATATATAGAAAGGTGCCTCGGGGGCATGTCTGAGGTGTGTACTCTTTCAGTGTGAGACTGTGAGAGGCTCCTTGCAGCAGCTTGAAGCTATGGCCTCCGCAGTGTGCCTGGCATAGGAGCACACTGAGAGAGGAGTTGGAGCAAGAGACAAGTTTGTTTAGTTCAGATGTTGTGGACAGATTTCCCAAGCAGGTGAGATTTGGTCTGAAATTTCTCTGGAAGAGAAGTCTCCAAGCACATCCAAGCTCTGGAGGGTGAGTGAGAGTGTTGCTTCAAGAGCCATGTTCTCCTTCCCTTGGGTAAGGCGAGTGTGCAGGTACACTGCTCAGCAGCACCACTCCTCCCTCTTTAACTAGTTCTTTTTCAGGATTTGGGTTTCTGCCTGATAATGGGAAGGTGGCTTAGTGCAGAGGTAATGTTTTTTTCCAGTCTTGATGAGAGAGAGGCTTTGCTGGATAATAAGATATGCAAGACAGAAAACATGCTATTTCTGGGCATTACCTGAAGCAGATGTGATATTTCATTGTCTCCTGGCCCCTAAGATAAAATTCCACTTAATTTTTGATTGCAAAAATTCTGTGCTTTGCTTAATTGATACCCAGGAAAATAATGTTTTAAATGATGATGTATTACCAGCTGCATCATTTGCCTCCAGCATTTTGTTTTGCAACCAAAAAGCAGGCTACTCTAACCCTCTTAAATAAAATAATGCACCCTGTTGATCTTATTAGCACCTGAAAAATTGAAGAGAACATAAATTCTGCACTAGGGTTTTAAAAGCGGATCCTTGGGATGACAGGGATGAAGAAGGGAGGTATAACAAGCATGGCTTAAACATTGTGTTAGTGCTTTTACAGTAAAACTCTGGATGTGGGGTTACTGGATCAATTTATAGCTTTGTCAAAAGCCCTTGGTGGTGCATAGCTCCAGACTGATGAAACCCAAATAAGCTTCCTTGGCTAAAATGTCTTCTCACCTTCACATGATAACATCTCACGTATGTCTTGTTCCTAATGGAGGCATTGCAAGAGAAGAAAAAGGAAGAAGAAATAAAAGTGGAGAAAAGTTCTTTAACTACAGAAAAATGTGATCATTTGAGAATTTCTTGAATGGTAAATGCACCGATGTCTTAAAAGCTTAGATACCATGGTGATAGTTGCCTTAGCAATGTTTTAGCTACGTAGGTAATCGCAATCAAACCTGTCTCTTGTGGCAAAATGATGCTGTATTATTTTATCTTTTTGCAAAGCTTTTGTGAATGCATAATAATGTGTTTTATTGGTTTTGGATCTAGGCATCAGATTTTCTCTCAAGCTTTTTGTCCTTGGCATTCTTTTGTTTTTTATTATTTCTGAAACTTAATGTCTTTCATACTAAGGGCTTTGTACCTACAAAAGCCTGACTAATTTAGTCCTTACTCACCTACAGATAAAAGGTTCCCACTTTTGGGGTGAGATAGGGTCAAATTTAAAGGTTGTGTTCAGGTTCTCATCTTTTAAGAACTGGTACAGCCTGAGTTGCTGTAAGTTTACTGCTCATGTTTCCACAGCCTGACATGATTTAAAAGTCTGCATCTTTTCACAGCAGGCACTCAGACAAACCAAATGTTATGAAAAATGGAATAAGTGGGCAGATATCTCAATTATGATTTACAGAGTGTCTTAATAAAATCAGTACATAAAAATATAAAGTATTATTGAAGACAAGAGCAATTATCTTTTCCATTTGGAGTTGGAACTATTCGCATCCAGAAGTTATTTATTAGACAGGAAGGCAGCTTGGGATTTTAGAATAGGCAAAAGTGGCTGCCTGGTAGGGCAGCAGGCTACCAGAGGTGACAAGAAGATGTTCATGGGGCAGTGGTTGCTCCTGCATGTTGTGTGTTGGCTCTCGCAAGATCTCCAGCCTTAGATTCCCCAGTGCAGCAGTGGTAAGCCTGGCTTTTTAGGACTTCTACTCAGGATTTTGTCTTGGCTCACCAAAATTCATGCATTTCAGGTTATGGAGAAGCCCTGGACCAGCTCAGTGACAGTGTTATTTGTTATTACATCAGCCACACTTACACCGAGTGAAGAAAGGGCTTGTCCCTTTAAGAAAATATCTGGGGGAGAAGTACTATCCATTGAAAATTGAACTGTTTTTGGTGTCTCTTGATGTATGTCAGCCATGTCTAAAACCAGGACCTCTGTAAAGCCAACAGCTTTATAGCTTTGAGAGGTCAAAACTGAACAAAATCATCATGAGCTTTTTGTTACATCTGTTTCTAGTGATTTCTCCAGCTGGAACCAAAGCAGAACCTCTTCCCTGTGACTGCGGTATTTTTGTTCCATATGTGCTCTAGCAAAGCTGCTTTCCCCTACCACAGGGGCGTCGCAGGCTGATGATGGGCCTGTTTCCTGAGCTCTTGCTGTACTCTGTGGTGGCTTCAGCACTTTATACTGAAATATTCCTGTGATTAGACTCCACAGTGTGTGTTTAAGATGGGCAGATCTTTAACTTGTTCTTCATGCTTGATTTGTGCACTTTGTGGGGTTCTGAAGTGTTTTTTGTCACTTTTCATGCTGAATTTTAATGATGAGAGCATAAAAGCTTTTTGACTGTTATGCACTAATTTTTATTATAATCACCATTAATAATCATCTAATAGAACCTAATTTTCATCAAGGTTTGATTCACATTTCATAAATGCCTCTGGCAAGTGCTGAAATAGCATGTTGTTTTCATAAAACTCAAGTACCTGCTCTGCTTAATGAGGGGCCATCAGATGCAACAGAGCTTCTGCCTGACTAGGCTTTCAGAGGGAGCCTGAGGGCTAGGAGGGGAGAGGTGGCTTCTGCAGGGCTGCTGCCACAGCAACTGCTGAAGAAAACCTGTGTCATGGTGGTAAAGCAGTGCTGTTATAAACTGGGAAGATGTTTTGCACTGGTGGCTCTTGTGCCACTGATGTGGAGATTATTTTGGCTTGTTCTGTGGAATAGGTCCTGGGAAATTTGTGGGAGAAAGTCACAGTAGACATGGAAAAAGTAGAAGACCCATTTCTATGCATTTGAATGCTTCTTATAATGGCTAATTTTGAAGATGCAAATATGTTTAGAACATTGGAGTTATTCCTTGTGGTAATAAATCATCAAGAGAAATATCCAAAGATAAACATAAAGCCTTCTGCTTGGCGTTTTTAACACACACATACTGAAGTAAATATTGAGTAAATTCAATTTAGTCTTAATGTATTTATTTTTACTTTCTTTAGGAGAACACCCCCCAGGACAGATGTACTTGGATAACAAAGATGAAAGTACTATTCCTAGACAACAAGAGATGGAGTTGAATCAGACATCTCTACATCAAACTGCAAAAGTGGCAGCCAAACCGGTGACTAGAAGTTGCAATGAGCTGCGGCTTTTGAAAGAGTATCATGGCATGGTAGCAAGTCTTGGAGGGCAACAGACCCTGTGTGAAAACCCAGCAATAGGGGAGGATGTCTGCATTGCTCTGGGGAAGGATTTCACTCCTGTCCCGATTCAGGGAAGGTAAGAATAAGGACAAATAGAATATTTTCTTTTCTCCTAATTAAAGCTAATTTTTATTTCCTTACAGAGCAGATATGTATGTTTATTAAGTGAATGCTGTTTCTCTCACCTACACAGATAATAGGAAGCTTAATGGGGCACCAGAGCAGTCTTAATGGCTACGGAGGGCTTGTGGATTTTTGAACTAATCTCAGCTTTAACAGCAGCCATAGGCCAATTTTACTGTGTTTCCAAGACCAGGAACATACTTTTCCTTCCCTACTTGGTGTCACAAAACACACAGAGATAAGGAAATTTTCATGTCCCTTCCCCCCGCCTCTTTCAGAAAAACACACTGTAAGGCTGTGAACTGAACCACTAGAGGCAAGACTGTGAATACTAAAATGGTACTAATAACACAGCTGTGATGGCTGACACACCATAAGTGTGTGCTCCTTGTGCATCCTTTTCTCCATCAGGAGAGGTGCAGGTTTGGGGGAGGGAGTGTCACTCTTTCCTGTTGCGACAGATACAACATCAACAATTCTATTTTTAAGCATTTAGAAATATTTTATAGACCCCAAAATATTGCAGGTGGCTTTTTAACCCTTTCTTGTTCACACATTCACTTTCTTAAGCATGATGGAGCAAGTTTGCAACAGCAACAACAGTGTGTGGGAGGCAGTCAGGGTGTACTGTCAACCTTTTTGAGCAGTTATGAGAATTTGTAGCGGTGACTTGATAGAACTTGAAGCGGGAGCAATGCTATACCTAATCCAAGCTCCTGCAGAGCACATGTCTTGAAACGTTGCCTGGGGGGTCTGCATCGAGCAAGACGGCTCACATTGCAGTGGTGAAGTAGAGTGCCAGCACAATCTCCAGAACCTGATGCTGGAGAGTCCCATTGCACTACTAGAAATAAGGAAAAAAAGGGTAAATTTCAAAGAAGTTTAATGTTTAAATCAGATTTAAAAAAACTAATTAATTAAAATTAAACATAAAAGTACAATTTAATTAATGATTTGCCACTTGGCATAATGGTTGCCCATAGAAGCTGTGGCTGCCTCATCCCTGGCAGTGCTCAAGGCTAGGCTGGACAGGGCTTTGAGCAACCAAGTTGGAAGGTGTCCCTGCCCATGGCAGGGAAGTTGGAACTGGATGATCTTAAAGGTCTCTTCCAATCCAAACAATTCTGTGATTTTGTGATTCTGTGGACCAGCCCTTCAGGCTAAACTTCTTTCTGTTATTTTCCAGTGTACTGGTGGTACACAATTTACTGTGCACCTATGAACTACAGTTTGGAAATCGTGGTCACAGGTGTCAGAGATGAAAAATATTAAATCACAGGGGAGTCCACCTTCTTGCAAATGCAGGGAGTACCTGCAGGTCTTTTGATAACACTGTTTTCCTATTGAGTAAACTGTAGTAATTGTGATTTAGGAATAGAAGAGCCATGCCCATGCTCCCTTACATACAAAGTATATCTAATCTTCTCTAGCAGTATATTAGGGCTCAGGAAAGGATCTCCGGAAATTTATCCTTGTTTATCTTTACCTCTCTTTTTCCTGCAATATTGATTTTTTTTTTCATGGAGATGAATCTTCTCTGGTTCTTCTGAGCATGTATTTTAGCCAATGCGCATTAGATGCAGTTAAAATACTGTGTAATCCCTCTAGTATGAGTAATTACCCTTAAATCATTGGGACTGCTCAACAGAATACAGACAAAAACATGGATAAACCTTTGCAGAATCACGAGTTTTTTGATTAGTTCATTAGAATGAAAATTAGCTTCTAGTGTAAATTGTTCTTTTGCTTGCAAAGAAAACTGCCAATGATTAAAAAAGAGGAGACCAAATCCTTTTTTTTAATTTTTTTTTCCACAAAGAGGCTCAGTAAATTCACATGTCTGTATGGTTTTGTTTTAATGCATCTACTTAACTTAAATTGCTGAATTATCTTTCAGGGATAAGATTCCTAGGTTCTCTAAATTGTTCAAATGTACACTGAGAGAAGACTTTCTAAAGAATCTATTTAACAGAACAGGGGATTTATCTCAGTCTCTAAAATAACCTTGAAGAAAGTGTTCTTGAGTTAGGCAGGACCCTTTTCCTAGGGACATTCATGTCCACCCTATTCTAGACTGAATATTTCCATTTGACTGCAGCACAGTCCTGCAGGTATTTTGTGGTCAGTGTATGTATTGTCTCAGGCTGCCTGCCTGTCAAAATGCTGTCTTATTTACTTTGTCTATTTAAGATCAGTATCTTCTGATTTTTTATTGCAATGCTTGAAGCTCCCTTGGCTCTGTGTGAGGAAGCCTGGGCCATCCACAGTGGTCACCCTGTTGACTTTGTTCTTGCAGAGCATCCTTTCTCCTAAAATAAGCCTGTCTGGCTTTTTGAGAGCAACATAATTCCTTTGGTCCTGCTTTGCTTTGGGAAATGCAGCCATGGCTCTTGGAGTGGGCTATGCATGAACTCCAGTGGTGTTCAGTGGGAATGTGTAGTTTTGTCTATCAGAAATACAGGTTTTAAAGTACTGTGGTGGCACTGAAGTCTGAATTTTGAATTTTCACTTCCCCTATTTTCCTCAGCTTTTAAACAATGGATTGACAAAGCTCTTTTTCATTAGTTATGTAAAAGTTGCTTTTGCAGTTGATAGAGATTGGTCCAAGCCACCTTTCTTGACTTTGAAGCCCCTTACCTTGCAGGAAGATTTCACACTGCTCTGTGGCAGCATGAGCAATGCTCTTCAGGCTTGTCCTGATAATCTCCAAAAGCACAGGGTGTTCTGTCTCTGTATGTACAGGATGTGGCCACAAAAAAAGGCCCTTGGTTGCCTTGGTCTTATCATCACCAGTGCTAATTCCATGGAAAAAGCCTAATGGCATGGCTTTTTATAACAACTAAATCTGAAATCCTACTTGGTGAGCCACAGGAGTGGGGCGAAGTCAGCAGTTTTTGGTTTAGGAGTTAATAGGTCTTGAAGGCCAACTATAGACATGAGATGAATACTAACTCTTAAACTCAGGAAACCAATTACTTAGTGCTGCTATTTCAAATTATACTACTAAATAAAGAAGGGCATTCATTGTGGTGGAAGGCAGTGGAAGAGAGGAGTAACAGTGTAACTAGACCCTGTGGCATTAATTTCATATTGCCTTTCTTTCTTTGATGCAATTGCTGGTTTTACCTCTTTTAAGTGGTCAGATAATAACATTATCTTCTCAGGAAAGGAAAGAAAAAAAAACAAAGGTTGTCAGTCGTACAATTCATTAGGTTGTGAACTTTTCATGAGAAATTAAGCTGTGAAAGCAATGTAATGAAACCAAGCTCTATTGTTACTTCACTGAAGTTATATTTGGATGAATTTGGTCCTGGAATTTGCTAGTCATTTAATATGATAGCCCTTGGAAGTTTTTTCTTTAATCTTTTTGCCTCATTAGGAAGACTCATGTCTGGGATAACAATAAAAAATAATCTCGTTTTTGGAATCTGCTTCAATTTGTGCTGTATCAAACAAAACTATTTCTCTCAGCATTTATCCTGTCTTTCAGTTTCACTTATGTAATGCTCACTTATGCAAGAAAAACGAAAACAATCAACTATATTTAACTCTTCCTTTGCCCTGTGTCTGTGGTGCCAGGATCAGCAGGGAGGCTTGTTTGCAATGAGAAAGTCAGTGAGTGAAATCTGCCTATTGTATTCTCAGTTTGCAGCAATACAACAGAAAGATTGCAATTGTATTTCCTATTAGTTAGAGACGCTGGGAGAGGATAAGCTACTTTACAGTGAAAAGTCACTATGAAAGTGAAATTATGCCTTTAGGAGTGTGGGATTATAAATCTCAATTTTGATTTTTAATTATGTTGATATATTGCTACTTTTAAAGGACATTCATGAGATTTAGAATTAGATGTCAAGAAGACATGGTTACTGTCTAGATAAGTAAAATTTATGTGATAATTTAAAAGCTTGTTCAGACAGGGGAAACAGAATGAGGAAAAAACCCTCAAAAACATTCAAAACACATTTTTTTTGTGTGCTGTAAGACTAATTTTGATCTCTGGCTATTAGAATAAAATGGGATCATCATCTGTTCAACATTCAAACAGGGAAAGCGGTCATTTTCACACCATAATTGCATGTTTGTGTAGAAACCATTCTGATTTTCATGCCAATCACACAAACATTACAGAGTCCAGAACAGATAGATGACTTCATAGCAAACAGCCACATTCATTATTCTGGTGTAGCTTTTGGTGATCTTGCTTGCTGCCTGTACGGTGATGCCTCTGGCTTTCTTTCAACTTCTTATCTATAGTGAATGTTTCAGAGTTTTGATTCCTCATGAGGAACTTTAAGTGCTGTAACACTGCAGTGAATAAATAATATTGAGGAAGTTTGCAATTTTACTAATTTATTTAATTTGGTTTGTTTGGCTTTCAGTATACTCTCTCAAGCATTTGTTGCTAACATGGAGCTGGTCTTGAGCAAACTGTGTAGGGGCATGGAACTGCTGACACTCTCTGACTTAACCCAGATTACAGCTCCCTGCTGTTGCCCCTATTACATCACAAAATGCCATTCAAAAACCTGAAAAACTAAAAACTATAAGCAGGCCTAGTGCATTTTTAGCTTAAATGCTAGGAAGTATAACAGAAAGAAAACACTATGCACCATACACAAATAAGTTATTGGGAAGTTCTGCTGCTCCCTTCTAAAACACTGTTCCCCATTTCCTAGAGAAAAGCACCTTGGAGTGGTAACAGAAGACAGAAATATGGTTGTATGGTATAACTTGAGGAGAATGTTTGCTTCATTTGGGCAAAAGAAGTGTGCTCAGCAAAAGGCTGATTTTAACTTAGTTTTTCTTATTAATACAAAAATTAACAAAACAAAAATTAACAAAACAAAACAAAAAAATCAAACCAGAAACAGACCTCACTCATGACAGGTTTCCCTGTTTTGAGTTATTTAATTTCTCTGTTGCTGTGTACTATTCATCATCTCGGTGCTTATTTCTTGTAAATATTTACAATATCTCAGATTGGTCGTGTACTACAGTTTCTATTCCATCACCAGCAAACTGAAACCATAGCACACCCGTGTAGCTACTTGAATGCTTTTTGATTCTGACAGGACATTTCAGTAAAAAGAAATCCACCACTATTAATTTTTGGTTTTAAGTGCTCTGCTGAAAACATGGGGGGTACTAATTTACTGCTTCACATTTTTCCAGCTGCCAGGCTAAAAACTGAACTCGGCACTCAAAGAAAAATTTGCAGTGTACCAACCTCCAAAGATCAAAAGTTTTAATTGAATCCCTGCGACACTGCACAAAACTGTTGAATTTGGCAAGCAGCTGCTCTCTTCCTAATGGTTAATAATATGGTTATGTGGGGTTTGTCTTTTTTAGGCCAGTTGTGGAAAAATGCCAGTGACATACAAGCTTCAATCCTCTTTGGGGTTGGACAGCTGTTTCCTCGTGTAAACCTCTTTTTAAACAGGAGAGAGGCTTTTAACGTCAACGATGCTTTTTTTACATTATATGGTTGAAGGGTTAAGCTAAACAGACAGCCAGATTTTGAAAAGCAATGTGTTGCTGTGGTGGGTTGACCCTGGCTGGATGCCAGCTGCCCACCAAACCTCTCTATCACTCACATCCTCAGCAGGACAGAGTACAAGAGAAAACAATAAGGGATCAAGAGAAAGGCAGTTTAATAAAGCAAAAACAAACATCATGTGCAGCAACAAAGGAAAACAAAAGGTTTATTCTCTACTTCCTGTCAGAAGGCAATGTCCATCCACTTCCAGGAAGAAGGGCTCAGTACGTGTAGTAGTTGCAAGACCAACATCATAAATAATGAATGACACACCCTCCCTTTTCATCTGCCCACCCCTTTCTCCTTCTTTTTCTTAGCTTTCCTTGCTGAGCAGCCATCATACAGTGTGGAATACCCCTTTGGCCAGTTTGGATCAGCTGTCCTGGTTGGTGAGGGGGAATGTTGTAGAGACAGACTTGATGCTATGTAAGCACTGCTCTGCATTAGCCAAAACACCCTTCTAGCTACCAGTACAAAAGCACGGCACTAGGAGGGCTGCTACAGGGAAAATTAAGTCCCTCTCAGCCAGACCCAATACAGTTGCACAGAGGCACCCCTGGTTGAGCAGGAGGGCACGCATGGGGCTAAGGGTAGCTGATGTGAGAAGTAGCTATCCGTGTAAGATGAAGCAAACAACTCATTCACTCAGTATCCCTCAACAAAGTTTTTCTTTGAAAAACTGTTCAGTGTGCTTAATTCCTGGCTGATGTATCTATGTGCAGGTAGCATCTCTGGCATACTAAACAATTTGCGGGAATTAGAACTTTGTACTAGGAGGTGGTCAAATTATGCTTATTAATATAAATCCAGTTTTATCCCTAATTTTCTGCTGTGCAGTTGTTCATGTGCAAAAACTTTATATGGGGAAGAACAATGGAGCGTTTGCTGACAGTTGCTGGGGAGAAGGAAAATAAAACATTGGAAATCCATGGCCCTTACATGTAACACTGCATCAGGTGGACATGCAGATAGGCAGCCATTGTGGCATTGTAGTTGAGTGGTAAATGGTCTGCCTGAAAACATGGTAACTTTTCCAAGGGTCAGGCCCTGAATTTCAAGGATAGAGCAAGTCAAACCCTGAAAGTGCAGCCTAAAATAGTTGAGAATAGGATCCATGGAGAGGAATTGGATTTTTGTCAGTAAGTTTGGATCATTTAGCTTTAAGGCTTGAACCTTTTTATATATATATATTTTTTTTCCCCAAAAGCTTACTGTTAGCAGATATTTTAAAGCATAGTTCTTCTTGGTAATAGAGATGTGTTTCAGTCTGCCCAACTCTTTAAATGTCTCTCCCATTAGGATTAATTAACATCAGAGTGGTTTGTCCTTTTTTGTTGGAAGCACTGGAAATCATTCCTTGGCCACAGCTAAAATTTCCAGGGTACTGGTGGTCATAGGTTTAAGAACTGAAATTCATGTTAATAGAATGTAGCTGATGGCAAAACAGATTAATGCAGATGGAATAAATTAGCCAGTGAATTTAAAAACAAAAGGTCAGAGTTTGTAGTCTGGCAAATAATATGGCTTTTTTAAAAACTTCCTGTTCATAAGAAGCTCAAGTGATTTAGTTGCTGAAATACAGCAAAAGCTGATAAATGAGTCACCAAAATGGTTACGGACAGTGACCAAGCAAGCAATTCTCTGCTTAATAGGTACTAATGGGACTGCAGAGGCAACCTGCAATAATTGCACTAATGGACCACCAGAAGTCAGAGACCATACAGAGCTTTGTCCACAGCAGATTGGAGCTAAGTCAAGGATAGCACAGTGAGCTGGAGGGAGGTCTTCCAGGACTGGGTAGGTTCAGAAGTAATGCACTTAGTTTTTAACTTTGCATGTTTTGATACGATTCCCTTTGGGCAAGGTGAAGTAGAAAACAGATTGGCAGTTGCAGCAACTCACAGTTTTCAGGGGTGCAGCATAAGATACTGACTCACTGCTGTCTGTGAATTGGCATCATTCAGAAGCAGCTGTGAAAGGCTGAAGGTTTTGCTCACACTTTCTGAGCTACACCTTTTTCCATGCTAGTCAGTAAGGACAGCAAACAGTCCATCTGCCTTTCATTTCCTGAGATCCTTGAGCAGTTTCTCTAAAGACTTCCTTACCTGAAGTGGAGCTCTGGCAATGCTGGAGTATGCAAACATTTGTCTCAGACAGCAGTGCTGGCAGTTATATTGAACTGGTATGTCTGGTCAAGCATTACACTTGCTGTTTAAGAAGGAAACACTATGCCACTGATGAATTTATTGTAAGATGTATAATCCTGGATTAATACAATACTTCATTGAATAGGGTACGTATTTCAGAGTGTCTTTTTCACCCACTCTTGCAGTCTTATGTAATTTATTTTCTCTGCTGCTGAGAAAATAAAAAATTAGAAGCAGCCTCATGTATTCTTTCATCTCTAATCTTTCTAGGAGTAATAGGAGCAACTCTGCCTCCTCAGCCACATCAATGACATGTGAGCTGCAATCCTCTTTAGGGTCTATTGACAGCTGGCTCATCATGTAAACCTCTTACAGTGTAAAGCATGAACCTGAATTTAGTGAATCTGTCTGATAAAAGGAAGAGTAAACCCAGAATGAAGGGTAATGAAGAATGTGCTTCTTTTTCCTCTGATGTGTGTTTAACTGTGTAAGCTAAAACAGCAGGGCTATGTCATAATATTATATAAATACATGATTTTGCACCCATTGGCAGCATGTGGCTACTTTGCCAAGATGCTCTGTGTGCTGTATGTTGTGCCTTCCAGTGCTTTCCAGTGCAGGCCAACATGAGTAAATGCTCTTTGTAGAAGTGGTGCAATGGAATTTGTGCGGTTTAGACATTGTTTTTGGTTCACGTTTACTTGGCATATTGTAGCCTGTGCCCAAAACCAAGTTAAACCAGAACTGTAAGGAATAGTGATGTTTCTAAGTAAAAAAAATTGAGCACCAGCTTGTGTAAAACAGTTGTTTTAACTACAAAAAAAGTGCCGTCAAGCACCCATTTCAAACCTGCTCAAAGTTGCATGACAGTATTGAAGACAATTATAGGACCAGAAACATTCAAACTACACTATTTTGACAGAAGACAGTCTGTCCTTGGCAGAAAAGAATGATAGATTGTCATAAGGATTTGGATGGATCAGTATCATGCTAATCACAGTTTTGAACCTATAGGTCTGTCAGCAAAAGTTGAAAACAGCTCCACTGATGTCATTAGACCTGTCATGCTTTCCTTAGATGGAAATCTGGATGTTTGTGAGGCAGAACACATGAGAACTCCACATCAAAAGCAGTTGACAAATGTACCAATTTATTCAATTTATTTACAACACAGAAGAAGATTGATCATTTAATTTTCTTTATATGTCAATCTAAGAATCCTTTCAGGCTCAAGCAGACAGGACGGAGGAAAGACATTTCTGGCTTTTCATACTTGGGAAACTATGAATCTGGGGAGATTTAGGTCATACATATAATGGTTTGAGATCATCAGAATTAGTATTGACATCAGCTTCCTGATGGAGCCTGCCTGTGCTGCATATGTATCTCTTCAGGGATGCGGTCTTTATGGTATCATTTTCTACATCACATTTCATCTTTATTAACAAGAAAGTTGCAAGTAGGAGCATACCTTGTCCTTCTTGAGGTTACAGTGTTTGATTATTGATTAAAATAATTTAATATTTAAACTGGCATAGCACCGCAGAGCTGAGATTCTAACCATACCTCCTGCAATGATGAACAAATGTTGATGGAGTCCATCCTTCCTTTCTAGATCAATGGCCTTTTTAAAAATTTAGTATGTCTATATGCTTTTTGTGTGAAGTTCAAATCTGTTCTTTTAGCTGTGCCATGTGTCATGATATTTTTTCTCTCCAGCCCACGCTTTTTTCTAATGCTTCTGGAGGAGATAATTCCTGTAGCTTTAGTTTTTCCACTATTCTGATTAACTTCCACATTACATAACCATAAAATAGTACATTTGTTTTTCTCTGTGACAGTGCTCTATGGACTTCTGCTTTTCATAAGCATTTTTTGTTTGTTTGCTTTTAAAACATTTCTTTGCAATTGTAACCTACTTCTAAGTGCCATGACTCAAATGTGATTCCATTGTGTAAGCTTTAAATAAGTTATTTTTGTGTGGAGGAGCAACCATTATTTTGTATGCAATCTTGAGGTGGAGAAGATCTACCTGTACATTAACTTTTAAGAATAATATGTGGTTATGGGTTTTTTAGTGTTTATCTCTCTCTTTTTTCTTTTATTGTGACTTTGTATATTGCTCTGCTGCCTAGAGTATCCACTTACCTATTTCCTTTGCATTGCCATATTGTCAGGTATCCTTTGGTTTTCCTGCTGTGTCACACTCTGTGGATAATTTCTTTTTGCAAACTGCCTGTGCAGACTGTATTAAAAAGACAGTTTTCAGTGCATTAGATTCTGGAGTTGTTTTATTCAAAAGATACATGTGAGAAACTGTGTTTTGTTAGTACTATACTTTATCCTACGTTCAGGCTTCTGATGTGTGCTTCAGGCTTCTTTTATATGGAGGTGCTGTTGATTCAAGAGAACTAAGCCTTTTTGATCTGTTTGAGTTTATAATCAAATAGCTGCAGTAACTGTCTGGTCTAACACATAGCAAAGGACAAGGTTTGCCTTTTTCCTTTTTCTTTTTTTTTCTTTAAGGGGGGGGGTGTTGTTGTTTTGTTTTTTTCTGTTTCTTTAATTAAGGAATAGTTATTTGCAAGATTTTGCTGGACTTGAATGCAGCGAATGTCTGAACNGCAAGGTTTGGCTTTTTCCTTTTTTTTTTTTTTTTTTTTTTTTATTGAAACCTTGGTTTTTTCATGCTTTTTCAAATGCTAACAAGTGGGTTTTTTAGTTGAAAATTAATATATTATTCAGGTGCTGTATCTGCCTGAAAAATGAAACAGTTGTAAACTTTCTTATGTCTTTAACTTTTTAAATCAGCTGTGCTCCACAGCATCTCTGCCAGGGTGGGACCAGTAACAGAGATCCTTCATCTCAATTTTGATTTTGTAGACAGATATATCTGTCTTGCTTCTTTAATGTGATTCACTTGCAAGGACTGACTGGGCTTTTCTATTCATCTGTCTCTGTATAGCAGCTTGGAGCCTCCTGCCTTAGTAAGGGGAAGAAGCTGATGACAATGGGCAGTCAAGGGGTTTCTCCTTTCCTGAAAATAACCTCTTACTGAATAATTTATTTATTTATTTATTTAATTTTTAAGCCATCAGCACTAACACTTTCCCTCTTTTCTTTGGGAGCAGAGAATTAGGTCTTATTTATGTCACCTCATGTCTGGATAACCAGAAATTTTCATGCTTATGCAAAGACTTACTGTCCATACAGCCACTGAACAGAATCCTATCTTTTTTTCTGGTGATCACTATCTAAGATTTATTTATCTTTGGGATGGTGATTTTTAGAACATGCATAGCAAAATATTATGACATTTCTCATCAAGAATATGTTATTTCAGGAGAAAGATTGAAGGAAATCCCCTTAGTGAGACTACAGAGAAACAAAAGTGACACTCTGTATAGGGCCAAAGCAAACACCATGTCTGAGAGGAAAGAGTCTGGGACTGAAAAGAGTCTGTGACTTGGGGGGAACATCATTGCAAATACGAAATACAGTTACACTGTGTTGCTGGAACAAAGCCATCTGCCATGCAGGAAAAGAAATTTCCTTCTGAACCCTGAGGAGCAAGATTACTGTTTTTTGACTTTTCAGTGCACAGGAATATGTCCTTACATGAAGAAGGATTACAGATTAAATAAGGAGGAAGAGAAGCTGAAATTATATCATTATTCTTAGTTTTTGTGCTCAGTTTTCCCCAGTTGAGGAGAGACATGCTGAGTATAATTTTCCAGCATGAGAATAGGAATTCCCTGTTTCTTTGCAACGCACTATCTATAATCCTTTTATTGTTATTATTATTTTTTTCCTCCCTCTTTTTAAATTTGAGAATCTCAGTTGAACACATTGATGGTCTGAGATCTTTGTGTTTCAAATTCACCTCCCATGACACTGAATCAAAAATTTGTGTTTTAAAGCTGCTTGTTAACATAAATTAGATAGCTCTTTCTCTGACATGGTAGCCTTCAGGTATCTATACATATCTGTGGCCTTTCAAGGTAGAAAAAGATGTCTGGTAGCAAAACATAACCCAGCAAACACCCAGAGTTTCATGAGGCTTGTAAATTGCATATATTAATACATTTCAGTGATATTAGTGAAAGAAAGAGCATCATCTTTGTGAGATAAACCTGCATTTGTTCCTGGAGGTTTCACAGAATATTCTTCAAATGTAAAAACAAATATTGTATTATTGTCAGCTACCTTTTTATTCGGTTTGGTCTCTTTGATGTGTTCCTCTGGGATTTCCAGTGCTTTAAAAATATTTGTCTGTGATACAATTCAAGGTGGAATGCAATGGTTAGTGATGTGGGTTTACTTTGTTTTGGAAGTTAATTGTTAGTAACTTACGAGGAAATTATGTTTGGAAGGACTTGATCATTCTTTGCATTCCTAGGTAACTTTTCTGGTGAAAAGTTTTCTGTACGAAAAAGAGATTTCATCTGAGAGCAAAGAAAAAGTACATGAGGAAAGTACTCTTTAGTACATTGTGTGAGGCTTATACATTATTTAGTGAAGGAGGCTTTGTTATCTCAGATTTAATTCTCCAGGTTCATTGTATAGTCAACATAGGAGGCAGAGAGGATAAAAACACTTTGAAGAGGTCTCTCGCTTACCAGTGACTGTAACTATCCAAGATCAGACCTATAGATGGTAAAAGTCATATGGATAACCTCAGTTTCTTATGCTCTGCCAGAACTTGAAACGGAATTCTTAATATCTCCATTATAATTAAAATTATAAAAAAAAAAAAAAAATAGAAGGACGTTCCTTATAGTGAAAAAATACTGATTGTTTCAATATATGATAGCTATATATTTCCCTGCAAATTATTTATCTTAAAATTTTACTAATGTTTCTTCTCTCTCTNTAATTAAAATTAAAAAAAAAAAAAAAAAAATAGAAGGACGTTCCTTATAGTGAAAAAATACTGATTGTTTCAATATATGATAGCTATATATTTCCCTGCAAATTATTTATCTTAAAATTTTACTAATGTTTCTTCTCTCTCTGCTCTGAGTACTGTGTCTCACTCCCTAGATTTGGAGAAAATTTTAGCATTTTTGCTGGGGCCAGTCCACTGAGATCAGGATCTACATAAGGGCCATAGAAGTTCTCCTAGTTATGTTGTAAAACCTTATGAGACACCAGCTACTTACTGGATACAAGGGTTCTTGAACCTGCCTTGTTTCATTTTATTCTGACCAAAGGGCAAAATACAAGTCCCAGCAAGTGTACTGTAGTTGGGATCTATCAGATGCCTTTTTAAAACAAAGCTTAATTTGATGGCAGCTTGAATTTTTAAGCCATGCAGTGGCCTGCTGCTTGCCTTCACCTCTACTGTCTCTCCAGGCACAGGAATCATAGAATCATAGAATAGTTAGGGTTGGAAAAGACCTTAAGATCATCTAGTTCCAACCCCCCTGCCATGGGCAGGGACACCTCACACTATCAGTCACATTTTTTTTCATGTTGTTAATGAGCTTTTTTGTACATCTGTCTGGCTCTTTTTTTTTTTTTTTTTTT
>NDXB01021906.1:525518-541026 GCA_002631895.1 Agapornis roseicollis | reverse complement strand
CTGTTTCCTTCTTTTTTTTTTTTTTTTTTTTTTTTTTATCCTCCAAGCGAGGGAAACACTTTGTTTTTAGTGACAAAGTTACCTTTTTCTCTAAAAGCTGCAAATCTGAAAATGTTATCTCCAAACTCTTGGAATGAAACATGTAATGACAATTTTAAGATCAATGTCTTAAAAAAAAGAAAGGAAAAGAAGAATAGTTTCTGCATTACTTCATCTCTAAGTATAGCTTACTAATTATTCTTTTTAGTCTTCAAAACTGGGGTGAGTGGCATAAGAGTATACGTAAGGCCAGAAGCAAAATTACATGTGACAGATCACTACATTGCTTGGATTAAGGGAAATTATATCAACATAAACCTGTCTCAGCATTGTGTAGAAAAGCTTTCCACCACCTAGGAGGTGGTCAATAGTCTTCTTTCAATAGCTCTTCCTTTCTTTTATCATCCTTAAGTTTAGGTAGTCTGAATCTTCATACTTCAACATATGTTCCCCCAAGCCTTTGGGACTACAATGTCATATCACTTCAATGCTTGAAGAATAACCTCTAGAGGTGGTCACATCATACTTTTGTTTCTCAGACCTATCCTTCTGTTTGTGTTTCCATCATCTGAGTGCTCCATCTCGCATCTTTAAGAGAGTCTGGTCAGATACGTAGTCAAAACAATAAGTTGTGAAAACTTCCATAAACTTTGAGATTCTTGGAATTGCCTCACAGACTAAAAAAAATGTGTGAACCTTGCTTTATTTGTCATAAATTTAGTTAGAATCAGAGCTGCTTAAGCTAAAAGCCCGTTGTAAACACTGAAGAGAAATGTTGTCATTTAAAAGCCAAGCTTGCAGAACATACTAAAGTATTACAAGTGTAGCCATGCTTACAGTGTTGTTCATAAATTGCTTCCCTATAGCAGATCCATTTTTCCCTGCAGCAATTGAGAATAATACCTTGTAACAGGTTATCTGTGTAATCTGTATAGAAACTGGTGTTTTGGAAGTTGGACCATTACCCATACCAGCTACTGCTGCCTATTTAAAATCTGCAGCTTGCTGGCAGTTGCCAACAGCTAAACTGTTTTGGCAGCAGCTGCTCCTGAGATGTATTTTCTCCTTCAGTGTGTCTGCAGTTTTTTGCATGCTATCTCCTGTAGCTTTCCAATTTCTTTGTTGAAGCAGAAAATAGAGAAAACAGCAGTTACGCCTTTTCAGTGCAACTTCTCAGTCCTTCAAAGGGCAGGCTTTTTTGACCTGCCTCATTACTGTGGGCCTGCTGGGCAGTTATGAAGTTCTGGGGAGGTCCTGGTCCCTGTCCCTGTTCTGTTCCTGCTCCCTTGCTGGGTGCTGTGGGATAGGCCCTGGTTAGGGAGATCATGGCCCTGGCAGATCCACAACCACCCTCTGTTCCTGGCTCCTCCCACAGAGTGGCCAGATCTTGTGATGCCTTGACTGAGACTGAGAAGTATGTGGAGAATATCTTAGTCCTTTTTGTTAGTCAGAGGAGCTTTAAGGCAGCTTAAGGATTTAAGTGCATTCTTTTAGCTTCCCCCACTGCAGTGATGCACTGATCTGTTAACCACATCTTGATGTCTCTTGGTGGAAACATCCCCTGACATAGGAAGGCAAAGACTCTTGATGAAAAGGAACTACCAGGTCCTGGAGGCATCTGAAAATTTAATTTCTCAGGGAAGTACAACAACCCTAGAAAGCCTGATTTGATTCAAAAAACCCCAAACACAGGAAGCACTCTATTTCCAAGCTATTTCTAAGCTTAAAATTGCCCTGCTTCTTAAAACAGCAGAATATTGCACAAATGAAAGAAAAAAGATCACAACTACATGCTCTTGCAGGATGTGTTCACTCTCTAAATCCGGTGGGCTGATGCCAACCTCATCAAGTTTAACCATGCCAAGTGCAAGGTCCTACACCTGGGTCGGAGTAATCCCAGGCACAGCTACAGGTTGGGCAAAGAGGAGATTCAGAGCAGCCCTGCAGAGAAGGACATGGGGGTGGTGGTCGCTGAGAACATGAACATGAGCTGGCTTCAGTGTGCGCTTGCAGCCCAGAAAGCAACCGTATCCTGGGCTGCATCAAAAGGAACATGATCAGCAGGTCAAAGGAGGTGTTCCTGTCCCTCTACTCTGCTCTTGTGAGACCTCACCTGGAGTATTGTGTGCAGTTCTGGTGTCCTCAACATAAAAAGGACATGGAGCTGTTGGAACAAGTCCAGAGGAGGGCCATGAGGATGATCAGGGGACTGGAGCATCTTCCATACAAAGACAGGCTGAGAAAGTTGGGCTGTTCAGCCTGGGGAACAGAAGGCTGCTTGGAGACCTCCTAGCAGCCTTCCAGTATCTGAAGGGGGCCTATAGGGATGCCGTGGAGGGGCTCTTCATTAGGAACTGTAGTGACAGGACAAGGGGTAATGGGTTCAAACTTAAACAGGGGAGGTTTAGATTGGATATAAGAAAGAAGTTCTTTGCTGTAAGGGTGATGAGGCACTGGAATGGGTTGGCCAGGGAGGTTGTGAGTTCTCCATCCCTGGCAGTGTTCAAGGCCAGGTTGGATGAAGCCTTGGGTGGCATGGTTTAGTGTGAGGTGTCCCTGCTTATGGTAGAGGGGTTGGAACTAGATGATCTTAAGGTCCTTTCCAACCCTAACTATTCTATGATTCTAAGCAAGCACGTTGCGTGAGCCCTATATAAGGAACTATTTCTGTCTTGGAAAATCTCAGCACACATTTCACTACATATTTCTTAAGCATGTTCTTTACTTGCTTGGGGTCTTAGCATGGCAAACGTTTCTCAATATGACACCTGCCAGTTGACTATGCTTCTTGTAATATCTTGCTGTCCCCACAGTTCTCTGGGGAATTCTGTACAGTCCTGTCTAATAGAAAATTAGGAAAGCCAAAGAGAAAATGAGTCTGTATTAAGTAATGCTTTCATTGTTAAATTTTTCTGACATTTTAATGGTGCATGCTTTTAAAGGGTCTAGAGGTTATTTGCTGATTTAGTTGATGCTACCGTAAAGCAGTCATCAGAAAATGTCTGGAGCCTGTTTAGAGATGTAAGCTCTGGAGACTTTGATCCTTCCCTTGACTCCTAGTATATCAGTTGACTATACTTCATTTGTGAGGGGTAGTCATAACAGTTCCCCATGATGTGCTGCCACTGAGGAGAAGACATGATGGAAGCTTGTGTCTCTGTGTGGCACATATATATCATAATGTTGATAGATGTATGCTAACAGCTGCTTAGTACACAGTAAATGTTTAAAAGTTGAATGCTATGATGCTGGCCAGCACAATTTGTACCATATAACCATTGTCCAAAAGCAGACTTTAACATAAAATGACAAATACCATATTTGGTGGAAGAATGTGTTTCTAATGGGGCCAAAACCCAGTGTGGTGTTTTCTTTCTCAATTTTTTTTTGTAAAAAGCTCTCTGCATTTCAATTTGTTTCTGCACTGTGCATGTTTAATACCCTTTTGCCCTGAAAAGGTTCTGCTTTTAATTTTTTATATAATAAAGTTTTGAATATGTTATGCTCAAAAATGTGGATGTTCTTGCATAATACTTATGCTTCCATATTCACCTCTTCTTCAATTCTGACGAAATCCTTTCTGTAGATGTAGGAATTATTGCTTCCTGTTGTTGCAGAAATAGCTTTTACTAATAGTTGCATGCATGACATAGCATATGGCAGATGAAGCATTTTATTAGCTGATGTTTAAAATGTATGCTTTTTATTATAGGAAATGAAAACTAAATGAATTGTGTGGCATGATTAAGCTTTTCAATACAAGGCTAAATAATAGGTTCTAGCCAAACCTAGTGACTATTTTAAGTGTTTGCGGGCTAACTAGGCTGAATATGCTCTCTTCGTTCCTCAGGTTTTTCTTGTTGAGTGCTTACATCTTTTGGTGTCCTCTTCTGTAGTGTATTTGGGATTGAAAGGTGGCTTATTGCTCAGCAACAGTTGCAACCACAAAATATTCCCTGTCCTTTCCTTTAAACTGGCACATTAGGAAATGTCTGAAAATGTGGTTGTGGAGCAGGTCTCATGTTCAACAACAGGAATAGAGTTCTCCTTATGAACTTCATCCAAAGTTCCCTGAAGGCTTTGGAAGTTATCACCTGCAGGTAATGGGAAACAGCTGTGTTTTGCAGGGGGAATCCTTCAGCTGCTGTCAGGCAAGTAGGGCTTCATCTGGGGTGTGGACAGCCCTCTTACAGTGCTGGATTACTATGGAGACAGTCAGAAATTTTAATTGCTTAAACGATTAGCAACTGGAAAGTATGACTTTGAGTGCGAGTAACCAGCTCAAAACCCACACTTCCTAAGATCAAACCTATACTCCTGCAGAGAGCGCCAGAATCTGTATATATGATTCACAGCAGTATTCAAGTGGTTAAGAACACAGTCTTCTATTTCAAAGATTTCTCTTAGTTAAAACATAAACCATACCCAATTGTAACAAATGTGAGAAAGAATGCAGCCACAGCAGTGGTTGTACAGGAGACAGGCTATGCTCTCTTTTCCCTGGTGTCAGTTCTACATGGATCTTTCCAAATGAGTGATGCTTTGTAAGTCTTTAAAAAGGTCCTTGTCAAATACTTCTTCCAGTAGCTTTTGGTTTTAATTTTCTCCAATGAATTTTGAATGAAAGGGAAATGAGAATGTTTTGTTTTTTGTTTTGTTTTGTTTTGTTTTTTTTTGTGTGAAGATCCATGTGCATGTCTACATAGAAGTATATATGTTTGTAAATGCACTTATTTCATGTCTTGTGTTTGATGTATACAATGCTAATGATTTTTAAGTTTGAACCATGAGAGAAGAACAGTGAACACAATTGGTGTTCAGCTTACCAGCTCCTCAACTGTATACAGTATAAATCCAGAGCAGTCCTCTCATCCTATGAATGGATCTATCCACAATGGGCTAATGAGCTGACCTGATTAGCTCCTTGGTGATGTTGCTGAATTGCTTAATAGAGATGGATTGAACTCCATTCTAGCACCTAGGTAAAACCAATGTTTCTAGCTCCTTTGATTGTGAAAAAACCTTCAAAGTGTAAACTATCCTAAGTTTTGAAATGTGTCACATTATTCCTTTATTTAGACAATGTCAATTGCCATCTACTTGCAGGGCTGAGGAGCACTAAGAAACCTAGAAGGTTTCTGAGAACTGTAGACTTGTTCCTCTAATAGCAGGGAGTCTTTGTGCCTTCCTAGGTTTTGTTTGCAGACGATTAATCTCATGTGTTATCTTTTAATGAAGTGGGTTACCAATTCTCCCCAATAGTGTCTCTACAGAAGTAAGAGGGGCACAGAAGGGCTTGCATTAGTCTCTCTGTTTAGGGATTACTTTTGTTTTTATAGCCCATGCTATTTTTTCATGATATTACAACTTTTCTTTCTAGGCTGTCAGCCTTCAAGATTCTTCTATGCCTTGATTAGCTTTATTGTTTGTATTACTCTCATTTTCTAATTAGAGTAATCACATCATGGGGGAGTTGAGGCTCTTCTGGTTTTTCTCTAATTATTTTTGTTTTGTTGAGCCTGGCTGCTTCCTGCTGCTTATTCTTGTCCATGTGTTTTTACTCTCTGCAAATTGATGTTGTCGTGTATTAATTGGTTTCATTTTATTTGAAGACCTTTTCTATTTTTACTGTATTTGCCATTCTCGGCAATCTGTAAAACTCTACATTTTAAAGTTCCATTTAAAAGTGGCAAGACCTATACTGGCAGGTGGGCATAACAATTGATCAAAAAGAAAGCAAAAATGATGCCTTTAACTAGACTTGTGGATCCTTTACCTCAGGTTTTGTCATTTAAACAATCTTCCACCAACCTTTTATTCTCCCTTTATGGTTGCCATTGCTGTGGTTGCTTTGTCCTTCAGCTCTGTTTGCATAATGATCATTCACAGTAGTGGTTAAGACCTGCTGAAGTGAGGGACTGTCAGTAGATAAATGT
The DNA here is from genome assembly GCA_002631895.1 of Agapornis roseicollis. Taxonomy (NCBI): domain Eukaryota; kingdom Metazoa; phylum Chordata; class Aves; order Psittaciformes; family Psittacidae; genus Agapornis; species Agapornis roseicollis. The sequence continues at coordinate 535,051 of NDXB01021906.1, read as the reverse complement.
ATGCCTGTGTAAAGCAAAGCAGTGTTGGTATCAAGCCCTAACAATTAGAAGAAATTGGAAGTTTTTGTAGAAAGTTTTATGGTTATTAATCTCAGAGTGTACAGAGTGCTAGGAGAAAAAGAAGAAAAGTAAGTGTGGAAAGGTTAATGGTGTGTGCAATATGAGGTTAGATCAGAACAGCATACAATGCATTTTATTTAGAGCCTTTTTTTGTGGAGAGTGACATCTTTTTTTTTAAAAAAAAAGCAGAAACAGCTAATCAGTCTTTGCATGAACTAAATTTCTGACTGTGCGAGTTCAAGGTCCACCATTAAAATTGTCACCTTTGGATGCAAACTTTGAATATAGTAGGATGCAGGAGTTAGCCTGCATATCAGGAGCATATCAGCAATGCTTGGTGAGCACACATTTAAAGTCCTGACAGTGTTTTTGCTACCCTTATGGATTATATTTTGTAAAAGCTGTAGGTAATCTTTTACATCTAAGGCCACGATAACATTAGAATAGCACTTGCTTCAAAATACATGAGTTTCTCCACTTATACTTTTTCTGTGAATGCTATTCTATTTAAAATGATAGCTTAGATAGCTTCAGAGTATGCACTCATCTCTTCACAGATGAAGTGTCAGTACAATGTAGCATCCGAACTGTAATCTTCCCAACATTTGACCTGAGGTACTGGATAATTCAATCTCTGTAACTCATTCATTCTCTTCTGCTGAGATTGCAAATACGGTGCTTACAGCAGAGTTTGAATGATGTTTGTGCTACTCAAAGATGATATAACCATAACCAGTTGCTCAACACCTAGAATATCACTAGATAGATAGATAGCTGTACTAAACAAGCAAGCTGAAGCATTAAATGGAGGCTTTAATTTTACAAAGTCTGAGTTCACGCATACATCTACAGATTACAAGAAATTCCACAGTCTTCCGTTTGCTGTAAGGTTAAATACACAGATCCTTCTTTTTGGACTGTCCTTACATTTAGAAGATTGAATTATCAGACACATTTGTATATTTTTAATTAGCTATGATTTTATAATTTCTTTCCCCTTTCAGTCCAGAAATAGCAGAAGAAATTTTAGGTTTCTTCTAAATGTCCCTGGGAATAATACTATCTGCATATTGATAGTATGTCTAGCAGATTTCTTTGGGACTTTCTGGTGGTGGGTAGTAACAGTTTTGAACAGAATAAATCAGAGTGTGTCTGAATAATGGTGGTTTGATGGGAAATGTCTATGGAAGAGCCAGGTCTTGAGTATTGCAAAATGGCTCAATTAATCTCCAGAAGCCTGCCTCAGAGCTGGACGCCTGTGATTGTGCTTGATTTTATTCAGCTGTTTCTTAAGATGGGATTCATATTTTAGCAAAAGACTTCTTAACAGTGCTAAGCAGCAGTATGACAAGATGTAGTTTACTTTCTATTAACTTTATGCAGCACCAGGACCAAGACTTGAAACTGTTTGGAAAGGATTGTGCTGCAGGACAAAGCTTTCTTCCCTAATACAAAGGGTGCTGAGGTTGCTGTATATATTAGGAGATTTCTGGTGATCCATGTCTGAAATGAAATTCACAGGACAGAAATGATCCTATTATTTTATGTTTATGAAGTATATTAATGTGAACTTATATGAATAAGTAGCATCCTCCATGACAGTAAGGAAGTAACTACAATGACTAGTTCAAGCTTAACGAAAACCTTGAATTAGGTGAACACCATTCTTAAAGAATATTTAACCAGTTAGATGCACTTGTACCAAATATTATGTAGGACCGTAGTCAATCATTGTACTTCAGATTTACTGTTTTTATTGTGTTTAATTTTGTTTTTTTTTTTTCTCCTTCAAAGGTATCACTTCAATTTTTCCAAATTATTCAGCTCAAGGTCAAAAAACACTGGCTTTACAGAGAAGACACCACTACTGAAGGTTTCCTCAGAGGAAAATGGGTGAGATACTTTCATTTCACTCAAAATATCTTTTTCTAAGCTCTCTTCTATTTAATTGTGCATGGTTCTTTCTTATATCCTGACACCAAACCTGCAGGGAAATAAAGTGAATAGCAGGGGATGTAAACAGAGAATTACCCTGAAGGACCTTGAGTGGAAAGAAATGGGGAAAGGAAGGATGTAAAGTCTGAGGTTAGGATGATTAGAGAGCCCTAAGGATAGGCAACTACAGGCTGTATGCTCTTATTTCCTCCATGTGGTGTTACATCAGGTACAGTGAAAGGCACAGCAGAGCTATAGGAGAGATCTTTATATAAGGTGGATTTACACACCAAATCCTGAGGTACATCTGCTGGTGCATTTGAGAGCTGGTTCTCCCAAGTGCACCTAAACATCACGGGGTCTTTGCTCTTGCTCCCAGTCTACCCAGCTGTGTCACCAAGGGGAGCTCGGTCTGTACTGCATAAATCTCTGTCAATCAATTTTTCCATTAAAATCTCTCACAGTGAACCTGAGGATATGCAAGGTCAGTTACATTTACCACCTGTTAAAATAAACCACTGTTTTTCTTTATTATGTTCCCAAAAAATATGTGACAGGTTACAGTGCATGGCTCTTCATAATCCAGATTTTACCACAGATGACGACTCATGGGACAACAGCTCTGCAGAATTTGAGCAAAGGTTTCAACTGGGAAATGAAATTACCTGCTTGTCCAGATCTGCTTCTTCTGAGAGATATGAAATTTTGGATAACCTTCATGTCAAGTTCAATTTATCAAAGATGAGGTCTGAATTCAAACATTAATTTACTTTTTTTCCATTCTTTTTATTTTTTTTTTTTTTAAATTTCTTCAGGATTAGTTTTTAAGTATAGATATCTAGAAAATCAGTTCTTTCCTGCAAATTAATAAAGTAACACTTCATGATTAGGGTTTATCTTGCCATTGACAGTTTTTAAATAAACATGGTGAAATTGAATATAACCTCTACCTAATGATCAATAGTTCCTTGTTCTTACAAGTATCAATCATAACACCTATTCTAAATCTGTAATTAATTGCCTTCTATATTACTTCTAACATTTCTTTGAAACCATTCCTTAAAACCCCTTGGTTGATTCCACAACTTCGGTGTTTTGTTGCTTTTATGAAATGCTTCACTTTAATTAAAGTATGTATGTAACAGTCTTTCTGTAGTCATTATAATAGCTTCTTACATAGCTTTTTAACAGTCCAAAATATAATGATCATTTTCTATCATTAAGTACTTAAGTACTTTTCACTCTTTACCTTAAAGTAGTCTTTTACCTCATTTAGGCATGGAGGAAATTGAATTTGATAATGTATTAAGAAGATACCAAAGTAATAAGAGGTTAAGGTCAAACTTTTTTAGTAAATTTTTGCCTGAGATTAAACTAGCAAAACCTTTCATCTTGGACACTAATTCTCTGCCCCTTCCAGAGTTTTAATACTTTTTACTAGTTTGGTTTGGCCTCTGCAAATAGCTTTGCAGATCTCCATGTTGATCCACAGAGCCTTTCCAATGAGATGTCAGTGCATCTTTTCCCAATTTGTATGTTGTCTTAGCTAATCACTTCACAATTGTTTTCTTCCTTCCATTGTGCATGTGGTGTTGTGTGGAGTGCCACTCTCCTGCACTGCTACTCAACAAATGGAGCAGGAGGATTTCAGTGGCTGCAACTTGTGCAATACGAGCAGATGTGAAGAAGTTTGGCAGATGAATTTCTTCACACTCATGGTAGATTTCCCTGGTATTTAATGGAACAAAGGCATTGAGCAGGAGTGTAGAATCCATTGTTTCCAGTACAACATAGGTTTATAATGTGGGGAGTAGAGTGTTTTTCTGGCAGAACTTCCCTTGAAATATTTTCACTGCTATAGTGCAGCTTGTACTTATGGGACCAGCTCTTTGGCTGTTGCAAATCAGCATCTCTGCTGAGATAATAAATGGAGTTAAACTGCCTGACACCACCTGCAGACCAGACGAAAAGTCATTTGGTTTAAAACAGGGAGTGAAATCCTTCATAGATTTGTACTTCATGCATTTCCAACTGAAGTCAAATAGGATTGTGCTGGAGGCATATATCAGTGCAGGATTTGGCACAGGGTTTCTACTTGTATCACTGTGCAGATTCATGCTGTAGCAAGAGACAGATTGCAAGCCATGGGTGAGTCAAAGGCTGATCATTTCTCAACTGTAAGCTGTTAAAAGCGCTGCTTTCCTAATACAAAATGCCATGAAAACAAACAGATGGGTGGAACAATGCTTTCTAAATTCTACATTTAATAAAGTGACCACTTTCAAAAGCTTTTTTTATTATACCTTGCCAACTCCTTTAGATGAGTTTCTGTTATTTATAGCCAAGTGGTTATGAAATATAAAGCTTAAAATCAGGTTAATGTTGCTTCTTTTTTCAATAATAATAATAAAATTTCAAAGTGCAAACAGAAAATATTAAGTACATTAAAACTAAAACAATCTGGTCTGAACTTTAGTAATTCATGACACAATAAATTCTCAAAAATACAATAATAGAACTGTAATGTAGAAATAGGGACAATAGACAAGCAGGGTAGAGGATGCATGACTAAGCTGGCATTAGGTATTTTCTATAGGTCATAGAATCATAGAATAGTTAGGGTTGGAAAGGACCTTAAGTTCATCTAGTTCCAACCCGTCTGCCATGGGCAGGGACACCTTACACTAAAACATTTCACCCAAGGCTCTGTCCAACCTGGCCTTGAACACCGCCAGAGATGGAGCACTCACAACTTCCTTGAGCAACCCATTCCAGTGCCTCACAACCCTAACAGTAAAGAATTTCTTCCTTATATCCAATCTAAACCTCCCCTGTTTAAGTTTGAACCCATTACCCCTTGTCTTATCACTGCAGTCCTAGTGAAGAGTCCCTCCCCAGCATCCTTATAGGCCTCCTTCAGATATTGGAAGGCAAAGAAGCTATCAGTTATGAAGTGCTGACAACGGTTTTGTTGTCATTTCTTTTTTTTTTTTTTCCCAAGCCTTTATTTTCTTCTTTCCCCTCCTCCCATTTGTTTTTCAGTAGAGCAGGGGTACCTGGCATTTCTGGAAGTCATCTTATTGGTTTCCATCCCCTCTTGCTCTGTCTTCTCTAGATTTTCATGCTACGCAAAAGTTTACATAAAGTTACTAGCACTTGTATTTCATAGGTTATTATAGCCCCTTCTTATCTGTTTGCCTGTGGCAACACATTTTATTACTTTCTGGGTTTTTGTTCCTGCCTATTTGGAGAAATATAAAGAGGAAGTGATCTTTAGAAAACAATGTTTTTCAAAAATGGGTCTCCAGTCACTTATGTTGCTTTCAATCAATGAGCTTAATATAGGAAATTATTTCCACTGTGATTAAAATTATTCCTGACTCTCTTCAGACTACTCTGCTTTAATATTTTGTTCTATAGCATCTGTCAATGCAGTTATTTGGATGAAGCCTTGGGTGGCATGGTTTAGTGTGAGGTGTCCCTGCTTATTGCAGGGGGGTTGGAACTATATGATCTTAAGGTCCTTTCCGACCCTAACAATACTATGAGTCTATGATTCTATTTATTGTACTGTTCCCTTCTCAACTGATTTTTCTAGTAACTTGAAGTTTTTCCTTCCTGCTTGTCGCCAGGCTTCAATCAAACCTTACATTCATCATTCTGTCAGAACAGCAATGTTTGAATGTTCACTTTTGAAAAAAAAAAAAGAACATCAATACTTCCTATTAATGAAAAGATATAATAACGGCATATGACCAAGAAGAGTTCTGTTAATCAAGACATCTGTGTAGCATACTGTTGGAAGGCCAGAAAATAATTAGTTAAGAGTTACCTTTTATGGTAATATTAAAAAATGTGGCAATTTAAAAGTGCTAAATCTGAAGATGTATTATTTGAGAGCATGCATTTTCAACATCCACATTTTAGTTTTAATTTAGAGTTATTCTTTCTTAGCCCAGTAAGCTCTGACACTTCAGAAGATTCGATGTCATCACATCTCCACAACTGGGTATTCCTTCAAAGGGCACAGACATTTTATGGAAAAAAATATCTAGTTTTGCTAGTTGTTTTATCTAGAGATGCTCATGAAGTATATTTGGTTTAAAGAAGCACTATTACAACCAGAAGATACTTAAAGCTGTTGAACTGTCTTTTCCCGATACTTTACAGGATGTGTATTAGAAGACCAATTTTTGATAAAATCATTGATGACACCACCCCACTATGCAAAAAGTTATGCTTTCTGCTTGGTCATGCCACCTCCCTGTAATGGCAATGCTCCTTTGCATCCCTGGGAGGCACCAGCGTGGGCTGATGGGGCTTTGGGTCTGTCAGTGCTGGCAATAGCAGTGGAGAAGCAGCTACAGGTCCTGGTGCCAGCTTGTGCTGCAGCATTCATTCAGCTTTCCTAAGGGGAAAACCTTCCTGTGCAATGAGACCCAGCTGACAACAACCCTGGGGCAAGAGCCTTTATAGTCACTGAGGCTTCCCAAGTCACTGCTGATCCTGAGTTATGTGTCTATACTTTGATGTGGTCTATTATCACCCACAAATGCTTACCATGATGCTTCAGAAATGTCAGAGCTACTAAGAGAACAGAAAAGATTTGTTTTGAATTAGCCATATAATAAATTCATGTTTCTTATGTTTCAGATGCTGTCTAAAATTCCTGAAAGTTTCAGGCCTTTTTATCTTTGTAGTTGTCTGCTCTGTAAGTATTGGATTTGCAATCCTCCCCTGGCCCTCATTTCACAGAATCATAGAATCACAGAATCATTATTATTTCCTTAAAATTAGTTCAAAATGAGGTATGATGTGTTGTCTTAGCTAACAGAAAAATGTCTTCAGGGTGGGAGACAGATGGCAAAAAGATGAAAATATTGTTCAGGGCTTCATGCCTAATCACACCACTGTTTGGTGCACTAGCCACCACCCTGGACAATATGGTAGCGTAAGCAGTTGAGACTGAGGAGGCAGATGGCTCTTAAATTTGTATGTCCTTTACAGGTGTTTGCTGAATTTAGGATGAGTCTATGAGTCTTTAGCTACTGGCTAACACCTGAGGAATGTTCATAGGAAAAGCTATGCTAGGGAGGATACAACAGCAATGGTAGTGCACCATGGTGTAGAAGGCCACAGGGAGGGAAGCTGCCCTCCCCTCCAGAATCTCCAAAACCAGCAAAATCTTAGGCTGCAAGACTTGAGAAACATTTCAAAAGGTTGGAATTTATCCTTTCAGCTCCTGCAAGCACCTCCTTTTTGTTTTGCAGGGCTTCTGTATAAGAAAAAAAAAAATAGATGACAATCTATTGCCTCAGATGTGGGTGTTCCTTTCCAGATAGATCCTTAAGATTGCAACTTTGTCCTAGGAGAAGCTTGGATAAAATACATCAAATATTTGAGTTTGGCAGTAAATTTACAAAAGGAATATTATGTTTGTTAAGTATCCCAGGGCTGCTTTTTAGCTGTGGTGTAAACATGCCTGAAAATACTGAAAGCAATCTTACAATTTAATGTACAGATTGAAAGACTTTAAGTATTTGAGATAATCTTTGGGATAATTATTTGAGATAATATTATTTGAGATAATATTTTTCAGTTTTTCAGGTTTTGTGTTACTAATGAATGTTTTTTATCCTTGTCCTAGATTTTATTTGCCACTTACCCAGATCAAGGCGTGTCCTGGCAGATGTTGGCTATATCACCTCTGGAAAGTTTCTGTATCCTTCTTTCAAACCCCACAAAACTCAACTGAAGTTTCCTTGATAAACTGGTTGAACTAGGTGGGTGGTTGTTTTCTGTTTTACACCCTGAGAAAACTGGGTGTCCTCAGAGCCTGGGCTTCACTGAGACTTGTTCTTTGGTGCAGGCCACAGTTGTTCTCCCTATCAAAGTCATATTGTCTGGCACCTGCCTGGGGCACCCTGCGATGCCTACCCAGTCCTTGTGTTCAACTTGCCTGGAGCCAAGAGTGCCGAAGTATCCCAGTGAAAGCTCCTATATGTATGGTGTTGTACACCACCAGGGCTTTCATGGCCCATTCTGCAAGGGAAGGTGTTGTTGGGTCTTTAAGTTCAAGTTTTAGTCAACTTTCATAGCATAGCTTAGGGGTTTCCTCTCTTTCAACAGATTTTGAGTTGGAACCATAGCTGCTGCATTGTACACACTGACTCTGGAAACATCCATTACTTTTGTTTGTTTCAGGGAAGTGCTGGTGGAATTGGGATTTGAGTTCAAACAGGTGTTCCTATGTTTCACATTTACCTATAACGTCAAGATGCTTTGAGAAAAATGGGTGTCAGACAGTCAGAATACAGCATTCCCCTTTCTTACGTGACAAACACAAAGCTGAAGCTTCTTAATTTGTGTCATGTGTGTCAAAAAGTGGATGTTCTGTCTCCTACCTGAGGTCGCAGAGCTGAGATAAAATACGTGAGAGGCAAGCAAACCAACAAAGCCATGTTTCATTTTCAGAGTGATGTACTAATTCAAGTAAAGTCTATGAGAAAGATTGCATTTCTAAATAAGGTTTGGAAAGGGCACCCTCAATTCTGAATGTCATCTCACTCTTGCTGCCAGTCTTCATTCACGCAGAAGTAAGCTCATGTGGTTGTCATCCACTTTGTTGCATAGTGAAGAAAGTATTAAGCTTTTTGTCTAGGCTTGGATAAGATTAACCATTCACACAGCGGTGTTGAATTTGTGATTTATGCTGGTTGACAGACTGCAGTGGACATTAGGTGCTACTCTGAATGTCTACAAGAATTTCACGGTAGCCTGACAGGTGTGCTGCAGTAATCCTTTTCACAAATGCCTTAAAGGTTATTGTGTGAGACTGCTTTGGGTGGAAAATAAGTTTCTTAATTCATATGATGCCAAATTACACAAATGAACACCCTTTAGCTCTTGCATATGCCCCAGAAGCTGTTAAGAAGTGCCACACGGGTACTAACCACTGCACTTTTTTCTGCGTTCATGTGCCCATGCACACTGATGCATGTGTTATGGATGTGTGTGTTACGTGATGTGCCTGCATGCAGAAGAAAAATCAAAACAAAGTTTGAAGCATTTTTTAAAACCAAATCAAGTGGTCCCCTTTGGACTTCATGTCCTTTGTCATCCTGGTGTCACTTAGATATTTGTGGGTTTTCTGTCACACCCATTAGATCTCAGGCTTGCTCAGAGGCAGGACATTTTGTCTCTGGTTTTGGGAGGGACCTGCATCAGCTGGTGTGGGGGTAACATCTTCATAGCACTTGTTCACTTGCTCTAGTTTCCATTAGTTCCCATTTGTTTATATTTCTACATCATTATTTCTTGTCTGAATTTACTTCAGCTGTTTTCTTTCCCATTATATGATATTTTATTAGCCCACTTGTATCTCTCTTTGCTTTGCCTATCCCTGTGGGTACAAACCTGGCATACAGCATTGAGGTGTGTTGAGTGCAGTTTTTGAAAACAGTATCTTCCCTCCTGTGAGTTAATAGAAGCTTTTTGAGCTTCTAAGCTTGCTTTTCTTGCCTTTTTTTTTTTTTTTT
>NDXB01021906.1:508754-519047 GCA_002631895.1 Agapornis roseicollis | reverse complement strand
GGATCTTTTACAGCCTCTAAAAAAAAAAAAAAAAAAGATTTTTTACAGCCTCACTGAAAAATAAACTTCAGCATTTAATAAATACAAACAACAGCCTGCCGTTCTGTTTACATGATGGGGTGGCCTTCCTCTACCAGTGACAGCATAGCTGAACAATGCCATCAATATTCCTGCTTTCACCCTATCTGTAGTCCCACTACCTCAACATGGCAAACAATACCATAAAGACAATTACTCTTTAAACCACACAAACCCAAAATGAGGAGGCTGCTATGACCTGTGCTGTCAGCAGCAATCCCCAAGTAGTCTTCATGCTGCTGTGGGGCAGCCAGGGCAGAGCTGGCTGCAGCAGCTCACCTCTACTGGAATGTCAGTGAGGGTACTGATGTGACTGAAGGAGTAGGAACCCAAGTTAACCTTCCCTGCTTGTCAGACACTTCTCTGTGTCGGATATCCTAGGCTGGCTGACTAAGCTGTTTTTTATTGCACTTTATAGCATACAGGGTCAGGACAGGCATAGGATTTAGGTCCTTGCATGAATATCAGTTTGCAGTAATGGACAAAGTGTTTATTTTCTGATGGTATTTTTAATTTATTTTTTTCTGGAAGATCAGCAAACATAATTTTGTTTATTGAAATTCTACCATGTCTGGGGGATGACATTGCTCCTGGGCCTTTCATCATCTCTACCTTATATATGCTAGTTTTCTTCCCAGGCAGTTTTTGGTAGTGAACCATATTGTTGTCTCTGAGTCTTGAATGCTCCTTGTAGTCAATATAAATTTGGCATCCTGTCTCTCCTGCACCTCCTGGATGTGTCTCTCACTTCATTGATTGATTGAGTGAATGAGTTTGCTTCAATCAGGTGGATTGATTTAGGCTGATGTGTGTTATGCCGCATCCTAAATTCTCCTAAATGGACAGGAGAGAGAACAAAAAGGAATAAAATGCTACAGCACAGACATATCACTTTGATTTTTAATATTGCCAAATGTTCTTAATCTCTTTCAGGTGGCATACAACTGGTCTCTGTCTTTAAGTTCAAGAAGAAATCAGCAAATCATCACAACAAGAACCTTTCAGATACCAAACAGGTTGGCTAAGAGAGACTGAGAAATGATCTGTTGAAACAGTTTTTTACTTAGATGGGTCTGTGAAAGAATAGCTAATGTTTTAAAAATGATCTACTATTCTCTGCTTCAGAGGGGCAGGAAAGGATGACATTTTGTTGCTTTTTAAATGGATTTACAAGGCTGGTTTTTACTTGAGTTGCTTTCTAAACAATGCTATTTAGAGGTGTAGAATGAAAATGTTAAAAAGTTGCTTGTGATTGTAAATATACAACACATGCACAAATTCACTGAATATGAAATTGATGCATAAATAAAACTAATAGTCTTTCGTTCCAGAAATAAGCAAAACTTCTTTTCTTTTTTTTTTTTCTTCCACCAGAGGCACCATTTTCATAAACATTCAAGCTTTTCTACAGGGGCCTGGAAGCGTTCCTCTCTCCATGAAGCATCAGTATCTCCATGCAAATATAGAGGCACAAGTAACAATTGCGTCCATCATCTTAGTAGGTGTCTACGTGCTGATCATACTGGAAGTAAGCCAGTTTTGTATTTTGATTTTATTTTTCCCCTACATTGTAAATGGAGCATAAGAAAGGGTTTCATTGGTGGGCTTTAATATACTTTCAATATATGTATGTGAATCCTTGGTTACTATCTGTGTTGCTAGTGGCATGAATAAGATACATGTGAGGAAATTGTTCTGAATTGTAACTGATTTTGGCAAGTTATATTAATTTTACAGTGATCTTGTGTATCTTTCTATTAGGATCTATCAGAGTTTTAGCATTTTAACAGAATTATAATTTGGCTGTGAGAATGAAAATAAGCCTGGGTTATAAAAGGAGTATAAAACCTCTTTTTAAGTGAATTCTTTTCGAAGATAACCAAAGTGTTTTTCTTTACCTTATTCCCTTCTCTAAGGCACCTGAAATGATGAATCTAGTGTACTTTTAAAAGGTTAAACTGAGCATGTTTTTTAATGAGTGACATTTAGAAATTCTTTTACTGTATGATTTTATGAGGGAATTGAGTATGAGTTAACATGAAGAAGTGAAAGGACAGGGAACTTTAAATATATATTGCAACATCTTTCCAAAGCTTTGAGGTACCAAACCCAATAAAAATGCACTGCATCAGCACTAAGGATGCAAAACATGCCCAAAAGAGCACAAGGCTCCAACTGACTTTTCTGAACAGAAAACACTGTCTGATTATCTTAAAACAAGATTGGAGGGAGAATGGTGGGTATTTTTTATTATTAAAGCATCCAGTCTGTCAGTGAATTGTCCAAGTTGAATCACACCTGATTTACATGAGTATAAAACAGAGAAGTGAATCAAATTAAGTCTTCAAGGTATTCCATTGCAATTATATCCCAGAATGCTCATTTTATTTCCACATCCCTTGCGTATTTTAACTATCCATCCTGTTAACAGCTAAAATTGTAAGATAGTTGAACACCTTTTAATCAAATATAAATACAGATGCTTTATACATTTAGATTATGTTGTTCAGCAATAGTGATTTATTTATGAAGCTAAAAATGCCTCTACGTACTTTATAGATGAGCAAAGAGATATAATATTAAGTGTGGAGGGGGACTGGACTAGATTTTACTATAAATATATGTAGGCATGCAGCACAGCACCAAAATAATCTTAATACTTATAAATGCAGCTTTTATTTTTTTTTTTTAAAAAAACAACAACAAAACACAAGTATGAAACCTTTTAGAAATTGCAAAAGCATCAGGTTTCTAATGTATGTAAAGGGTGGTTTTGTGCTTCATCCTAGAAAGCTGCTTTGGAACAATTTATGTGCAAAAGGAAATAAAGGCTTGAAACTGAAAAGCAAAGGCAAGCAAATTATGTATTTTCCTGTAATTTCTAAGCAAAAACTTTAAACCAGCTCTTTAGCTTATTGTTCCTGTGAAAAATCAAGGAAAAATTTCTGTTGTAGGCAGAAAAAATATTTACTCAAATTCAAAGATATAAACAGATACTTATAAGTAAAATTTTAGAATTTTAAAATGTGAAAAGTAACCTTTTGCATCATGATATTACCTGTTTTCTCCATAACACCTGCAGGAATAACAAGTACTACAACCAGAGTAAATTTTAAACTATGAATATATAAGCTTGAAATAACAGTCACAGAATCAGAACTTGACTGTTGCTTGGTTCCCTCAGAGATCTCTTCCAAGAGATTGATGTAAATATTGTTAGACTATGTAATAGTAGTTTACTTTATATTCAATGTTTATAACTTTAGTGCCTGAAGTCCTGCTTTCTCAACACATTGCTCTCTCTATTCCATTAGCAGTTATAACTGTTAGAGAAATCAATTGATGTTGCTGTAGGAGAGATCTCTCATGGGTTTTCATTCAGTGTTGCTGCTTTCCATCTTTTACCAGTTTTTATCATTTTCCTGTGTTTTATTTGTTATTATTGGCAATACAGGTTCAACCTCAGACAGTGTCAACACACTAAACAAGGTTTAGAGATATATTTTCACATATTTTCTTGCATTAATGAAGAAAGAAGCAGCACTTTATCTGTTATGACTCACAAAAGCAATTTGAAAGTGTGCCTCTTGCCCCTCCTGCACAGCACTTTTCTCAGAACGTGAACTGTGTATTTTGTGCCCACAACCTCCTCAACCCCGCTGTCGTCTTTTAATCTTTCCTTCCCCTTCTCCCCTTGCCCTTTGTTACCTTAGCCACCAGGGAGCGTGCAGGAGAACAGACTGCAAGGGCTTCTGCCTCCTGCAGTTAGAGATGATGGGAAAAGCTGATGAAGTAAGAGGAAAATGAAGTGCATTTACTGTAAACTGTAATTTTCTCAAAACTTTCACCACTGTAAAGACACAAAGTGAATTCTGCTTTGAGGCAGCTCTTTGCTTCTATGTTGGCATCAAATCCCCAAGAGGTCGATGCATGTCATGGGCCAGTCCTTGTCAGTGGAGAATTCTTAGTGTCTCAGAGTATGGTGTTCTTCATAAAACACAGTACTTAATTTCTTCAGATATTTATTTTAAGTGTTCTTTCTTTTGAAATGGATTGCATGTTATTATTCCTGAAATGCAAATGTTTCTTGTAAAAGATGTCTTTTTCCCTCTTTAATTTCTAATGATTTTTTTAAGCTTACTACAAATATGAGTATTTTCTTCAATCCAAGTCTGTCCCTTGAAATTTTGATATATTACTTTTAACTTTCTTTAGATGGACATCTCTTAGTTATGTTTTCTGTTTGAAATCTGTGGGGTTTTTTTCTTTTTTTTTCCCCATGTAATCATCCTTTCCTTCAGTAACTAGACATTCATTCTCTTGAAATTGCTTTTTCTTTAAATATCGATAAGTTGCCTCTTTGCATTTCAGTTTTCTCTCCCCTGCCCTTCCCTCAGAGGAGAAAGGAGAAAAAAACACCTGCTTCTTTTGGTATTTTTTAATTAATCTAAACTCTACTATTTTATAGGCTTGTTGAAAACAAATATTTCATTTTGTTCTTGGAAGCCTACACAGCACAGGAAGTTAGTCCAAGTGTATGTTGAAAAGCAAGAAAAAAATTGTGTCAGGTTTACTTTTGTTGATCTCAACTTTTACCATCTGAACCTTCAGGTTTACAGATAAACATAGTTAAGATGGGATATAAGTGTGCTTTCATTTCAGTCTACAGGGACATGTGGTGTAAAGTGCTGATGTACAGAGTTCTACGCTAATGTTGCTGTACTAAATTAGTTCACAATGTATTTCAAGATAGGCTTTTTCTAGTTATGATCCTCAAAATGCATAGCCTCTTTTGATTAAGAACTTGAAAAAAAAATCTTAGAAAATTTAATTTTACATTTTTATGCTCCAAACTTCTTTGTTCTTTCAGCTAAGAATGCTCTTTGTCTTTTGTCTCCTTTTATTTCCATTCTTTTTCCAGCAAAGCCTTTTTCTATGTTTATAACTAAAGACATGCTTTATACCGCATTCACTCAGATTCAGTAAGAAGTGGTGTATGATTTCTTTTGGTACAGCATAGGCAAGTAAAAAGTAGAATGGATAACATCTCATTGTTTCTTATTTTCAATACTCTAAGATAGCTTTGATTTTCTTCTTTTGCCTGTATTTGTGTACATAGAGAATAGGGTAATATGCTGGTTACTCTGTTAATATTAAGAAGTTTTATTGGTAATTGGAAAGGTTTCTTGAGTTGACAAAGCTCTTATTAGTAATTCTTAACTGCATATTTGCAGCTATGTTGGAGCTACATTAATTAAAAATATGTAAGGAGGAATGTTAAAAAATTATTATTAAAGGACAGAGCTCATTAATTTGAATGATTATTGTGTGCTCTTGTCCCATATTTTCCTTTAATAATATATTTATTTTGTGTTGTGGTTTAAAATGAAGTGTTAGCTGTTTATGATGCTTAAATGAGCTAGTAGAAACAAACAAGGTAGTGATCTTTTTTAAGCTATTTTATAAAACATTTTATTTACTTGGGAGAACAGACAGAATAACATTCATGTTGTTAAATTAAGAAAAGTAAAAAAGAAGCAGCAATACTAGTAGCACATCAAATGGCAGAAAAATGACACCAGCAAGCATCAGAAATTCTGTAAGAGCCTCCAGAGGGTTTGTTTAATCACAGGAGCTATCATTCAGTTTCATATGTTGTCTGATAGGTAGGTCTATGAATGATCTTGGAGGATATTTCAAATGGCATTTAATGATCTGACATCTTGAATAACATTTACATGTCTGTATTTCTCCTTAAAACAGAACTACTTGAAAGTGCAAGATCTGGCTTTAAAAGTTCTAGCTTTTTACTAACATGAATTATTAGCCTATAATAATAATTTTTATTACTTTAATGGAAATAGAGAGTGTTGGTTTCTCTTCATATTACTTTTCTATTATTAACTAGCTTAAATTATGAATAAACATCTGCTAAGCTTAATTTCTTTAACTCAAAGCAGAGTGATTTTTAATAGCTTCTAACCTGCAGAAATTAGCTGCAGACAGCAAAATTTTAATGTGGTTCAGTCTGACCATTTTTCTACTATTGTGGACTGGTTGAACCAATGTTGCCTTGCAGGAAGAATTTTTACAAATAAAATAAGATATTTATTATTACTGCTGTCTGTGTTCGCACAGTCCAGTTTTTGCTTATTTCCAGTAATAAGGCTGTTTACCTGTACATGGAACATTATGCTTCGGAGAGAGAATAGGAAAACAGGAGAGATATGCACTGTTATACGAAATGTAATACTAAGTGATGGTAGTAGGCTAATCTTAAGGGAAAATTTTTCCAATGAGGAGCCACAGGAACTAATGATGTGCTTACTCAACATGGTCTGTCACTTCCCATCCATTCTTCTATTGATCTGTCTTTAAATAGAGACAGAGTGTGGATTAGAGTGTTCCCTCCAGCACATATATCCTATGAAGAGATTGGTAGCAAAGGGGCAGAAGAAAATCCATGGCATTTATTGGAAAAGACTGTAAAAAAGAAAATTGCAGCTGCTGTTCTCCCTGATTTTTGTGGTGGATATGGTATTCCTGCTGCTACTGCTTTCATTTGTGCTTCCATTTGGATGGAAAAATTATGAAGAGGAATTAAAACGCTGCTGCAGGAGTCAACAGAAAATCAGGGTAGGATTATCAGAACAAAACCATCTATTCTCCTTGGTGAAGAGTCTGAGCCATACCTCACTGGGCAAGAACAAAAGTTTGCCCTTAGTTGCCCACCCCTTCTAGGGATGGGAGGGAGAAAACTGCCTAAGATTGGGGCAGAGAGGGAAAGTCAGTGCCCCTGGGTGTTCTGGCCAGCTTCCAGCAGGGCAGGGATGCTCTCCTGCACCCTTTTCCTTCCTTGAGAGACTACTGTCCTGCCCTAGGAAGAGAGAAGGCTGCTTTGATACTGTCTTGGTTATCTGCAGTGTTTTACACTGAGGTGGAAATGGAGCCAAAAGGGGCCCAGAGAGTGAACTTCCTAGTCCAAACCAGAAATCAGAAGTGTTGTGACTCTGGGCATTGGATGGAACCTGAATCCTGTGTAGTGAAACCTAAATCAGAAAATCCAGTAGAAAAATTTAGCTTAAATTAAAATCTAGTTCCCTCTGAATCAGGTTAGCAGCATCCTTCTAGGGCAGCATGGGACTGCATGTCTGCTTTGGAGTCCCTATAACCGTAAAGCACCATCACCATTCAAAAGTGCACTCTAAATTTCTTTTTCCCTACCCAGCTGAAAATGGGCAATATAATGAGAGCAGACTCAGAATCATAGAATAGTTAGGGATGGAAAGGACCTTAAGATCAACCTGTTCCAACTACCCTGCCATAGGCAGGGAAACCTCATACTACACCGTGTCACCCAAGGCTCTGTCTAACCTGGCCTTGAACACACCAGGGATGGATCACTCACAACTTCCTTGGGCAACCCATTCCAGCATCTCACCACCCTCACAGTAAAGAACTTCCTTCTTATATCCAATCTAAACTCCCCTGTTTAAGTTTGAACCCATTACCCCTTGTCTTATCACTACAATCCCTAATGAAGTGTCCCTTCCCAGCATCCCTATAGGCCCCCTTCAGATACTGGAAGGCTGCTATGAGGTTTCCATGCAGCCTTCTCTTCTCCAGGCTAAACAGTCGCACCTTTCCCAGCCTGTCTTCGTATGGGAGATACTCCAGTCCCCTGATCATCCTTGTGGTCCTCCTCTGGACTTGTTCCAGCAGTTGCAGTCTCCACAAATAATACTTTTAAGACATAAACTAAGGGTGTGCATTTGGAATGGTATCAAGGTATGCAGAGCAAGAACAGGCAGCAAAACCTGCTGAGATAGGTGTTGCAGGACTGGATTGAACAAATGCATCTAGACATGGGGTGGATCCATCTGTCCCATACCCCAGAGTGAAATACACGCCCTAGAAGTTCTTCCAGAAAGAACAGTCTGTGACTGAGTCAGCAACTAAGCTGTCTAGAGTATCAAGGCTTACTGTCATTCCTTGCCTTTCTCTTATTTAAGAGAAGGGTGTGACCTCTGTGCATTTTGAGACACTCAAAATGACTTAAAGCAGCTATGCAGGAGTTCCTTTGCAACATTGCAAGTTGCTGCTTATCATGAGCATTGAATCAGTACACTTGAGATGCCTGGATTCTACTGCTTGGATAGAGCCGCTGTCACCAACAAGGAGGCTCCAACAGACAAAGCCAATACCAGTTAGATAAGTTATAGTCACTTTCACTTGCTGTAACTGCAGCAAAAAGGGTGTAAAAAAGCAGAGTGCTGTAAGACAAGTACAGGATAAGTTTAAATTCAAACAAAAATATGGTAGAACAGCAAGCAAAATCCCCAGCTGGTTCCCAGCTTAATATCTTGTAACAATGGTTTTGTATTATCAATTTAATATAAATATTGATTTTACATCAACTGTTGCCTAATTGATAGATCTATCTTCATAGATGTCTGGCTCTGCTCTGATTATGCGTGCTTTAAGGAAAAATACCTTCTTTTTGGGTGCTATGGTACTTCTGTAGTGTGTAAATTTGCCTTAATTAAGAAATTACTAGGAAAAAGTTGCCACAGGATGGTGCTGCTTGCTATTCTAAGGAATTGATAGGATTGTCTACTTTAAAAGACATTATTGCCCAGGCTTCACTTCATGCAGAATGTAAGTTTTTGAAATAATAGGAGTCATATTTTTACCACTAAGTGTAAAAACTAATTTCCAAGTGCCCATTTTCTATTTTCTGTTGCCTTCTAACATTAATTTTGAACTGCGTTTTGTTCAATTTTTGAAAGACTGTCAAGCACATGTGTTGTCCTCCCTTGCATACTGTGTATGTTGTTGTGGGTTGTTTTTTTATTCCTTTCTTTTTTGAAACAGGGAATAGAGCATTAAATTAGCTTAATTGAATGCTGCTGTTCAGCTTCTACCCTGCATATGGCAACCAAAGGGCCATGAAGCCTTAAAATTTTAACAAGATGTTAGAATGTACATACAGTTCTAATTGCACACAAGCAGGGATGAGAATCACTCAGCTTCTTTTTGGGCCTCAAGTGGTGTCTTCCTTGCAAGAGCAAGGGCAAAAGTGAATAAAAAAGCATGAGAGAGTGTAGGTGGCAGGCATGGAGCTAGATGTGAGAAGAAAGGCAGAGAAGAAAACTGGAGTGAGAAAGAGAGATGTCAGTGATTAAAGACTCCCTGGAGGAACTGCTGGCTAGAGCAGAAAGCTTCCTATAAAGGTAGTGTGAGTGCTGCAGTTTGACGTACTTTTGTTCATAGTGCATGGCTGTAATTCTGTATGGTCATATTGCTCTAATGCTGGAAGAAGACTGACAAAGATTCACACAGGGGAAGTAAAATAGGTTTGCTTTTTGGGATTTGCTCCATGTAATCCCTTTATGAGAAATTCACAGATACATTAGTCTTGAGGATGCTGAGGTAACTGGGGAAATACAGATGGTGGCATCTTCGGTTTCAGACGACATTCCAAAACTGCAAAGATGATCTTGCAGCGCCCCCACATTGTGCTTTTAGGGCACAAAACTAAGTGTACATTGGGAATGATATCAAGGCATGTGGAATGGATGGAGACAGCAAAGTCTGCTGAAATAGGTGCTGGAGGACAGGACTGATCCTTGCAAGAAGGTTTTGCAAGACTGAAATCTTGTTGCCAGGCCAGCCTGTTGATATACCAAGGTTCTAGACATGTCAGCCCACAGTAGCAGTCTGGTTATCCTCTTCAAGGTAACAACATCTGTCTTTTTTTTTAATGGCTCATGACCAGCTCTCTCTACTTTAGTCACACAGTAAATGTGTCTTGTAGCTAAAACATTACAGAAGTGAGGTGCCTTGGCTTATAAAAATGATCACTGTCCTGTCTTTCCACAGTACTCCACTTTCTACTAATCTGACCTAACTCAAGACTCTGATTTACAGAATATCAGCTCATTCATCTCTGTATGCCTCTGTCCAATTTTACATAAAGTAACCCCCCCTCCCCCAATTCATAACAAATAAAAAGACTCACTTTTAAGATTTGACTCTGAGGAGCTTTGCAACTATCAGATGTTACTGGATATTCCCTTTTTAGTGTTTCCTGGAGGTGTATAAAAATAATTTCCTTACATCAAAGCCATCCCACGAGGCAGAGGCCAGAAAATATCCACCAGTGGCTATAATGATAGAGATAGGACAGATTCTTTCTTTTTTTTTTTTTTTTTT
>NDXB01021906.1:468045-482889 GCA_002631895.1 Agapornis roseicollis | reverse complement strand
TTTTTTTTTGTTTTTTTTCTTTTTTTTTTTTTTTTTTTTTTTTTTTTTGGTTTTTTTTTTTTTTTTTTTTTTTTTTTTTTCCTGGCCAAAATATTGTGATCCTTCTTTTTGTGTATAAACTTAGAGGTAACCCATATATAAATTTGATTTATTATCAATTTTAAATGCCTGTGATTGAGGAAATACATATGGGGAATATGGACTTTATAATACTTTAGCAGCAGGCTTTAGAAACATTGAGCCTTGGCAAAATATTTTTTTCTCACTGCTATTTGTAAATTCCTAGAGCTATGAATGTTGATTTCACCCCTCATAGAAACGTCTTCTGTAGCTCTGATTCTTGACTTGATGCCCAGAAGCCAATCTTTCTGAGCATTTATAAAAATTAGCTTGTAAAGCCTGTCTTGCAGAGATGTCAGACATTTGATCAGCTGACCTGTTATCTAGTCAAACTGGATGAAAGTATATCATTTTCCTTTGCGGTACCATCTTTTTCTGTCCAATTCTTAAAATAATCTTATTCTAGTTCCTGAAAAGTCTTTCTTGTTCTTGCATAAAAGAAATGGCAGTAGCTGAGTTATAATGAAAGGCCAGTGAATGAACTGGTATACAGTTTCACCTTTTAGTGGCTGGAGAGTTAGAAGAGGTGAGGAATCTACTGTTAAATAGCAGCTAAGGATGATTTTCTTTAGCTCATGAAACTGAAACCTGTGTTTTTAATAGTATCAAATTCTAATCCTCTGTCTGCATATTTATGGTTTGAGATTTACTTAGGTGCCTGCAAACTATGGATTTTTTGCAAATGATCATTAATCTTTACCTGACTACAAAAGTTCTTTATGACTTTAATCAGTTTCTTGTGTTGTGTGTTATTTTATTATGCCCTAGGGGGCAATAGAGCAAACACCTCTTTTGAGCTAGAGACATTTTATCTGGGACATTTCTACATAAATTCTTTCAGTAGAAGACAATATAAAAGACCACACATTTAAGGTAGTAAGTCCCCAGTAGTCTTAACACACAGGAGTGGTATCATCTGATGCTGCATGGGAAGCTGCTTTTAATATGTGTTGATATTTCAAAGGGCCTGTAGGTAGCACACAGGTATTTGGTAGAAGACAAGTCACTACAGAGACATAGAGTTGTGGCACAGGGAGATCCCATGACTTTCTAGAGTATCTGGAAAATCAGTGAATTCTTTGAAAACTCAGTTTGGACAACCTGAGCTATCCAGGGCTTGGACCATGCTTTCTTCCAAGTGTCAAAGATCTGTTCTGCTGGGATGACTGATTCAGACAACCTTTGCTCTATTTAAGACAGTTCCTTGATACAGAGGAATCACTTAGATGTGATTCACCTTGGAGCTTCATGGACAGTTTCTTTTGGACAGGCTAGTCAGGACTAGCTGGGATTTCAGAGAATTCCAGCCCAAGGCTAACCCTGATCCACTACAGTGTGTGTAATATGGTAACATGGAATGATTCAGTTGAAAGGGGACTTGGAGGTCATCTAGTCCATCATCTTACTTAAAGCATGGCTGTGAAGTGTATAGAATTATACAATAATAGAATTATTGTAAAAATCCATGTTGTTATCAGTTTAAAACAAAAGGTGGTCATTAAATTTTAACTATTTCTGCAATTCAGTGTGACTTAAAATGAATTCATGGTGATTTAAGTAAAAAGTGAAAGTTAATTATTTGGTTTGGGATTTTGTCTATCCATGTAAGGAAGACTAAATGTATTTCAGAATAACTCATAATACTATATTTTAGTTTTCTGAATTAAATTGCAATGTGGCTTGTCTCCTTGAAACAGATGAAATACTTCCACTGGCTTGGAAAAGCTTCTACTGACTTGGAACTTATTTTACTGCTTTATATTTATTATTGATTGCTAAGGTACATACAGTTGAATACTTTTCCCTGCAGGAAATATAGAGAAACAACTGATTTTTAATTTAGGCTTTCATTTTTATTTCCAGGGGTTGGATTTTGCAGCCTTCACAGGTCATATGTTTGTTGGCATCTGCCTTGTTGTTTTGGTCTCCTTTCCTTTCCTCAGACTTCTTTACTGGAACAAAAAACTTTACAATAAGGAACCAAGTGAAATTGTTGGTAAGTGGGAGTGTGAAAAAATTTTTATTATCAATACACTGAATGTGCCTATTACAGTGTTGTCCTCAGCTGAAAGCGCCTGCTCTCCTGCAGTCTCTGAACATAAACTTTTTAACTAATTATTTAGGTCTTATTTTTAGTCATGATATTTTCTGACTTCTAGAAATGGATGTTTTTGTAATGCTAAAGTTGATGTGTTGACATGAATTATTAAGAATCTTTCAAAATTTATGAAGGTATTTTATGTAATTTATAGCCATAGGCTTGAATATTGGTGTGTTCTGTATCACAACAGATAACAACTGCTCGAGGTGCTGAGTTCACAACCTAGCTTTAGAAATATCTCAGGTTTCCCTTATGACAGGCATAGTGTCATAGCATTGCCTCTCTGCTGGTTTTCTTCCACTGGATTTTTTCAGCAATCTTTTCCTGGTCTGTGGCCTCTGAAGGACATTTCCTCAAAAGTAGAAGAACTTTCCAGGTTCTTTCCAGCTTGCCACTGATGGCTTTTCTAATTCTAAATTTCCCCAGTGTAAAATTTCTATAATTCAGTAGGAATAAATCTATGTCGTCTTAGGTTTCTCACCTCACCTAGAAGCCTTGCAAAACCTGTTTCAATGGTTGTTGACTGTGTTAGACCCTTTCTGCCTTCATGCTTTAATCCTTTTCTATTCATTTGTTTTCAAGTATTCATCTTTGTTCTCAGGCTTCTGTTCAAGTGGTGAAATGTAACAGTAACCCCCAAATATTCACAATTTCTTTACGAGGCAGGAAATAATTCATTATAATTTCTTAGCAAGCTTTGTGCCACTAAAATGCATAATCTGAACAGCTGGGCAGTTAGCTCATCTTCCTATTGCTCCTCCTCTTCTTCACAGTGGGCTAAAAGCTCATCATGAGCCAGCAATGTGCACTTGCAGACCAGACGGCCAACTGTATCCTGGGGACAATAAAAGCAGTGTGGCAAACAGGTTGAGGGAGGTGATTCTGTCTCTCTACTCCACTCTTGTGAGACCCCACATGGAGTACTGTGCTCAGCTCTGTGGTCCTCAGCACAAGAAAGACATGGACCTGTTGGAGTGAGTCCAGAGAAGGGCCACACAGATGATCGTGGGGTAGAATACGTCTCCTGTGAAGACAGTCAAAGAGTTCGTATTGTTTTGCCTGGAGAAGGCTCTGGGGAGACCTTAGAGCAGTCTTTCAGTACATAAAGGGAGCTTAAAAGAAAGATGAGGACAGGCTTTTTAGTAAGACCTGTAGTGATAAAACAGGGGTAATGGTTTCAAACTAAAAGAGGATAGATTCAGAGTAGATACAAGGATGAGGGCAGTGAACCACTGGAACAGGTTGGCCAGAGAGATAATAGATGCCCCATCCCTGGAAACATTCAAAGTCAGGCTGGATGGGGCTTTGGGCAACCTGATATAGTTGAAAATGCCCCTGCTTGAAGCAGGGGACTTGGACTAGATGATCTTTAAAGGTTCCTTCCAACGCAAACCATTCTGTGATTCTGTATCAAAATGTAAATACAGATCAAATTCCTACATGTTCTATACAGTGCTTAAGAATGTGAACCTTTTGGGGAAAAGATCATCCCTGGAAGGGAATTATCTTGTTTTTGGGGAGTGTCATGGTTTAAGCCCAGCCATAACTCAGAATCACATAGCTGCTCTCTCACTGCCCTCACCACATCCTCCTCACCACTCCTGGAGGGATGGGAAGAGGAATCGAAAGAATGTAACTCCCACGGGTTGAGATAAGAGCAGCCCAGTAACTAAGGTATAACACAAATCACTACTGCTACCAACAATAATAATAATGATGAGGGAAATAGCAAGGGAAGAGAACACAATCGCTCACCACCCACTAACCGATACCCAGCCTGATCCGAACAGTGATCTAGCCCTTCCAGGTAACTGCCTCCAGTTTATATAGTGGGCATGACGTGCTGTGGTACGGAATACCTCTTTGGCTAGTTTGAGTCAGGTGTCCTGTCTCTGCTTCCTTCTGGCTTCCCCTCCTCCCTGGCAGAGCATGAGACTCACAAAGTCCTGGGTCAGAGTAAACATTACTGAGCAACAACTAAAAACATTGGTGTTATCAGCGCTGTTCCCAGGCTGAAAGTCAAAACCACAGCACTGCACCAGCTACTAAGAAGGAGAAAAATGACTGCTACTGCTGAATCCAGGACAGGAAGTAATGGACCCTTTGGAACCTTCCATTATTAAAGAAAATTATTACTTTCAGTTTTGCCTGGAAATGTATTATTCAGTCGTTGGTATTCAACATTAGGATTGTTTTTTAAATTCACAACTTTATTAGTTAAAAAGTATTAGTTTGCTTTTAGTAATTTCTTATGTTCTGATAGAAGTCATAGCTTCATGAACATTTCCATGAATAACTAGATTTATTAAATACTTAAATTTTCTTTAAAAGTGGCAGCTTGTAAGGTGCCTTGAGATGAGTAATATCTAAAAAGTTCAGAAAATTCATTCTGTCAGCTGTGAACAATTTTGGTCTTGATGTAATGACATTATTTTGTGAATATATAGTTTGGAAAATAGATTTTTCTTTTTTCTTTCATCTATGAATTTTTAAAAGATTATTTTGGATTTCTAAGAAATCAAGAATGCATAACTTTTTTCCTTTTATTAATTTGAATAGTACAATTTACTCACTGACATAATATTTTTGCCAGTTAAACACTATAGTAACAAAACACTGGCTAGCATATTTCCCTCAATTCATCTTTTGGTAATCTGTTACTTGCAGTTTAGTATGTTCATATATAGTAGTCTCCTAATCAGCATACCATGTGTTACAATCAACTGCTTGCCCATTGCTGCAAAGCTGATCAGTAGCTGCTCAATTAGAGCAAACACTGAGGAGCTACTCTTTCTATTGAAACTTTCTGTGAAAGGGGAAGAGAAAGCCACCAACACTGCTCCGTTAGGAGGTAGCTGTTGTGGTTTGGACTTGCAAAATGGGCTCCAAGGTACTTTCAGTGGTCCTTCCATCTCAGGTTGCAATGATTCTGTGATAACTTCAAATGGCTTGTTTGAAGCAGCTGTTTTAATCAACTGAATACCAGCCTTCCCTCACCCTGCCCCAATTAGCAATTAAATAAAATATGTGAGACCTAATTGGTGTATTATTATACTCCCCAGATTTCTCCCTGTATGCCATGTGCTTTAGGATTTTTTCTGTTGTTTTAGGCTACCTGTATTATTGAGAATGGATAAGCACTAATTTTAAGAACAGACCATGCTGTTATTCTGAAAATACATTGGCAGATTAATTTCAATGCTGTGTGCTACTGGTGTCTTTAAATTGTTGCCTTTCAGACAGAGCTGCAGCACCTGTGCAACAGAAAAAAAAAACATGTTCCTTCCCCAGAAGCTACTGTCTACTTGCAGTGGCTTGAAGCAGGGCATATTGCAAAAGAAAAAGAATCTGGAGAACTCAGCTGTGAGAGAGAAAATCAAATGCTTTTAAAAAATTAAGGGATATTTTAAGGCCTTTTTTGAGTGCGAATTTCAGCTGATAAACCTGCACCTTGTTCTGTGTGATGGAGAAAAAGATAGTAGGGTTAGGGTAGAAAGCTGAGAAGGTTTAAAAAGTATATATATAGTTTTCTGAAAGAATATCTAAGGGGAAATAATAACATATTAGTGTAATAGGAATTAAACTTGCTTC
This sequence comes from Agapornis roseicollis, assembly GCA_002631895.1. Taxonomy (NCBI): domain Eukaryota; kingdom Metazoa; phylum Chordata; class Aves; order Psittaciformes; family Psittacidae; genus Agapornis; species Agapornis roseicollis. Next base: position 477,077 of record NDXB01021906.1, on the reverse strand, counting down.
CACACTGCCCCCCCCCAAAAAAAAAGAAAAAAAAAAGAAGAAAAAAAGCAAGCTTGAAACCAAAGTTTTTGCTTCCCCTAATGTTAAAAATATATTATTTTGCCATTATTCCTGCTGGTGTGGCTCACTTCAGCAGCTGGGAAAGTACTGCTATGGTGTTATGATAGTCAGCATGGAAAGTTAACAACAGAAGGAGTTTTCTAATTAGTCATAGTCATGTGTAAAGTGTTTAATATTGGAAAAACACAGTGCTGTTTCTCACAGTGTGAAATGTGGCAAGCAGATGAGTGGGCAAATCTCTTTTTCTTCCATGTGGAGCTTTACAGCTGCTTCTCTAAGAGAAATAAAAAAGAGACAAGGAAGGAAAAAAAGAGGTACAGAACCAGTGAAAAGGTAGAAAGTCTAGAAGAGGAAAGAAGTGGGGGAGTGATAATTGAGGGTTGTGAGACATGTACAACTGACAGGATTGTGCTGCCTGCAAGAGGTCCAGGCATTGTTTCCATTCCTTTGAGTATGGACTGCTCACATTGGTCCTCCTTTGTGTGAAACCATGAGAAGAATGGCAGAACTAAGGGGATGGTAAAGTGAGAAAATAAGGTAAAATTGAAAAATTTGTTTAGCATTTAATGTCTGATGAGTTTTCAGGCATTTCCTCTGTGCCAATTGGCCAAGCACAGGCACTGTCATAGAATCATAGAATTGCCCACTGTAATNCTTAAGAATGTGAACCTTTTGGGGAAAAGATCATCCCTGGAAGGGAATTATCTTGTTTTTGGGGAGTGTCATGGTTTAAGCCCAGCCATAACTCAGAATCACATAGCTGCTCTCTCACTGCCCTCACCACATCCTCCTCACCACTCCTGGAGGGATGGGAAGAGGAATCGAAAGAATGTAACTCCCACGGGTTGAGATAAGAGCAGCCCAGTAACTAAGGTATAACACAAATCACTACTGCTACCAACAATAATAATAATGATGAGGGAAATAGCAAGGGAAGAGAACACAATCGCTCACCACCCACTAACCGATACCCAGCCTGATCCGAACAGTGATCTAGCCCTTCCAGGTAACTGCCTCCAGTTTATATAGTGGGCATGACGTGCTGTGGTACGGAATACCTCTTTGGCTAGTTTGAGTCAGGTGTCCTGTCTCTGCTTCCTTCTGGCTTCCCCTCCTCCCTGGCAGAGCATGAGACTCACAAAGTCCTGGGTCAGAGTAAACATTACTGAGCAACAACTAAAAACATTGGTGTTATCAGCGCTGTTCCCAGGCTGAAAGTCAAAACCACAGCACTGCACCAGCTACTAAGAAGGAGAAAAATGACTGCTACTGCTTAATCCAGGACAGGAAGTAATGGACCCTTTGGAACCTTCCATTATTAAAGAAAATTATTACTTTCAGTTTTGCCTGGAAATGTATTATTCAGTCGTTGGTATTCAACATTAGGATTGTTTTTTAAATTCACAACTTTATTAGTTAAAAAGTATTAGTTTGCTTTTAGTAATTTCTTATGTTCTGATAGAAGTCATAGCTTCATGAACATTTCCATGAATAACTAGATTTATTAAATACTTAAATTTTCTTTAAAAGTGCCAGCTTGTAAGGTGCCTTGAGATGAGTAATATCTAAAAAGTTCAGAAAATTCATTCTGTCAGCTGTGAACAATTTTGGTCTTGATGTAATGACATTATTTTGTGAATATATAGTTTGGAAAATAGATTTTTCTTTTTTCTTTCATCTATGAATTTTTAAAAGATTATTTTGGATTTCTAAGAAATCAAGAATGCATAACTTTTTTCCTTTTATTAATTTGAATAGTACAATTTACTCACTGACATAATATTTTTGCCAGTTAAACACTATAGTAACAAAACACTGGCTAGCATATTTCCCTCAATTCATCTTTTGGTAATCTGTTACTTGCAGTTTAGTATGTTCATATATAGTAGTCTCCTAATCAGCATACCATGTGTTACAATCAACTGCTTGCCCATTGCTGCAAAGCTGATCAGTAGCTGCTCAATTAGAGCAAACACTGAGGAGCTACTCTTTCTATTGAAACTTTCTGTGAAAGGGGAAGAGAAAGCCACCAACACTGCTCCGTTAGGAGGTAGCTGTTGTGGTTTGGACTTGCAAAATGGGCTCCAAGGTACTTTCAGTGGTCCTTCCATCTCAGGTTGCAATGATTCTGTGATAACTTCAAATGGCTTGTTTGAAGCAGCTGTTTTAATCAACTGAATACCAGCCTTCCCTCACCCTGCCCCAATTAGCAATTAAATAAAATATGTGAGACCTAATTGGTGTATTATTATACTCCCCAGATTTCTCCCTGTATGCCATGTGCTTTAGGATTTTTTCTGTTGTTTTAGGCTACCTGTATTATTGAGAATGGATAAGCACTAATTTTAAGAACAGACCATGCTGTTATTCTGAAAATACATTGGCAGATTAATTTCAATGCTGTGTGCTACTGGTGTCTTTAAATTGTTGCCTTTCAGACAGAGCTGCAGCACCTGTGCAACAGAAAAAAAAAACATGTTCCTTCCCCAGAAGCTACTGTCTACTTGCAGTGGCTTGAAGCAGGGCATATTGCAAAAGAAAAAGAATCTGGAGAACTCAGCTGTGAGAGAGAAAATCAAATGCTTTTAAAAAATTAAGGGATATTTTAAGGCCTTTTTTGAGTGCGAATTTCAGCTGATAAACCTGCACCTTGTTCTGTGTGATGGAGAAAAAGATAGTAGGGTTAGGGTAGAAAGCTGAGAAGGTTTAAAAAGTATATATATAGTTTTCTGAAAGAATATCTAAGGGGAAATAATAACATATTAGTGTAATAGGAATTAAACTTGCTTCCACACTGCCCCCCCCCAAAAAAAAAGAAAAAAAAAAGAAGAAAAAAAGCAAGCTTGAAACCAAAGTTTTTGCTTCCCCTAATGTTAAAAATATATTATTTTGCCATTATTCCTGCTGGTGTGGCTCACTTCAGCAGCTGGGAAAGTACTGCTATGGTGTTATGATAGTCAGCATGGAAAGTTAACAACAGAAGGAGTTTTCTAATTAGTCATAGTCATGTGTAAAGTGTTTAATATTGGAAAAACACAGTGCTGTTTCTCACAGTGTGAAATGTGGCAAGCAGATGAGTGGGCAAATCTCTTTTTCTTCCATGTGGAGCTTTACAGCTGCTTCTCTAAGAGAAATAAAAAAGAGACAAGGAAGGAAAAAAAGAGGTACAAAACCAGTGAAAAGGTAGAAAGTCTAGAAGAGGAAAGAAGTGGGGGAGCGATAATTGGGGGTTGTGAGACATGTACAACTGACAGGATTGTGCTGCCTGCAAGAGGTCCAGGCATTGTTTCCATTCCTTTGAGTATGGACTGCTCACATTGGTCCTCCTTTGTGTGAAACCATGAGAAGAATGGCAGAACTAAGGGGATGGTAAAGTGAGAAAATAAGGTAAAATTGAAAAATTTGTTTAGCATTTAATGTCTGATGAGTTTTCAGGCATTTCCTCTGTGCCAATTGGCCAAGCACAGGCACTGTCATAGAATCATAGAATTGCCCACTGTAATTGTAGCTCAACAGAAGGTATAGCTCAGTGCTGTTTTTATTAGTTAGTCCATGTGAGTCCCTTTGCCTGTCACAGCTCTGAGATGCCTGCCTGGATGTATGTATGGTCCTAAACACAGGTGGCCATGGTTAAAAGGTTAACAGCTTTGTTGTTTCCTTAGGGCACCGGATGTCCTGGTGGCCTCTGTGTTCTCTAACGGTGCATGTCCTCATGTCATGCCCTGCAGTGTAATGGTCAACTTTTGGTTTAGTGCTGGGGAAGAACTAATGTGATGACTTGAGAGATAACGTCAGTGTTTCTTCAATCTGAACTGAAAAATAATAATGATAAAGATGATAATAACATCCAGGGCCACGAGGACACCACAGGGGCACAGAAGGCACCGAGGGTAAGGTGTTACATAGCTATGTGTTTTGCTTGTGGTCAGAGAACAATCCTTAGCCCTATTTTAGTTAGTAACCTATTTGTAACTGTAGGAACCAGTTAGTAGTTTCTTGTTAGAACCAGTGAGAAGTACATCAAATACCTAGAGGGATTAAATACATCAACATATCTCAGTCATGTGGAGTGTCTGTATCTATTTAAACACTTTCTAAGGGCCTGAAAAGCATTATTGGTATTTGATGTAACAAAAATAGTGGGCTGTCCTCACATGAAAGCTCATTCAGGTGAGGAAACCAGCAGGCAGATTATACAGAGAATAATGTTCAAGGAAAGGAATATTTCAAGATATTTTCAAGCATTCAACTCCAAACTTAATCTGGATAGCAATTTTGAAATATGCATTGCACTCGACTGTCCTCACCTAAGATGCTAAATCATGGGCATATATGGGAAGCATTTTATAAATCTTGAAGAACAATGAGGAACAAGAACATGTTCTTGGTGTTGATTTGGTTTTGGTTTAGTTTTTGTTTTTTAATAGTTAACATTTTAATTCTCCTACTGTGATGATACCATGCTAAACTAAAAGATGCAGCTTTCTTACAAATTATCTTTCAGTCTCAAAGGAACAGATAGTCTTACAGTCCCTGCAGAATTTGTGTATACTCCTTTTTGGATAATATATCAGGATCCATGAGGGTCATGGTTTTATGTTTAAAAATGTAGAACAGAAATTTGTCTTTTAGTATTTGCACCTTGAACAGCTGTTTAAATTGATTATTAAAAATGAATGAAGGAATGAAAATAAGTGTAGGGGTTTTATTTTACACAGATTCAAGATTTTAAAATCATTTAATGTTTAAAGATCTATAAGTCCTTTGAACTGCTTTAGAGTTGATGGTGTATTCCTTTTGGGGAAAAGAAAATGTCAATCTGTCTTTTCTTGTTTTCAGATTATAAAAATAGGATTCTGACATTACAGAATAAGGGAAATATGACAATCTCATATTATTTGTTTACTTCATTGGTAATATAGCCATCAAAAGAATGCAACTGTAATATTACTTTACCTACCTTATACAGAAAGAAAATATAATACAGTGGCATTTTGAATCAATAGAGCAGCACTTCACGATTTATTGTACACATTTTTCATGGAAGGAATCAGTACCAAAAAATCACTGATGGAAGGTAAAAACTGAGGAAGTGATACCTCCTGTTTCTTTTACAGCACTTCTCTCCTTTGATTTTTGGGTATATACCACAAGTGTGAAATGATTGTACAGATACACACTGATTGACAAGACCTGGCCTTTTCATTAAGTGTTTTGATGAAGCTGTGACAAAATTTTTTGCTTTACTCTGATGGTATTGAAGCTCATAAGATCTTCTTGATATACAGAATTGAAGAGAACCACTAAGGCTAATTTAACCATGCTCTGTATCTGTTTGCTGCAGAGAGCTTTCACTGAGACGATGTTTCAAACAAAATAAGTAACCTTGCCAGATTTGTAAATTATTCCTGCCATAAGCCAAACTTATTAGTCACCATTTATACATTTAAATGCGTTGCTAAATACATGGTGAGTCTGAAGTGTGCTTCATTATTTTGCTTTTTATTTTATCCTATTAAAAGCATTATATGAGACACTATCTTTCAGATTATGAGTTGTCCTCTTGAGGCTGTTTCTCTTCATGATTCTTTTTTCCTGAATAGGACCTCGGGAATACCATTTGTAAGTGGTTTCTCATGGCAATTTGTTTTGCTTTGGATTGGATTGGCTTGGTTTGGTTTTTCTTTCCTGGTGTTGAAAGGACCTCAGCAGTAATTATGTTTGGTGCAACAGTAGTTGTTTGGAATGTATCTGTTCACTTTTAAGCAGAGGAGAGTGAATTGAACAGATATTTTTTAATTGTGAAACTGGTGCTTTAATGGAAAACATTGCCTAAATTGGTTTTCATGTCTGACGGTTTTGACTTAAAACTTTTTGAAAGGGAGTAAACCAGAATTCCTTTCCAAGATTTCAAACCTGATGAAAAATTTCTGACACAAGCTACACTGGAATATGAGATAATCAAACGCTTAAAATACTTGACCCTTGATTTCCCATGATCCTGTGCAGTTCTCAGGGTAAAAGAACTGAATATTGTGATTCTCAGAGTCCTGCTTTGAAAAGATGGGGAATTGCAGTAGAGGAAACTAAGGGACAAAACCACAAGGACTGAAATAACTTTGTTGCTTTAAGTCTGACTTACCCAGAGATGGGAGCAGAGCTGAGAGAAATCCCATCCCTCATCCAGGGACAAACCAATTGAAGAGAAATATATGTATTTATCAACCATTCTGAAATGTTATAAGAGCTCTAATCCTCTTTAATATCTGCAGATTACTCCATCAGACTGTTATGTGACCATCATATTGGTATTAAATTTACTTTTCTCTTATAAAATGCAGCAATAAGCTTGTAGTGTTGTGGATTCTTTCAGTAGCTAAAATTATAGGGGGGAACCCAAAGTGCCTTGAGGAAAGATTCCAGTTATATTTTGAAGGAGAACAATACTTACTATTTTGCAGCTTTCTGAACAGCCTAACTCCTAGGGCTGCTGCAGCCTGCCCCAGCTTGCCTGGAAGAAGATTCCTGGGAGGTGACTTAGGTGTATGGTGCCCTCTGAGGTTTGCTGTTTTCTGCCAGGCTCCAACTGCTTTGCTACAAGAATGAGGATGACCTGTAAGTCCTGTGCCATGGACGCAATCCCATGCTAGGCAACTGAAACAGCGTTAGATGCCTTGGTGACCAAATGGGGCTCCAGCTGTTGGCCTCTAAGTTGGAAAGCTTATATAAATGCTCTATACTGCTTTATGCAGAGTTGTACAGATTTTTTGCATTCCTTTGCAAGTATTTAGCTGAATAAAGCAAAGCATGTTTTGTTGCGGTTTTGAAGACCCTGCAATATTTATGCTCCTGCTTAACTTTAACCACTATTGATGAACTGGATTACACAAAAGGATGAAGTCAAGAACATTTCAGGCATTCTTTATTTCTTTCCCTTCAGATTGAGAGCCTTATGCTTGTGTCCTGTTGAGGGGTGCTGCCTCTAGGATTGAGGCAGGAGTTGTTGAGCTGGAATATTCATTGAATTCTTTCTATACTTGGTTTTCACCTTTCTGACTTAGTTTCTGTGCTTTTAAAATGGAGATAACACCATCTAGTAATGCTTAGAAGATTAATTGCATTAATCAGGGATTTAAAAAAAATACTAAAAAATTTGCTATTACTAGATTAAGCTAGAATTAACGGTACTTAATTTGCTTTCTAGTTAACCTTTAAACAGAAATACTCTTGATCTGAGAGCTTAGCAAAGAAACATAGTTGCTTTACTGAAGAGTTAAGCTATAAAACCATGTGGAGACACCATTCCCTTCACAGGAACATGCTTTATATGTCATTAGTCACAGCCTAGCAGTACAAACTGTGTTGCTTGCAAAAAGGTAGTTAATGTACTTAGTGCACTTGCAAGTTAAAAACTGTCATTTGATGATAATTCTTATCATCTCATCAAGGTTGGTCATGCTCTTCTGAGTATCTTCAATTAAAGAGACTGGCCTTTTCAGATTCTGAGACTGGGAATTAATTACACTCAGTTTTCGAGCATGTATTCTTTGTTATTGGCAGTCAGGGGGGAGGGAATGCATTATTACTTTAAGTGAAAATTAATCTGACTACTAATTGTCAGATTACAGAAATAATAAGCATTTTTAAATGAAATCTAATGTTTGCTAAAATGCAGAAAATCTTCTCTGAAATGTTATAGCTCAGGTCAGTAGCTGAAATTCCATTAACTTCAATGGATGAGGCTGTCTGTGGCATAGGGTTTACATATTTGCTGATCCTTTATTTGGTACTAAAACTAATTTTAAAACTTTGATTTTCTTGTTGGAAATGAACTTTCTGTGGGAAAAAGAAAGAAAAAATTTTTTTTTCTTTTTTTTTTTTGGTGTGAAATAATAATGCTGGGTATATTGCTGTGGTTCCTTGTGGGCTTTATGAATGTATCATGTTCACAAAGCCTTTAGTATCATAATGGCTGAATTCCCTGATGGAGTTGCAGCTCTCTTGTCTTCTTTAACTCCAGATTACTGCATACTAAACTTTGCTTTGCTTCTGTCACTTCAACTACTGCTACTACAGTTGCAGATAAATGTTAATTTAGATGTTTCATAAAGATAAACTACCATGAAAGGTACACTCCACACACAAGTACCATTTAAATTATTAGCAGTAGATCTGGCAGTGGTAGGATAAATTGGGTGTAGGCTGATCCACCATAAAGGTAACCCTGTGAGAACTCTTCAGATTGGGTTTTGCTGGAAAAGTGAGTGATCTCACCCTGGTGTAACATGACCTTTAGTCCTCACCTAGTAGGGGACAGGAATTTATGGACACAGGGGAGCAGGGTGTAAGACCTTCCCATTCAAGGGCAGCCAAATGCTGCATTTATGCTGCCCTAGAAATAATTTCAAAGCAACTGGTAAGATCTTAAAGTTACCTTAAGCCCTTATCCATTGCGCAACATAGCATGTCACAAAATATTACATGTTCCATACTCCAGGGGTTGCTGTCTGGATGGATTTGCAGACCTGAAATGGGAGAAGTATAGAAAAGCCTAAAGGGGTTTAGCTGTGTTTAGTGTTCTCACTGAGCTCAGGGTCCTGTATTATATTTCCTTCAGAACAAAACCAATGACCAATACATATGGATCACCTATCTTATTGTGATAGCCACAGTGAGCTATCATGATAAGACTGTGCATAAAAGAGAAATAGGACAAAAATCCCCTATTCTGTAGGATTAACTAGAAAACCTTTTCGTTAAATTATTGCTACAACAGCAGTCACAGTATATAAAGATGTGTCAACTGTCCTGATTTTCAAAGGACGTGTTCTTCTGAAGTAAATTCAACATCCTGTTGCTTCACCAGGAAACATTTGTGCAGTTTCTAAACGAGTATTCTCCTCTTATTTCTTTAGTGATTTCCTGAAAAACCCAAAGCTTGCTTTTGGTTTTTGTTTGTTGTTTTTTTTTTT
>NDXB01021906.1:421050-446512 GCA_002631895.1 Agapornis roseicollis | reverse complement strand
TTGGGTTTTCTTTCTTAAAAATTTTTTTTTTTTTTTTTTTTTTTTTTTTTTTTTACTGCTGCTGTAACAGCGTATCAGTTGTATTCCCTGATGTATTTATTGTTTTAGCTTGGATTGAATGTTTTTGATTTTTATTTCAATGCTGTGTGACTACGCAATAGCTTAGTAAAGCACGCAGGAAGTTACTTGCCATTTACTGTCAAGTAACAGTATGACTTCAGATGCAACTGTTGTAATTCACTGAGCTTCATTTTTATGATTTCTCAGGTCACTAGTGAATAGTTTGATAATGAAAGAATATTTTTCTTAGCTCTCTAGAATAGCAGCAGTTTAAGGTCATGAAAGAAACTTGTACAGATAACCAAAAAACAGAGACATTAAATTCTTCCACATAAATGAATGAGAAAAATATTCTGTGCATCATCGCTGCTAATTTTGGTCTGAATCTATTACACTTTGGACTTGCAGGAGATGACAGTCCTTGCCTTTCATTTAAGTTAATAATGTCAAGAACAAACAAGTCAAAACAAAGATGTGCATTGAAGTATATGGAATCTTTTCATAGTCTAGGCATTCAGAAGTTGTCAGCTAGTATTCCTCACCCTTGGTGATCCTTCACCTTGGATGGTTCACAGCCTGAAGCTATTTCCTACTGCTAGAAATGTTTTCTGTTCTATTACAAGGCTCATTTAAAAACCTAAGTGGGACTTAGGCTGCAAGTCAGTCTGGAAAATGTGGTTTGAGTTCTAGAGCGATGAGGGAGCTCTTGGAGGTTCTGCCATTGGGGGCTTATCAGTCCAGCCTGGTAACTGTTTTGCAATGAAAAAGCTGGAAATCCTTTGGAGCTCTCTTGCTTTCTATTTTATACTTTGGGTAATTCAGCTCTACAACTATCATTTTAGTCCTTGTTCACAAGTGGCTGTTACAGGCTATAAAATGACCCTAAATCTTCTGTGTCATAAGCTCCCCTCTCACGGACACAGTATTTTGTTCACTTTATAGTCAAAATTGACATTTTACCTTAATTGCTTCAGGCAGAGTTTATTTACAACAGTCATTGTGGCATATTATCCATAAGAGGATTTTAAACAGATTTTTGTGCCTAAAGTAAACTTTGATCTAAAATGGTACCGGAATTTTTCTGCAGTACAACTCTATTTTGAGCTTTCTGACAGGAACTAGTAAACTTGAAGTTACTAATTAGTACAGTAATAGTTATTCCTTTTAGAAGACATGGGATGATCTAAATCCTCCCTCTGTACAGTTAACACCTAGGGGAGGTCAGTGGCAGGGTGTTAATTGACTTTCATTTAGGTGCTTGAAGGCAATTGGCCTGGGTATCATAGAGACATCCTGAAGCTGGTTGTCTGATCAGTGATAATCTCTGACATGACAAGGATATATGCAGACTGACTGTCTTGCAGGAGCGATGTATGTGTGCTTCATTCCCTTACCTTTTTCCTGAATATCTCCTTTGTCGTACCATGTCTGGATTCCAGAACAGATTTTGAGTGTTACTGAAAAGTTATATGTTCTGTTAATAGATAATTAAGTAACAAGGCAGCAGTGTTAACTGAATATAATTCTGGGGTCTAATTGCTTACAACTGTTAAAAAGTTTATTTAGAAGTGTGAACACAAAGCAACAGCAGAAAAAAATTACTCTTCATTAATGTATTGCTTTTGCAAGCATTTAAAAAGCCACTGTCATAACATTTGAGTTTATAAAGCAACACAGATAGCTTAGAATGAAAATAGTAATTTAAAATTACCAGCAACAATTCATTTCTTAGGAAACTTTCTCCTGAGACATAATGAAAAAAATACCTATTTTTTAAATGTAAGGGATATGGGTATGTGTTTAAAAGTCTTATCACTTGTTTTCTGTGTGCTGTGCCTTTAAATATAGATACACCTTTTCTTGTGCAATGCATTGTTAAAAGGAAATATAATTTCTGGGCCAAATTTAATATGCAGTGATACCCAAACTACTAACATTTAGCTGCTTCCTGAATGAGTTGCAGGCACAGGAATTGCTGGTCTGAATGACAACTGCTTTGTCACTCTGACATTACCATGTCTTATACGACACCATTCTGTGCCTATTAGGATCTTTGTCCGTCTCTGTCATGGAATTTGACAACATATGAGTTGAATGGTACTTTTTCTACCGATGTCTCTGAAGGGCTCTGTCTGACTGCCAGGTGTGTGGGTTATATGGAGTTGCCTTGTGTGAATACTGACTTCTGTGGCTCTGTGTTGGATGGCAGTCAGCAAATGAGGCATTGCAGCTGACTGATTCTTTGTCATGGTAGAAAAAAAAAGCAAATGAAAGAAAGCTGAACAGCTTGGTCCAAGCTGAGCCAAGAATGATTTTATCCCCCACAGAAACTGAGAAGTCATAAAATAGAGCATAGCCATATACCTTTTTCAACCTGAAAATAGTGCTTCATTTTGGACACTTGTAAGAAAAGAAAACAAAACCAAAGTAAATTGCAGCTAGCTCTCATGAGTTAAAATCTCCCTTTTACCCTGTGGTTTGAGGGAGTAGACAGTTCTGTTGGGTGTGAACACTCAGTTTGTATCCTCCTGTCTGCCCGAGGGGAGATCAGAGCCATCACCACTGTGCTGGGGTCTTCCTGTGTCTTTTCATCCATTGCAGTGACCATGATTGTATGGTATGCTGTCTAAGTGTCCTGTACAAGTGGGAGCAGCTCTCACAGGGAGGACAGAGCACTCTGGTCCAGGCTGTGCCTGGGTCCTGCGCTTACAGGGTGAGCCTCCTCCATTTGGGTGCTTGACTTAGGTTCTGGAGAGCTGGTTTTCCTGCCTTTCAGGTGCTGCTGCCTCAGTGCCAGTTTCCATTCACCCAAGGTCTCTGTCCTGGTTTTAGCAGATAGGTACTCTTGGTTTTTTTTAATGGGTCTGAGAAAGCTGTTTAACAGAAATATGTATTTTGTTTTCCTATTTCTTCATCTGAGACTGAGGCCAAGATGCCTGATTTCATCTAACCTTAAAAATATGACATCTATTTATATTGGGAAGTTGGTTTAAAATCAGTTGTGTTTTAGTATTCATAAAATATGTATTCACTGAAGAATGTGCTCTTTAAATTTCAGCCTTTCTCTGATGTCTGTGTCCCACTCCCTCAAGTAATACTACCAGTCATTCCACTAAAACTGACCCACTTCTGCTGCTACCAGTTTCTGCCATTCCTTTTCTTCCCACTAACTGCAAAGTTGCTGTAGAAGTTACAGGAGATCAATACCTTGTGAATGGGAAGGAATTATTGTATTTTCTTACATCCGTTGAAAAAAAATTGTAACTGCATCCAGTACTTTACTACTTGGTATAATTTTTTCTATATATATTTTTAGGCTTTGGCTCATCTTCACTTAATAGACTACATAGGAGAGCAGACAGCTTTATTAATAAAGGTATGTTTAAAATATTTACAGTTTTTCAACAGGTAAGGAAAATAGAATAATAAATATGAATTACTCCAATAGAATAATGAATAATACTTCCAGTTTGAATTTAATGCTAATGATTGCATTCCTGCATCAGCAATATCAAGAAAGCATGTCATAATTTGGCATGGATGAGATTTAATATAGATGCATCTGTCCACAGCCAGAATAAATGTAGCCATAAATGCAAAAGGGAAACCTTTTCTGTAGTCTAAAAAAACCCCAAAATACAAAGGTTAAAAATAGTGTAAACAGTTAAAGGTGAAAATTCACAGTTGCACAATGTATTTGTTGTGTGAAATCAAAGTATGAGTATTAGAAATATCAGTCCTTGTATATCTACTTGTTAAAATTTTCTTGGAAGAAGTGATTGTGTTGGGCTATGTTCTTTAAGATGCTTTTCCTATCTCAGAGCCTCAAGTAATAATAAATGATGATAAATTGAAACTGTGAAGAAAGTGCAATTATGCCATGGGGGGCGTGTGTGTGGGAGTGACAGAGCATCTCATCCAAATTGTGCTTTGATCTTTACCAATTCCAGGTGGTTCCTGAGGACCAGCGCTTGGTGGTGGCCATCATTTTAGTGCTCTGGGTGTCTGCTTTGGCCTCCTCTGTGATTGACAATATCCCCTTCACGGCTACAATGGTAAGGTCTCTGCAGCACCTGAGCATCCTCCTTCTGGTGTTGGCAAGGGAGCTGAGCTTGCTGATTATGATTTGCTTTTTATTTTTACCTCTGCTGTGTTGTAGTTTACTTTATCCCCTGAGATCAAATCAGTATCACAAGCTTATTTGTACCATTTAGGCACCTAGCTGGCCATTGCTGCTAGAAGCTACAGTTAGCTGTGGAACTAGGGGCAATGCTTAAGCTTCGTTTTTGTACTTTCTCCCTTATATCCATATTTATAGCTGAAAAGTAAAATAGTCTTTTTGATGGAAATTCACAATATCTATCCACTGCGATCAATACTTTCTCTCTATGTGCTGTGTAGTTATGCTAATGCTTTTTTTAACACCCGAACACTTTATTGTTGCATTACTTATCCAGTTTAAAACCAGCAAATAATGTTAAGCATAATAAATGCTTATCAGAGGCTGAGTTTTAATATTAAAAAAATATAAAATTATAACAAATTAGGGGCATACTCGGACAGGTTTATTCAATCAAGTTCTCTGTTCAAAGTGCAATAATCTATTCATTATATCATAGGAATGATGCATTGTTACAGCTTGTTCTCAGCTAACTATAATTTTTCTGTGCCTCTTTTCTTCCATTGTTAGTGGATGGTCATGTCTGCCCGCAACCTGTGTCAAGGTTTACAGCACTTAACAGGGCATATGACAGATTGGACAGATTTGTGACTGCCCTATCATTATATATTAATATGGTATTTTAGTTTGATTACCATGGTGTTTCGTGTGGAATTACATTGATTTAACAACAGTCTTCAAGCAATAGGCATGCAATTGTTTCAGGTTGAGTCACTCCCACCAGATACTTGAGGACTATTAAGCAGTAATGCAGAAATCTTAGCTTAGAAGTTTTTGCCTCATATCCAGCTACTGTATGAAAATTGGCATGGAGCAATACCAGAAAGCAGCTAAATGCATGCTGACCAAAGAGTCATTTACAGGTTTTGAAAGGAACCCTTTAAAGAAGTGTATTTTGGGGAATGAATAGAAATGAAATGCAGGAGTCTTTTGGGATGGGTGAAGACCCCTTCCTTTGAATCTTTGAGAGAAGGAAATACAGATGGACAGGGGAAAGATCTGTGCCAGTGTTTTAAACATCTAAAATGTATATATTTTTCATTCTGGTTTGGGCTGAACCTAAGAAACTGTTATAATTTTTTCTTTCTTAAAAGATAGGCAGAGGGAGGAGGCAGAAGAAAGAAAGGTGAATGCATATTCTCACCTATGCAAAAGCAGTCAGTAGCTGAGGTGTTAAGATATTAATGTTGAGATCTAGTGTCATCTAGCTCACTGAATGTGCTTGTACTTTGGTCTTTGTCATTCTACATTATAAAATACTTACAGAAAATTCCTAAATAACAAAGTCCCAAGTTTTGTTGTAAGATTGTATAAACTTTCATTTCAAATAATTTTTGTTTCTTTGGCACTTGGTTCCCACTGATAAAAAACCCCCACTATTTAGTTTTGAAAGACAATTTTTCACTGTACCTGTTATGAACTTTTTCTGAGGTATATTGCATATATTGAACCCAGCTCTTTTGTAGAATAGCTTTTTACTAATTGGGGACTGAATGTGTGTGTGTAATAAACACACAGTGCAACAGGTATTTCTTGTATCTCCTTTTATTTATTGACTGGCTATTTACATAATAAAGTTGTGATTATTAATACTAGATAAACATCCATACAGCAAATTTATTTATTCAGCCACACATTTCACTCACATGTTCACACAGTGGGAGCAGCAGCTTGGAAGATAACCCCAAATGTGTGCTCAGAAAAAGGTGATCATATTGGCATACCTTTATGTATGAGTCTCATTTCTAGTGATATAGGAGTATGGGACACCTGCTATGGTGTAGCCATAAATGATCCTGTCCATTCCTGACAAAAGGTTCCAGCTACACAGCTGAGCCTGCACTCATAATAGTAGAAGACAGATGTGCTGAGTCCCTCCAGGGCTCCATAAATCTCCTTCAGTCATGAACAAATGTCTGCATGACAATGGGGGAATTTCTCTTGTGATTTTTGTAGTCATAACCTTGATGGATTGGGTAGGGATGTGGGACCCACCAAGTTCGTCCTAGTTTTTGAACCTAAAGATACAAAAACTCTGTGTGGTCTCATAGGTATCAGCTGTATGCTCTGACTAAGCAAAGAGTGTTTAGAGGATGGCATCAGAGACCTCTGCCAATAGTGGATTTGCTCACCCGAAGGTAGTTAGTCACTGATCAGTAGAAGTTATGGGAAACAAGGCTCACAGGATGACAGCTTGTTTGACTTATACACAGATATAGATGCCTAAAATGTCATGCAGAGATGATTAAAGGCTTGGTGGCAGCTCACAGTCAAGGATACGAACAGTCTAGCATCTTTTGCATTAGAAGAGTGTGTATACAATGATTTTTGTCCGTATTGTATGGAGGAGACAGTCCTGCCAATCCCAGTTCTGGTTCTGAGCCTCCAGGTGACTGTGGGCAAAACTACTGCGATGACAAGAGTGTCTAGAAAGTCATACTCCATTGTTCCTTCAGTTGTGGGGGTGGTGCAAGACAGGCATCAGTTCATTCATGGGATATCCCCAACACTGCCTCTGTGTTGCTGTTCTTTCCCTACAACATTATGCAGTGCATGCTGTCTAGACTTGGAGCAGGGAGATGGGATGGGCTGCACATAGTCAGTGCAGTAACTCAGAAATGGCATGAGAATGGACAGAAGTAAGGGCCTCCAAAGTAAGGTGACTGACCTCTCTGGGCTGAAGGCACTGTAGATAATAAGAGATTCAGCTGCAAATCTTTCCATCTCTTATTACACCATGTTACTTGGCCATGTAGAAGTAGCCTATACAGTTGATATGTAAAGTGTTTGGACTCAAAACCTGCCTAAGTAGTGGAATGAATATGGAAGTCCAGTATAGCCTGAGGCTTGACGTGTACGGTGCGTAACTGGAAGGAAGTAAAAGAGAAAAATCTGTATATAGCTCTGTAACTGAGACATTGTGTTTTCTTAAAAATAACCAAAGTATGGTTGCCCAAATTTTTAGTTCAGCTTCATTGTACTAATGGGATAATCACATTCATAATGACTTGCCTTGTGCAAGTTTAAAAAGGGGAATGCCTTCTTAATGGATGTTGAGCCTAAAAATCTTGCTTTATCTGGATTTGGATAAAGTTGACTGGTCCTTTTTAAGTTTCAGATTTGACAGCATTAAAATTTATAGCTGACTGAGTCTTACCTTAACAAAATGTGGAAAATGGAAGCTGTAGATCCATATTTAAAATAGGCAATTAGAATATGAATATGTCTAAGCCAGCATTACAAAGAATTCTAGAAATAAACTGTTTTATGAAATAAAGTAATGAAAACAAGTGAGAAATGATTTCTTAGAAGAAAAAACTTTTAAGTACATACCACAGAATCATAGAACGATTAGGGCTGGAAGGGACCTTAAAGAACATGTAGTTTCAACCCCTCTGCCATGGGCAGGGCATATATATACACAAATAAGGATTCTTGCTTATCCTAAAATGTAAACACACCAAATCATCTGCAGTCTTAAGAACAAACCCTAAATATTTGCAGATATTTTAAGATAGAAAGGTTAAGGTGCAAAATATTCATGTGTTTAAACATTTTGAACACATTGATGCTTTTCTGCAGCCTTCAGCATCAGCTTTGTGAGGATTTCTCTCTTACTAAAAATTCTGCAATTGCAAAGAATCAGATTAGTTTATTATTTGAAGCACCTTACCCTGAACCTTTTCATTTCAACACCATTGTTAGTCAAATTCTAATTTGCTCTAGACAACAGTAAATCTTGTATAACCCTGCCATCAAAAATGTCAGTACCATGTGGAACTAATGTACAGAGGTCACTAAACTGAAATCTCTGCAAAGAGCTTGGAACATTGCAAGTATTTTATGCTACAGAAGATGCTGCAGGAAGATAATTGCATACATGAAACAGTGGAATGAGTTTCTGAGGGCACTTAGCTCATCATAGGTTTATTACTTTTACTGTTTTGTCTTGGTGAAATTCTGTTTGTGTTAAACTAAAATACAGCATTGAAGCCCCACAAAGACAAAAACAAAGCAGTCTTAAGAGTAACTTCCAGCTTCTTGTTTCATATAATTTGTCCTGAATGCAAAGATCATTAACTACCCTAAAACAAGAAGAGGATACAGAAACTTGGTTGATCAATTGTAATCCCAGGACATTTCCCTTCTCTTTGAACACTGGAAAATGAAGGTCCAGCTTCCTAATTAAATAAATGTTTATACAAGGGAGTGTTTATTACCCTTCATTGCATAAAAACGCCTAGCAATTGTGATAGCTGCCTGCAAGGGATATTGACATTTCTTGTCAATATGTAAAATATGTACTATAGCAAAATATTTTGGGATTATAGAACAGAATAGGCTATTTCAGTTGGAAGGGACTACAAGGATCATCTAGTCAAATTGCCTGAATAATTCAGGGCTGACCAAGAGCTAATGCCTTTTAAATAAAATGCTGACAGACTTGGAATACCCACCAGTTCTCCAGGAAGCCTGTTCCAGTGTTTGACCACCCTCTCAGTAAAGAAATGCTTCCTGATGTCCAGCCTAAGCTTCCCCTGGCAGAGCTTTGAACCATTCCTACACATCCTGTCACTGGATCCAAGGGAGAAGAGTTTAGCACCTACCTCTACACATCTTCTGGGAGCACTGTAGAGACCAATGAGGTTGCCCTTCAGCCTCCTTTTCTCCAAACTAGATAAGCCCAAAGTCCTTAGCCACTTCTCACAGGATATTCTTTCCAGCCCTTTCACCAGGTTTGTTGCCCTCCTCTGGACACATTGAAGTACTTTTAACATCCTTGAGTCATGATGCCCAGAACTGCACACAGTACTCAAGGTGTGGCTGCACCAACACTGAACACAGCAGGACAATCACCTCTTTTGACTGGCTGGTGATGCTGTGTTTTATTTGCCCTCCTGGCTGCCAGGGTTCACACTGCTGACTCCTATGGAGCCTGCTGCCAACCAGCATCCCCAGATCCCTTTCTGCTGGGATCTGTTGCTCTCCAGGCACTCCTTTTCCAGTTTATGCTTGTGTGCAATGTCACTCAGCCCCAGGTGCAGGATCTGGCATTTTAACTTGTTAAATATCACCCCATTAATCCTTGTAGATCCCTCTTCAAGGGCTCCTGTCCTTCAAGAGAGTCAACTGCACCTCCCAGTTGGGTATGAGCAGCAAACTTGCTACTGGTGCATTCAATCCCTGCATCCAGATCTTTGACAAAAACATCAAACAGGACTGGGCCTAGAATTGAACCATGAGGAACACCACTGGGGACTGGTTACCAGCCAGATGTAGCCCCATTCACTGCAGCCCTTTTAGATCTTCAGTCAGTTCTTCACTGGGAGAACCCACTCATCCCACAGTTGAACATCTTGTCCAGAAGGATGCTGTGAGGGACAGTATCAAAAGCCTTACTAGAATCCAGAAAAACTACACCGCTGCCTTCCCACCTTATCATAGAAGGATATCAAATTAATTAAACATGACTTTCCCTTTGTGAATCCATATTGACTATGCCTGATGATTGCATTATTGTTTAAATACCTTTCAACAGTACTTGCATAATCTTCCATAATTTTGCCAGGACCTGAGGTTAGACTAATGGGTCTGGAGTTCTCTGGGTCTTCCCTCACCCCCTTTTTGTAGACCGGAACAACATCTGCTAGCTGCCAGTTAGCAGGGACCTCCATAGACTCCTAAGGCCTTTGGTAAATGGTCCTGCCGTAGCATCCACTAGCTCCTTCAGTATTCTGGGATGAGCTCCTTCAGGCGCTGTGGACTTGTGTATACTCAGCTAATACAGACTGGTCCCTTACAATTTCAGTGTCCAGATTTTGAGTTTGAGATATACTTTGTGGGGGACTCCAAGAACTTTGACTGTATGTAAATGCTATGTTGCCAACAGCAAATCCAATGTGTATCGGTACGTGTGGGAGTTGCTTAAACACACCTACAATTTTTCTGTGCATATACAATTCATAAAGCAAGTACTTAGTTAATAAGTCCCACACATTTTAATTACTGAATGGCAAGGGTTTTTTTCATGTTGGATATCCAGCTTTCTTTGTCTGAAGAATAAATGTGGTCAATCATGTAGTGATGGCCTATGTGCCATTCTGTTAATCCTCTGATATTTCTCCTCCTTTTTCAACAGGCTAAACTCACAATGATATTCCTTGGCAGGCAGACTTGCTCAGTATTAAGGCCTGCATTTTCCTAGTGTTGTCATTTAAATACCCACAGATTTCTGCCCTTAGAATATTAGATGACATGATTTTATTAGCAGTGTGCTTTTTAGTTTAATTGACATATTTTATCAGCTGTATAAGCTGGGGCCATCTGTTTATATTTTTCTTTTATTACCAGAAATATAGCCATAGTGATTTCCTGTTTTAGCTGCATTTAAATACTATTTCCTCAACATAAGATAATAAACAATTTCCATTAACCACCTGGCTGGCAAGGTGACTTAGTCTCTGACAGGTCTTTGTAACAATCTAGGTAATTTTTGGCCCACTATTTATTGCCTCTAAAACTATCAGGGGTTTTTTTTATTTGCAGTATGAATATTTTGTATGTATTTCCTGGTTTTAGCGTGAGTTTTATTTTTTAATCTTTGCCTTCTGCCCTACAAGAGTTTTCTGTGTCCCATATTTCAGTGCTTCGGGATAGTGTCTGTCTGCAGAGACAGGTCAATCATCAACAATTTGGAAACCATAAATATTTCACTTTTTATCCATGCATATTCTCTGCAGTTTTCACAAAAGACATCTTCACCACATGCAGTTCTTAGCAAAGCATGTGCTATGAAATCCCATGGTGTACAGCAGCAATGAAACTCCAAAATAAAGACATGATTTGCTGTTTCTTTGTCCTTTTGCACGAAGACAAAATGGGCAATACAAGGGGATGCTTTCTACTGCACTGCACAGCTGATAAGTGAAAATACATATACTTCCACCTTTATTTTTATATTTGTAACTATATACTTCCACAGAATATGTTATAAACAAAGATTTTCTTCACAAGGGTTGATTTTTATTAAGATAGCTATATAGACATATGTGCGAACATCTGTAGACACTAGAGTTATTCTTTTATATTAGCTTATATCCTGTATATATTATACACATAACACCTTATACAGAATCAAGATGAATTTCTTTCTCCTTTCTGTATCGAGTCTTTGAGGACACTATCCTTTTTCTAGGTACAATCATCATTTTTTACAGTTGAGCTTTTCTGTTTTAATACCTGGAGACAGACAGTCTTACAATGAATGGGTGAGGGGGATATGACTTTGCTTTATTGAGCTACATCACTCATTTTATCTAAACCCTGACAATCAAGCAGCAGTGTGGGGTGCATCAATATCAAACCTATCAGCAAATTTAGCAAGTGTTCAAGAAACTAGTCAAACAGAGATTTATCCTGGTAAGATACTTGAAATAAAGGGTGTAAGAAAATAAAGCTCTTTTTCTCATAAGATATTATTTTTCTCCTTCTAATATTGATAAGGATGCTGTTGACATAATCTGATGAAGGAATAATTAAGGAAACCTGAAGCTTCATAAGCTTTAACTTTTGCTTTTTTTGCTGTTGAGCAGCACTTTGTGAAACCATGAAAAAATCTATTCAAAAAAAGTTAAATCAATAGGACCAAGATATTTATACAAATGTATATATCCCAGCCAACTATACACCAGTTTACAAGGTATTCTAGCTTGGTGTGCCTTTGATGCTATTGTTAATGTTTATAGCTGGAATCAGCAAGAGTTGTAGAACCAATTTATTTTTTTCAAAAAACATTGAAAACTACAGTGAAAAGTCTCCTACTACTCTTTTTATATTTTGCATTTCTGTTTTTAGCACTCAGGTCAGTTATAACAGCTAAGGTTTGAGATACTAATAGTTCAAAACTGTTGCCTAACACATAATTGCATGAATGAATGTGACAAAAATGTGTTAGAGGTGATTTTGGGACAAAACAGAGAGGCAGGTTCCTTTGTACTGACTGCGTATGATCCTTATCTATATGTAAATGCTTAAGCAATGAGGAAGACCCATTGGTTTTAATTGCTTCCCAACATGGCTTTAAGAGTTCTGGCTGATGATCAAGTATCTTTATTTTTTTTCTGGAGAAGGAAGGTTATTGGGATGAAAATTAGAACAATCTGTTTGCACTATGCCTACTTTTAGATCAAAAAAATTAGATGCCAGTGACTTTTGGAAACTCTGTGACACACACCATAATCCATAATGTTTGCAAAAAATCAGTGTACTTTATGAATTGACCTAATATTATTATCTGAAACACTAGAAATTTAACTGGATGTTTTGCATTTGTCTTTCATACCATTATTCAAAACTGAAACATATGGCACAGCATTCCTTGTTGGAAATACCTGTCATTTACAAAGGATATGTGCATGTCAAACCTAACTTCAGGCATATGTCAGAGATCTGTAGGATTTCCATTCCCTATATGACTCATAACCATTATTCTTTGGTAGAGGTGAATTCCTTTAAATAGGGAAAATATTCTAATTCAAGTATACACACATATGTATTGCTAAGGCATGTTTCAATATTTGTCCCTTGCCACAAAAGTTGTGTTTTGTCAAGGAAAGAACAGTAAAACCAAGGGGGTCAAGTGCATACTTGGGGTCCTAAAATACTTTTTGGGGTTTAAGAAAAGAAAAGAAAGGGAGATTCAAGATTGTTGTACAGTTTTGCACCTTCTCTTGGCACATTGCAATGCATTTTTGTGTTTAAAAGAAGACACAGTGAGTTGAAACCTTTGTTCAGTGACTTTTAGAGAGTTTTTTTAATCAGTAGAGATTTTCAGGACACAGAGCTCCTGATGCTGAGCTCCTTCACTGAGCAGGGAACAAAATATTCTGATGGGAGTATTATGCATATGTGGCTGCAAATACCTAGCAAAGACTCATCTCATAGAATTCCTGTCTGTGATCTCTGTTTTACTTCTCCCTTCCCCTGTCCTTCACAGTGCTGCAATTAAGGAGAGGGCTTCCGGAGGGGCTGTAGAGTTTTGCTTTCTGCATAGTTTTCACCAGCAAAGTGTGAAAATGGTGTTACTTTCTCTGGGCTTGGGAGCTGGCTGGCAACAGCTTCAGGACCAACCTCAAAGCAAGAAAATAGGATTAACGTTTTAATCTCCTTTGCCTAACTGCCTTCTCTGTGCTGGGCAGGGCAAGCACAAAGAGGAGTCTAATTTAAAAGGTCTTGCTAGTCTGCATGGTTCAGATTGTGTCCTGCAACAAGTGAGTTATTGTAGTACATCAGGACACTTGCAAATGATGCTGTGGAACTAAATAAATGGTTTTGGTTTCTGGACAAAATTATGTAGTAGGAGAAAATGCTTAATTTTGGTTGAGCAAAGATTGAGCTTGTCCTGTGATTTCAGTATTTGTGTTTAAATTTTGGGTTATGTTGAAGCATAGCGTTGTTTTGAAATACATATGACTGCAGTCTGAATTGCATATCATGTTGTAACAGTGATGGTTTGAGAGAAACCACCAACCAGCTGGTGGGGAGAAATAAAATCTTTCATTACTGTTTAATGGAAAAAAACCCAGGCAGGACACTGAGCATGCAGACCCTTCTTCAGGCCTTAAAATAGAAATAGACATCTTCAGGCAATGTATAATCCAAGAATAATTGTTTAGACATTATTTAAGTTAATCAGTTATAAGATTTAAGAGAGATGATTAGCACCAGTGGCAGGAGGGATGTGGAAAGGGTTTTAATTCTTCATAAAGCCTATATATTGCTCCATACCAAGAAAACACGCAGTCAGTAAACCTGAACATCACTCAGCCATCAAAGTAAAAACATTTTTCAGGAAGCAGCTGTTCCATTTCTGAGATCACATCCCTGGAGGGGTACCTGTGAAATATTTTCAGATGACAAATTGGAGGATTAAAAGTCCTGACTCTATTCACCACTGAAAATCACGGACTCTGAGAAAGCACTGATTTTAAGACATGTTACAATTATTTCCACAAATTCCTTCCTGCTTGACCTCTTACTTGTTCTTTCTCTCTTTCTTTTGGTCCCATAAACCTCTGTACACATTAAAACCAAGCTAATAATATTATTACCTCTCCCCTTGTTAATGACCTTTTCTACAGGTACTGATTATACCTTTCTTTCAAACCAAGGAGATACACACTTAATTTGAACTCAAACCATTTTTCTCAATTAACATGAATACATATTTTATTTTATTTTATTTTATTTTATTTTATTTTATTTTATTTTATTTTTGATTGAATAATATTCGTTAAACTTGCAAATGTTTCCCAGTGAACTAAATTTACTTTGTCTGGTAAATATAATGTTCAAATAAAAAGTAAAGTATCAGTTCTCCTTAATAATTCATCTTTTCCCTAGCAGTTCAGATGCTTTTGATTATAAGAAGGTTTTTGTAATTTTTTAGTTAGTGACACATAGTCTATAGCCATCTTGAACTGTGAAGGTCTGGGCATCTCTTTCCAGTAAGAAGATGGGATATAGTTTTCAAGAGGTTTCAAGGTCCAGAAGTTTCAAGAGGGGATATAAGTATCAAGAAATGAATGGGGAATTGATTTAAAGTCACTGTCAGTTCCTTGTTGAACTAGAAAGATCTGATGGGAAGCACTTGTAGCTTTAAGAAAGCCTCAGTTTTGCCAGCAGTACCTGTGTCAGGCTTGGCCTTACTTTGGTGATAACTTCTCTTTGGTTTGTGGGACTTGCACAGTCAGTGGGGAATATGATGCAAAGATACTAATTAAAAAAAAGAAAAAAAAAAAAAGAAAAAGAAACCCCAACCACCCACAAGTTATTTCTGGCCTCGTGGCTGGTTTGTTTAATGAATTTTATTTATATTATGCTGATGGTTGGATAACGTCTCCTGAATCTCTCTCTCTTTTTAAACCACAGATTCCTGTACTTCTCAACCTGAGTAAAGATCCTGATGTTAACTTGCCTATGAAACCATTAATATTCTCATTGGCCATGGGTGCATGCCTTGGAGGTAAGAGTTTATGTCAGAAAACTGTCATAAGGTAATAGCTATGCAATTACAGTATGTATAAACTGGCATAATAGGTTCAATGATTTTATTATACAAAGCATAGGGAGGTCCTGATCCAGTTCCTTTTGATTTCAGAGGACTCCTGGGTAAGGCTCCCAGTCAATGTCTGCTGCTGAAATTTCATTTTTGCAGACTGTGTTTGAAGACCATATCTGCATAAAGTACAGATTCATAAGGAAGCAGCCCAGATGGTGCTTATAGGGTTCTGATCTTTTGTGAGAGAAAATACAAAGATACATTTAATTTTCAGAACAGACACCACCATTGCTCATTGAAAAGATGCAGAAAATGTGTTACAGCTGAGATCTGAAGGCTTGATTCCAAGTCTACTGAAGTTTCTGAGAGGTTTTCTGGCTGGCTCACAGAAATGTTTTGAGTGTCCATTTGCTGACCTATTTAGCACTCCTCATGCTAAAGAAAGCCTTTTTGAAGGTCTTTGGGAAATGCAGCTCAAATAATGAAAGCTAATAGACATTCTGCTAATGCCCATCTTAGTGTTAGCTGGGATTTCTTGTATTGACAGTGCATTAGCACAAAACAAGGAGATGCTTTCATTACTCTTTTTTTTTTTTATTGTAAATATATCATGTATGTATTATGGTCCCAGAATTTCATCTCTAAATTAGTTAAGTTAATGTTGATACTTATTATTTTTTTTAATATTTTGCAAATGGCTCGTGAAGGTGTTATAACATTTCCAACTAGCAAGTGTACTAAGTGCAATTAAAATGTATGTTTTTAATGAGAAATGAAGTTAATATAATTTTTTTACTGCTGAGAATTTTAATGCTAGTTATATTGTATTGGGCTGTGTTTTGATCCCTAAACTCATCATTATATTGTGACTTTAATCTGCTGCTCTTTAAAATCAGTGATTTGAATAATCAGCGTATCTTTATATAGATGTTTGCCATAAAGATATAATATTTCTTCACAATTTGCTAATCACTCAACACAGTCTGATTTCATTAAACTTTAGGTTTAAAAAAGGCATAAGGAATATAAAGTTGGCCAGGTTATGCTGATTTATTCTGTGTGGGAGTCACTTCACCGGCCTTGGAGCCTTTACAAGTCTCAGCTGATTTTCCTAAAGCATTAGTTTTCATCTTAACATAAATTCCTTTTTTTGATTTGTTAAAGGACTGCCAGGATATTAAGAGAGACCTCTGTGTATATGCATTATGAGGCAAAAGTAAAAATATAAAGAGTAGCACAGGAATTATTTGAATTAAAGGCACTAGAGAGGTATACAGAGTGCCCAGATATTCAGATGAACTCCACCAAATATTTGGATAAAAAGTTAGATCATTATCATTATTAGGAAAAGCTTAGTCTCCAGACAGTGTTCTATTAGGATAAAGCTGAATTATACTGGCAAAGGTCTTATAGGAGTGTTAGCCTGAAAATTAATATGATGCATGTGACTTTCCCATGTCAAAACAAAATCTAATGCAAAGCATCTTATTGTTAGGGTATGAAAAGTGGGGAAAAACTTTTTCTGGAAAATATTTTGTAGCCCCAAGAAAGCATTGAGGTTCATAGCAAAAGACTGTATCTTATCACTCCTTATGTAACCAAAGGCTCTTGGCAAACAAGACGTTTTCTAGAAGAGATATAACTACATATTTTAGGGTTAGTTTATTACTGCATAATGCAGAGCTTCAATTCTGGTAATCTGATGGCATTTCTGGGGTTCAAGGTAAACACAGTTTATGTGTCTGCAAAGGGAACATAGATGATCTTTGCTGTTTAAAATGTGTCTCTAAAAGTGAGAAGGGATAAAAAAATCTTGTCTTTTAATCAAGGAAACCAAGGAAAGTGATGGCCGTGGCAGTTCTTGGTGGGATAGTTAAAATTTTGAAATTTTTGGGTGTTCCACAAAATTTGCTGGTTCTTTTCTGCAGAAGTTTTCTTCAGGTCATGCCAATCATACATAATTAAGAAATAAATATGGTAATTTTTCTTGTTCTGGAAATTTAGGATTACACTTGTCCCAGCTATCTGGAAGAACTTAAGTTGTAAATTAGGAGTCTGGTTGACCCAGGCTCCCTGTTTGATGCTGAGGATGTCTGGGAGGCAGATATTTATTCAGCCACTGAAATTGCCAAATGCTCTCTGTAGAGCACATCAGGACCCTTATGCGCAGAACTTCACTAACTGAGCGGGGTGCCCGAAAACAGGTGTTCTGACAAATCTGCACCTGTACTTCTTTTGCACAAGAGGACATTGAATGAAGCTTTATTCATGAATGCTTCCTATTATAATGCATGATGGACTTATACTACTTTTTGAGACTGAGTTGTATATAGACTTTCCAATCATGTCTAGGGAATGTTGCCCTGAAATTTTGGAGAAGAAAGTAAGATTGCTAGCTACAGCAATTTCAGAACAAGAGGAGCTGTAACTGAACTGCTTCTATTTGCTCATGAGTTTTAAAATCACATGAAAAAAAGGGTTCAACTCAATTTGAGTAAGTGCACATTCAGAAATTCACCTGTTAGGACTGTTCAGAACTAGACTACACAGTCTTAACTGTGTAGAACTAGTTTCTTTACTGAAGAGTTTTTACCTAAGATACTATTTGAATGGGTTTTGTATGTCTGACATTTAAAGAGGTGTCATCCATTTGTCTTTTTATCTCTTTTTTCATGATTTATAAAAAGTATGTTTTTGAAAAAAGCAGGAAAAAAGAAAGAAAAAGAGATTGAATTCATATCTGAAAGATCCTACCTTCTGAGTTCTTAGTTGCTAAAGTAGAAAAGTGCAAAAAGTATTTCTCTGATGCAGTGACTATTACTATGATCTGAAGGGAATATTTTCTACAGTGTCTAGTTTTGTAGTATTTCTCTTTACATTTTTCTGAAACCTCATTGTCACAATTCTGCTGAAAGAAGCAATCTAGGATGTTATTCCAGCCACACAATCTTCGTTATAAACTCTACTTCAAGAAAGGAGACAGGAGAGGGCTGCTGGCACTTTTCTTCTAAGCTTACAGGGTCAAAACCCAGGTGTGAATAAAATCCATTATTCACAGGATATTGTGCTAATTACACATATTACAGCTATCCCACAGTATAGATAAATAGTGGGATTTCTCTCAGTGGTCCAGCACTATAGCTATTCCATCTCTTAGCACCCTTCATCAGGTATCCTGGTGCAGACAGGGCCTTGCACAGTGGAGTATCACTGACTTGTTATCCCTACTGACTCTGGTCAATAATATCTTATTGTAGAATAATAGAATAGTTAGGGTTGGAAAGGACCTTAAGATCATCTAGTTCCAACCCCTTTACTATAAGCAGGGACACCTCACACTAAACCATGTCACCCAAGGCTTCGTCCAACCTGGCCTTGAACACTGCCAGGGATGGAGCACTCACAACCTCCCTGGCCAACCCATTATCTCGCCACCCTAACAGGAAAGAATCTCTTCCTTATATCCAATCTAAACCTCTCCTGCTTAAGTTTGAACCCATTACCCCTTGTCCTGTCTCTACAGTCCCTAATGAAGAGCCCCTCTCAGCATCCCTATAGGCCCCCTTCAGATACTCTTAAATTGGTTTTAAAGCTTCAGATAGATTGAAGGTAAAAACACAGGAATATTGTTTAGATTTCTAAACCAACCTTTCTTTGCAATATGAGGGAAAAGTAATAGTCTTCAATCAAACATAAACTGTATTAAAATATATAATAATTAGTATTATGGAAAAAGCACATCTGTAGGTCCTTTGAAGTTATTTTATAGTTAAAATAGATCAAATTTGTATAACACTAATACTTGTATGGCTATCAAGAACCAAATACATGCCATAAAAATATAGCAGTTATTTAAGAGGAGCACTATTCAGCTTTGGTTTTGAATTTAATTGTTGTGTAATTGAATACACAATACAATGTGTATCCGCAACTGTAGGAAAATGAAGAGAACTGATACTGAAAGTTCCCATTATTTCTGAAGGAGTTCTTTAATGAGAAGCCCTGGGGCTCACTTTATATGTCTTGTGGGTTAGACAGTCCTGATTTAGACAAGTATTTTTCCTATGGATATAAAACTCATCATCCAAGTGAAAGGATGGTATTGTAGGGAATGAGAACAACTTGAGATCTTTCAAAAGGAAAAGAATGTTGCTGTTCTTTACTTTGAAAAGCAGGCAAAACAAATAAGGAAATTTAGGAAATATCTCACAGTTTCTCTTGAAAGACCTCAGTGCAGTCTTTAGCAGTATTAGTGCCTCTAACTTGTGCAGATCTAGAAACAAAATACAGCAGGTATTTTATATGCCTTACACTAACATCTATTTTACTTTCTGAGTATACTTGGCAGTGTTTCTGTGATGTTTGTGATGATGGAAATGAGTAATGGTCTTAAACTGTGATTTTTGTCCAGTAAATAGAAGTACTATTGCTTGTTCTTAGCAAAGAACTCATTCAGATGTTAACTGAAAGTTTTGGGGTTTGTTGTAGCACGAAGAACTGCATCATTGGATATATACACAAGGTATCTTTTCCTTCCATCAATATTTGAGTGCCCAAACTGTCCTGTTGCTGTTTTCTGGAACAGGCAGAATAAGTAACCTTCTATAAAAATCCAGCTGCTGTTTTCCTTAGTTCTTTCATGACTTTCAAACTCTGGGCCACCTTCATGCTTTTTCAGTGTGGTGTTCTTAGAGTCCAAGAGTGCTGTGAAGTCTTTGGTATGAGACCCAGGCTCATCACCAGACTCGTCGCAGCTAAGGGAGATTCTCTAATCTTTAAGATTACTGAAGATAATCCACTGTGGCATGGAAGTTATACAGAAAAAAGCTGTGAAACTGAAATGTAAAGACGGCTAAAACCAAGTGTGTACCTTTGAAAGATGTACCTGTTTCTGTATTAATGCTGTATCAGAGGCCTGCTTGGCTTTAAGACACTGAGTTAATATGGAAAAGACTAAAAAGAAAAAGCATATTTAATCTAGTCAAATTTTCTCAGTAAGAATATTTTTCTAAGATTAAAAAGAGTAACCTTGGCACACATGCCCATATAGATGTATGAATGTTATTAAGGGTGAAATGTGAATTATATGGGGTATATGCCTTTTCAGCTGCACTGATGACAATTTATAGTTTGGATGGTAAATCTTAGATTTAGAAAAAGAATTTATACCAAACATCAAGATCACATGATTATAATGCTTGCACTACTGTTAATTTTGAAATGCTTGTATTAATAGTTTTCAATCTGTATAAAATAACTGCACACTATGAATTTCTGTTTTGAACCATAGCAAAACATAAGAGGTAGACTTTAATAGCAAGTAAATTTGATTAAACAGAATCTGAATTTACAGGAAATGATAATTCTAAAATAATTTAATGGAGGGACACTGTTTTGTTTTCTTTTTGTTTTTACTAAGTTATTCTTGTTCTGCTCAGCTTCAAAGTGAGTTATGATAAAGTTGAATAATGTACTTTTATGCCAGGTTTCTCTACGTGGAACTATTTTTCTATATTTGCTCCTTAATAAAGCTACATGTAAAGAAGCTGTGAAATTATGCTGACATTGTTCTAGTCTCCAAACCCAAAAATCAGATATTAAAAAAATTGCAAACTGGGACTTGTGTGCAGCATTAAAAACTTTAAATGGAACCTACTTGAATATGTGCTTCAGGGCATGAGGGAATGGCATGTCAGAGCACACAGCTGATGCTATCCTTCCTTATACTAGTTTATTTGACCCTTGTACTGGGTAAGTTGACTTCAAGGAGAGAAGTGATTTTAGTGATCACCTCAGGTTTTATGTCTCTTTCACAGATGTCTGGGTATGAAAGAAGCATAGGAATTTATTTATGTCATTAAAGTCACAAGTGCAGAAAGTTCAGCAATTTGCCTTATTTATTTCTCACTTCTAGTAGAAAAGTGACAAATTTAAATTTCACCTTTTCCTCTCATAGCAAAAATGAGGTTTGAATAGTGCAGTACTTAAGTGTAACTGTTCTGTCAGTGGTATGGTAGTGGTGATAAAAATGTAAAGTAAATGTAAATGTAAAGTTCACCTAATTAAAAATGTTGGATTGAATGCAGTTCAATGAACTCTTCTGATAAGTTAACTCCAAACTTTGATTTGAACTATTTTTCTATTACTAAATAGGATTTAGGAACGCTCTAACTCTTTTTCTATTCTGAAAAGTCCATGTGTATGCATTTGTGCAGAAACATTCTATTCAGAATATTTCCAAATCAGTAAAATAAAAAAAAAATATTTGTGTCCTAAAACTGCAATCTATAACATATAACAATATGGAATAAGTTCATGCATGCTTTCACCCACTTACTTCCTATGACATGAGGTTCCTTATTAGTTTAGGGACTGTTAATGGTTTAACTGGCCTTGATTCTGTAGGTCTTTATTGATTGCAAAGTTTAATTATCCAGGGCTTGTTAATTTACACATTAAAAATATTAAAGGATATTCAAGACTTTTACATTGTTAAAAATATTCAAAACTTGTAGACATTTAACAGATGAATATAAATAGAACCATAGAATAGCTTTGTTTAATGAGGCAAGAAGCGAAAAAAGAAGATTAGATTTGTGTGAAATAATAGAAAATATCTGAAAGTTGGAAGGCTGCTTCCTGTAATGCTGCTCAAAACCACAGCTATCCACTGCTTGATTACGGCAAAAAGCAGGTAAGAATCCTTACCCTAAAATTATTCACGACTCTGTAGCAAACTCCTAGTTTCAGATGGAGAACCTTTGTCTTGGAGAAAGCTGTGTCAACAGCTGTGTTTGTGTAGAACTGGGCCCACCACAGATGTTTACCCAATCAAGGCCAGGGAAAAGCTGTTTTCAAGGCTTGTGTTGACATGAAAACAGATAGTTGTTTTGCTTTTGCATTATCTATCCAGAGATACAGGGAAGAGAAAATGCAGAAAGTCTACCTGTTAAGCACACATGTAACTTATTATCCGCCATGAGAACATGTGGAGGGGAAGTGGTCTGTAGTGCTCACAACAAAGCAGGACTTTTCCATAAGCAGTTCACTCTTAAGCTTGCTGTTGCACAAGGTACTATCTCCTTTATATCTGAGAAATTTTCTGTTCATGAAGGCTGCTCATGTTAGGCCAAATAGCTTTATTAATGATAATCCCTTCCCTTTGATTTTTCAGTGCTTTGAGTAATAAACACTAATCCTGCCAGGCACTTTGAGGTCTTTCCAGGCAACCATATTAATGCAGCAAACCCAAGGGTTAGGCTTTCTTTAGAGGAGGAGATACCAAAGGGACTCCTGAGAACTAATGGTATTTAGATATAATAGATATGCCGCTGAGAAGTGAAAATCAAACTGAGAATGAGGCTTAAGCAAGAGGAAATATGTTACTAATGCAAACTCTCTCTTTTCTTGTTAAGATTCTACTCTGATTTCCCAGCCCCTTCCTTTAGTAAGCTTAATCAGTTCTAGTATTGATGTTTCAGTGCATTGCAGATGTCATCTGGGCAAACTCCTTATACTGAGGGACAAGCTATCTGGGCCCAAGAGAAGTGCATTATATGCGAAGTGCATGCTCTGTGTGTGAATTTGGCAGTCTCTGAAGGAGTAATGTAGCAGAGGGTAATGACTGAACAATGGGTTGAGAAGAAGTAGCTAGAAATGGAAGTAGAAGGCTGCAGGAAGCAGGGCTAGTGGATACTGCAGGAGTCAGTTTAGGCTTACCAAACCTTGTTAACATTTTCCTGTTTGTACCTTAAGTTAGCTGGAGTTTCAAAGGCATGCTTTAATGTGTGGGGTTTGGTTTTGGATTTTTCTTGATAGCTTTATCCTTAACCAAAACTGACAAATACTTTCTTATACTTTGAGCTGATTTCACATTCCCTAAAGATATTCAAACTAGTTTACCTTGAGAAATATCAGACAGATACTTTTAGATCACCTTTGCTGGACAGAAACAGTAGAAGAATTTTTACTGTGCTTCTGCAATGATTGTGCAAAGTTAGGGCAGTTTCATGAAAAAACTAACATGATCTGTGAGGACCCTCTTCTGTCATCATCTTCTCTGTAGCCTAGGCAGCAACAGCAGGTCTTCAAGTGACATATCTGTATCGTTCTGTGATCATACTTCAAAATGAGATTTTTTTCTTTTCATTATAAAAAGGTCTTTCTTGATTCATGCTTATGAATTATTAAGTGCTTAATTATTAAGTATTGAAAACAGTGCAGGTAGTCTACCAAGAATAAATGATAGAATTGATATGCAGGATAAAATGTTTGTCTCACTTCATACATATCACATAATATCAATGTTAGAAATATACTGTTTAATTAAGTGTAATGAATCCAGCTTCTTAATAACCATCTGCCTTGTGATAAAAGATGAGTTACAGTATAGGTCATCAAAAAAAGTTACAATAAGAGTTCTAAAAATAGATTGGTTGTTCCAAAGTTATTCTTTGGTGCAGTTTACCTGTGTGTTACTACATTTTGAGCATGCAAACAAGCAAGTAAGAGTCTTTGTTATGCTTTTAAACTTAAATATTCTTAAGATTGAAATGATATAAAGATGAAGTCAAGGTTTGGTGAAGTCCTAGAAAATGCTTGTTCTTCATTTGCATCAATTGGAATTAATTTAATCTGTGTAGGTTTCCATGTGCATTAACCTGTTTTTGGATTTTATGTCATTTGGAGTTCATACTGTTGCTGTTTCACTACTGAGTTAAATATCTGCTGAAGAGAGAGATGTTCCTGGGAGGAGAAACAAAAGATTGCCTCTGTTTGCACTGTAGTTCTTTGAAGCCTGCTGAGCTACCTAATTAAATTGCACACACACACTGAATAGCTGGAAAAGAAATGCTGCTCCTTTCAGATAACATTTAAGGTGACAATTTCTTCTCAAGTGAGATCTACTTGGGGAAATAAGTTCACTGCTGATGCAGAAACTCTTTCCATAATACTTCATTATGTGAAGGCATTACTATAGCCTATGTATAGCATAGAAGAACGTGTGCCATTTGGAGAAATTGACTGTATCTAGTCACGGCCATGGGAAAAGTGCAGTTTCAGTTCTCTTTCTTTAATTTGAAGCCAGAGCTATTTTCCTTGTCTACAATAACATTATTCTGATCTTGATGTCCGATTGAGCAGAAGCCTCTTATGAAATCTTTGCAGGCTGTAGTCTACTGATTAGTTTTGGAATTGAAAATTTCTCAAGTGTTGCTGCCTGACTCCTCTAATAACATCAGGCTACATTCATTTGTATTTTTTTCCCTTAAGCCACAGATTTTGTGTCTTGGCTTTCTCATGCCAGAGCCTACGAGGAGCACTGATGTTCCAAGTTCAAATTCGTACCTTTAAACATGCATTAAAGTAAATAAAATATTATTTGAGGCAAAGAGAAGGCAAAATGAGCTGTGCAGTTCCTAATGACCAGTGCTAGACACTATTTTTTAAAGGTTTCTGGTCCTGTAGTAAGGTTAGTCATCTTTTCTCCACAACTGAAGCACGTATGAGTTTCACTGTGTATGGTAAGAAGCCTAGGTCACATATAGCCCTCAGTGTCTCCCAGGAATGCTCCACAGTCTTTATCATCCATAGGGATATATCCTTCTATTGATGTGCAGTTCCACTAACATAAGCAGACTTCCTCAAGGACAGACAGGACTTGTGCACCCAGCAATAGCTCCTTTGCAATATTAAAACTCTAAAACCAGGGCAAGTAGGAAACAGCACAGCTGGCAGAGAAAAAGAGAAGGGGGTGAGGGGGAAGGACAATTACATATTTGAAATAAAATGATATTTGGGATTGCAAGGCATGAGGGGAATACTTTGCTCATCTCATATGTCAAGATTTCAGCTTCTTTCTTGGTCCATAGTGGTATCAGCTGAAGAGCTGTTCGAGGCTGCTGCTGAGAAACCAAACCAGTCTCCTGTTCTTAGTAAGTGTGGTTTAAGCCACTTGCCTGAGATAACAGATATCCATGTTCAGATCTCTACTCCAGGGTGAAAATCTCAGTTTGCTGCCTATTTTGTGTTGATAGTAATTGACCATCCCAGAGTAAGTAAGAATCATGTTTTCTGTTTGTACTCAACTGGAAATATCTTGTCCACAGAAGGCCTTTTTGGAATTTGGCTTTCACGGCATTAAAAAAAAAAAAAAAAAAAAA
>NDXB01021906.1:383271-420977 GCA_002631895.1 Agapornis roseicollis | reverse complement strand
AAAAAAGGACTTTTTGGAATTTGGGTTTTACGGAATTAAAAAAAAAAAAAAAAAAAAGAGTCCTGGGTGACTTTGGAGGGGTGTAGTTTCTCTAAGTTGTTGTTCTGTCCCTAGAATGAACAGCGAAGAATCTGTATCTCAGTATCTGCTGACACTGGTATGGCTGTCAGTCCAAACCGGGCTCTTTCTCCTAC
This sequence comes from Agapornis roseicollis, assembly GCA_002631895.1. Taxonomy (NCBI): domain Eukaryota; kingdom Metazoa; phylum Chordata; class Aves; order Psittaciformes; family Psittacidae; genus Agapornis; species Agapornis roseicollis. The sequence continues at coordinate 420,783 of NDXB01021906.1, read as the reverse complement.
TCTTCCTTTCTCCAATGTTCCTCCCACATCACATCTTTTCTCTTCTTTTCCTTACTTCGGAACTTTATAACTTCATTTTATTTGAATTTAAGAGCCACACCAAGCTGTGTGGTTCAGTTGATACACTGAAGGGAAGGAATGCCATCCAGAGGGACCTTGACACGCTTGTGAGGTGGGCTGGTGCCAACCTCATCAAGTTTAACGAAGCCAAGTGCAAGGTCCAACCCCTGGGGTCAAAGCAATCCCAGGCACAGCTACAGGTTGGGAAGAGAAGAGATTCAGAGCAGCCCTGCAGAGAAGGACTTGGGGGTGGTGGTCAATGAGAACATGAACATGAGCCAACAGTGTGCGCTTGCAGCCCAGACAGTCAACCGTATCCTGGGCTGCATCAAAAGGAGCGTGACCAGCAGGTCGAAGGAGGTGATCCTGCCCTTCTACTCTGCTCTTGTGAGACCTCACTTGGAGTATTGTGTGCAGTTCTGGTGCCCTCAATATAAAAAGCACATGGAGCTGTTGGAACAAGTCCAGAGGAGGGCCATGAGGATGATCAGGGGACTGGAGCATCTCCCATATGAAGACAGGCTGAGAAAGTTGGGGCTGTTCAGCCTGGGGAAGAAAAGGCTGCATGGAGACCTCCTAGCAGCCTTCCAGTATCTGAAGGGGGCCTATAGGGATGCTGTGGAGGGACTCTTCATTAGGGACTGTAATGATAGGACAAGGGGTAACGGGTTCAAACTTAAACAGGGGAGGTTTAGATTGGATGTAAGGAAGAAATTCTTTCCTGTTAGGGTGGTGAGATGCTGGAATGGGTTGGCCGGGGAGGTTGTGAGTGCTCCATCCCTGGCAGTGTTCAAGGCCAGGTTGGACAAAGCCTTGGGTGGCATGGTTTAGTGTGAGGTGTCCCTGCTTATGGTAGAGGGGTTGGAACTAGATGATCTTAAGGTCCTTTCCAACCCTAACTATTCTTTGATTCTATGATAAGAGTGCTTTATTATGTTTTATAAGAATATTTTTAGAAGTCTGCTCATTTTTTGTGCACTTAAGGGAACAATCCTTCTGCCTTTATTCTGACCTATTGTTTGGTAAACTGATGTCTGGGTGATCTGAAACATTTATTAAGTCAAAACAATTAACTGGAGTATTACTTTCCTTCTGATTCATTTCTCTCAAAGTCAAACCAAAAGAGTCTCCACTGAGCAGTAATATTAAACAGGGACAAAATGAGAAGGGTAACTATATGCCATTGGGAGCAAAGGAAGACATGGTTAGAATAATGGATTGTTAATGTAGTGATGTATGGCAAAATAGACGACTTGCCACAGTATAAAAAATTTCTCCTAGATTGTTGACTCTTCTGTTCAAAATTACAGTTAAGGAATAAAATGTAGGAGTCACTGTCACTTCCTGAGTCGTGCCTTAGATCAGAAACATTTGCTGAAGACATCTGCTCTGTGGAAGTCATGTATACAGCATTTCTTAAGTCTGAGGTATGACTCATGAGAAAGTATAGAAAATGGTTTGGTCTTTCTGAGTTCTGAATACCTGACTTCTCTACATTGCCAGATTGTTAAAAGTTTAGAGAAAACGCAAATTGTCCCTCTGTATAGGGAGAGAAAGGGAAAAGCAAGAAATAGTTACTGAAAAGGCTTAGAAGTATGTAGTTCTTCCAACAGGAAGGTGCACATTTTGAACATATTCTTTTCCTTTGGTGTGTTTCTCTCCTAAGGGGACTTGAACAATGTAATTTGGTGAAATTCAGTGTATAAATGTATGTTCCTTTATGTATTAAAGAACTACTGTGGTTCGGTAAGCAAACTTTCTGTCTGTGTTAATCCTTTTGCTTTAGCAGAGAGCTGCCCATGGCAGGGGCGTTGGAACTTGATGATCTTAAGGTCCTTTCCAACCCAAACCATTCCATGATTCTGTGATTCTATGTTGGATAGATCCATTCCCCTCCATTGTCCCACTTATTTTGTTTTAAATTTCTGTTAAAAAAAAATATACCTTAGCTACTAGTTACCCTCTCTGTAAAAAAGACATTAATTCATCAACATCAAGTTTGTATGAGGAAAAAAGCCGTCATTTATTCTTAGTATCCTCAAACTGTCTTACCCTTGTTTTTTTAGCTCTTGTGATGGCAAACTCTTTTATGTAAAACCATAAATCAGCAAGTTTCTCTGAATGCAAGTACCCAGTGTCATTTTGACAACTGCTAGATTGGTATTATGTTCCTTCCCTATTTTTTTCTGGCTTATGTAGAATCAGAGAATAATACCAGGCTTACATTTCAAAGTGTGAAGCTATTTACAGGATGTGGAGATACTGTCTGTATGTTTCTTTTCAACCCTATGTAAGAAAAATTGATTTTTCTTTTCTGACTAGTACATTTTAGGACTTTAGCACAGAATAAATGAAGAAGAGTAAGAAACAGCAAAACTCTAAACTTGTATTTGCTTTCTGAACTGCAGGTAATGGAACATTGATTGGAGCATCCGCAAACGTTGTTTGCGCAGGAATTGCTGAACAGCATGGTTATGGCTTCTCTTTCATGGAGTTTTTCAGGTACAATTTTAAATTCCTTGTGTTAAATCTGTCATTTTATTTTTCTCTAGGCAAACAACGGATTCTCAAAGGAGACAATCTGGAGAAAGGGTCTATAAAATTTGTTCCTAATTTGTTTTTGGCAACTGAAATGAGGGTGGAGGACAGATATTTTTATGTACTGTGGATAGATTGCATAAAGGTGTGGAACCACAGGAGAAACAAAGCCTCAGAAATTACTGCTTTGATCAACCTCAACTTACCCTAAGCTCTGTAATGACACTGAATTGTTGCTTTGTTATTTAATAGTTTTAGTTTCTCATCTGCATATTTTCATGACATTCCACTGCCAGTAAAAAGTGGAACATCCCAATTTAGAGTGAGTACAGCTTCACTTCATGATTCCATGAGCAAACATATTTATCCAAAAGCAATTACTTCTTTTGACTAAATGTTTAGCATCTAAGAGTGAAAGTGTGATGTGCAGCTAGTAACAGCTCAAGTTGTTGTTTAATAATTAATAATTGTTATTTAATAGTGGAAGTTCCTTTGCAGGATTTTAAGAGACCAGGTGAACTTAATGTGTACAACAGTTTAATATTTTCCAAACTCCTCCATCTTTAGAGACTGTGGTTGAAAGCTGTAAATGGAAACTGGCAGAGGACTAGACATGAAGTTAAAGTGTACTTGATTTATCTAAAGTATAATTGCTTGCTTATTTTTCTGCATGTTTAGGGCAAAGGATACTGTTAAGTTCATGCCAGTATTTTTTTCTCTTTTTTCTTTATATTTTTGACTTCAGTTTCTCACCTCTACCAGCTTTCCTTTGTATTGTTACTTTAAAGCCTTCAATCCTGTGTAATTAATACGATTATTCTATGGGAGTTTCTGGAATAGAGACAATGATAATCCTAAAAAGAAAGGTGGTCTGAACTGTTCTTGCTAAAACTCTTGCTATTAGCATGTGCTGCTCAGAGTGCAGTTTAAGTCTTCACACATAGTCTTCTGATGATATGATGTAGAAAGACAGAACGCCTATCAAACGAAAGTCTTGGTTGTCAGGGCCTTTGGGACTGCAGTAGAGTCTTTAGTACAGTGATAGCTAACAGACTTCTTGGAAGTCAAGCCCTTGTACAAAAAAGATGATGATACAGCAGTAATGGAACTGTGGATTGTTCATGTTTCAACTTCACATCTTCAGCTTGTCATTTGGGGACTTGTATGTAGCAGTATGTCTTCTACGTAGATTTGTTCTTAATGCTTCCATGACACTGACAGAGTACCTAAGCAGAAACAAGGATATAAAGCCTCATTTTTTTAAGTCTCTTCAGCAGTGTTCACTGGACTGTATCCTTTGGGAAGATTAAAGGCAGTATACACGTTATGAAATTATCTTCTATACATAGGCTTTCAGTGGAAATGATTACTAGGGGAGGCTGTAGATGTTGCAAGCAAAGATGTGGATCCAGAGTGGTCACAGGCAGATAGCAATGGCTGTTAATTAGCAGAAAGAACACAAAAGCCTACTTTTTCTGGCTTCTTCTCAACCACCGAGCCGGCAGATCATGAGCTCCTTCACAATTCATCTTAGGAAAATATTTGTTTCAGTTGTATGTGCTCCAGTTCATTATTTTCTGAGGCTTCTCCTGGCATTAAGAGGTATTACATGTGTCCCTTGAGGATTTTGATCTTGCTTAATTTTATATGTGAAGGTTGTCTCAAAGCCTGAAGTGATCTGTCAGCATTTCTTCCCTGTTTGGCCAGGATCACTCATCATGTTCACATCCCTACTCACAGAATCACAGAATCACCAGGTTGGAAGGGACCTCTAAGATCATCAAGTCCAACCCATGCCCTAGATCTCAACTAAACCTCTGCCACGCTTCTGCCAGTTTGTTAGTGTCTTATCTTGCAAATCCCTTTGACTCACCAGGGAAAAGTCATGGGTACCATGTGTGGGGAGATGATGGCCCACTGCTGCTTTACTTTTGCTAGATGTCTTCAGTGCAACCTGTGCTAGCACTGTTTGTTTTGTCATTCTCCAGTGTCTCTGTGCAGGAAAGCCATGACACGCCTGTCCCCAGGTGGGGGACATACAGCACAGTATGCTACCTCCTATACTCTTCCTCCCTACCTGCATGCTCTTTTTTTTCTGCAAACCACGTTTTGACAGGGTGGTCTGAGGAGGAAGTCTGGGCAGCCTTGAACAGGGCTGCTAAGCATGTCTGATGAATACACCTTGATACAACAGGAGAGGAGAGGCCTTGGAGGCTGTGGGTTCCTTGTGGTACAAGGCATCATGATGACTCTTAGTGCAGGAAGAGAAAGGAAAAAGCAAGGACAAGGCTCTGTATCTTGTAAGGGGGCTGATAGTCTCATGAGCTTTCCTGCATGTGTCTTTGCACAGTGGAACTTGGTGTGGTTCATGGTTCCTCTTTTTTTAACAGGAGAGCAGTGGCTGCTCAGCCAGAGTCAAAGGAGGTCAGGTGTGATAACTTGCCTCAAATGCTGTGGTATAACGAGCCTGATGTGCTTCTGTCTGGAGTGCCTTCAGCAGAAGAAATCCTGTGCCAGGGTGTGCATGCCTGAATGGAGGTGAATGCTGGAGTTTGCCAGAAGTCTGGCATCCCAGGGAAGATCCCTCTCCAGAGCCACATCTTGTTGCTGCCTTCCCTGAATCAAGAGCCCCATTTCCCCAAGGACTTGGGGGCATTCATCTTCTCCCAGACTGCTAGACATGGCTGGATATAAGGGAGAGACAGCCAGCTCTGATTTCCCATTCTCACCTTCCAAGCAGCTCAGGCCCATATGCTGGAAGTGCTGTGCCTGTAAAGGAGGCCCCAGTAGGATGGCGTTTAGGTGGTAAGGATTATACTGAAAAAAGAGGGAGAAACACATAGATCCTCCCTCCCTGTTTTGAAGCACCTTGAAGTGGCCTGGTTCAGAGTTTGCCGCTGGTTGAGCAGATGTCAAGTCCTGGATGTGAATGAGCTAGTCAGTGTCACTGTATATCTTATCCAGAACACATGTGGGTCTTGTTCCCTTCTCCCACATTACCTGTCAATGTGTGTAGAAACCAGTTCTGTCTGAAAGCGCTTACAAGAGGAAGAGCAAAATTGCCTGTGAGAACAAATGCCTTGGTTGCTATGAATTCAACTTGCTGCTCTGGCCCTTAGGACCTTTTCTTGATACTTCATTATGTTCCACTGAAATTGAAAGATTCCCATGTCCCTTAGAAAATAAGAATACTGTAATAAGCTTTATCACCATGAAAATATTTTTACCTTTGAATCTGTTATATATCATGTTATGACAACAAAAAGGTTTCTACTGATGTACCAGCAGCAAGAGAAAGATTGGAGGATAAGTGAGCCTGCCACTGAATGGAGAAAGAACCTCCTGACAAAGGATGTGAAGAAGGCAGAACTTTTCAGTGCTGTGATCAACACACAAAGTCCTGCTGTAGGAAAGCCACCACTGATGCTCCCCAGGGTGCCTGTGATCCCTGGCAGTGCCTTCCAAGCTCAACCACTGTGGGATTCAGCATTTAACCAGTCCCAGAAATCTAAAGGTGAAAAATAACTGCTACTGGATGACTCAAATTCAAAGGAAAGGAAGTAATATTAAGATTAAAAGAAAATTTAAAGACCTAGGAAGATTAAGCTCAGAAGTAGCAATTTGGTCTTGCTTTTTTGGAGTCAGTCCATCCAAATTGCACTTTTCCACCTTGAAAACTTCCTCATTAAACTGTATTTATGTGTTTTAATCTATCCTCTTGAAAAAAAATCTTATAGGCACCATACCTTTTCATTATCCTTCTAGTAGTTCAGAAGGCAGAGATGAACACAATATTCTAGGCACAGTCCTTCTATTTTTTGTCCCATTTTGCAAAGAGAAGATTAACTACAAAAAGGACCTATTTGCCTTTTCATTGTTAATCTAAGCCGTTTCAAACTCCTGTTTAATTTACCATTCACTGTTAAATCCAAGTTTCTTTTGGGTTTCACATTACTTACCTTAGTGTATCTATTGTCATTCCCTCAAGTTCTTATATTTTCCTACATTGTGCTTTTAATTAACAGATTATACATCAGCAAAGATGAAAGGGAGTTGGTGTACTATGTGATCTAGTAAGTGAATTGGAGAATGGACACAAATACATTATTTTAGTGGTAAAGCCAGAAATAATTGTGAGCCAGTGGGGTTTGAAAAAGGAGACAGAGAGCAGTGGGATACTTGCAGTACATGGTCAAGGGTAAACGTTGGAGCAAGTGAATGAGCATTGTGCCTCTGGAGAGAAGAACAATTTTTTGCTAATCTTGGCCCTGTAGAAAACATCAGATGTGTTAATAATATAAAGGTAATTGCTCAGGGACAGTAAGCAGAAGGCAGGGAAAGATAATATGCATGTTATGATTTTTAGTCTATCAGAGAAATATTAAATCATAAATATGAGCTTAATATAAAGGAAAAATCCAAATGTAGGGCATTACTATTTCTCATGGCAAATGGCCAAGGCCAATGTCAGTACAGTCTTTGCATGAGTGATTTCCAGAGGTTAATATAGTGATTTTTATGTCAATTAAGACTGTAGAACAATTGAGAGAGCTTTGTTTTCATCTAGGAATAAGATAAAAGAAATAGCCTTGCAGCTTGCAGCTGGCTCTTCCAATCTAGATTCTTATTTCAAGTTGGCTTTGTTTGTTTGTTTGCTTGCTTGTTTGCTTTTATTTGCCTTTTTTTTGCTAATGTATCTTTGAGTTTGTTTGATGCAATATAGCAATCCATTAGGTCAGCCCACCCTATGGAATATCAAAATTATATTCTACAGAAATTTTTTTGTTATCAATGAGGAATCTGTCTCCAGCTTCATAACCGAAGTTCTCATTGCTGTAGGGGCTTTAATTATCTGTTTTCACTTGCTAACAAAATTGCCTGCTTGATTTTAATTTTCTCTTTAAGAGAGGCATTTATAACCTTATAAAGATATGTAGTATTTCAAACACAAAATAAGTCATGTTCCTTCATCCTATTTTAATTCACTACCAGTCACCTTTGTGTGTCTGTGCTGCATAATATGATAAAAAAAATAAAGAAAAAGGATCAAGAATCACAGATAAATGCTGAATTTATGAGACACAAAAAGAAAGTGGGTATTACAGGAAAAATTCTATTTTTATTTCAATTTTGGCTGACAGTGAATATTTCACGGTGAGGGATATATAGGTAAGAGAAGAATGAATTGCATAACTCTATGTAATGAGATAAGAATACAGGAGAGATGATTTGATCCATGAGGAAGCAGTCCGTCCAGAGGAACAGGGTATGAATCTAAGGACCAAATTTCGATTACAGTGGTCAGGTTAGTTGAGCATCATCCTGAAAGCATTGTACATATTTTCAGGTTTGCATTTTTCTATCATTGCTCTTAGTTTTTATGTCATCTGAAGAGCTGAATGAATATTGTCTGTCTTCTCTAGGAACAACAACTTGGAAGTGTCTAAAAATGTTGATTTCTGATAATACCTTAGGAAAGAACTTGTTTTCATCATAGGATTTGTCTTGGGAGATATTCACAGCAAAAATATTTACAGTAGGATATCCCATTTATCCATGCTTGAGAGCACTCACCCATAAAGACTGTGAAATAGTGCTTCTCATGAGAACTGTCATTCATGCATGTGGGAGGACAAATGCGATGTCCCTTGCTACCATCTGTGTAGCCTATTTACACAACATATTGAAAGTAACTGTTAAAAACACCACATTAGGCTCTGTAAAGCCATAAAAATGTCTTCACTTGATTATGTGTTAGACAGCTATAGTCCTTTTCCTTATTTTTTCCTACTTTCTTGCTATTAATACCACTCTATGAGAAACAGTATAGCTGTTTTAAGGCTGATTCTGACCAGAATAAAACCAGCTGAAGTGTTTTGGGTGTGAATATTGATGATGGAGACTGCAGTTGAGCAGTGTGGTGTCTAAACACACAGAATCACAGAATCACAGAATGGTTTGGGTTGGAAGGGACCTTAAAGATCATCCAGTTATAACCCACCCTGCCGTGGGCAGGGATGCCTCACACTAGACTAGGTTGCTCAAAGCTCCCATCCAGCCTGGCCTTGAACACTGCCAGGGATGGGGCAGCCACAGCTTCTCTGGGCAATCTGTGCCAGGGCCTCACCACCCTCACAGTGAAGAATTTTTCCTAGTATCTAATCTAAAACTACCCTCTTTCAGTTCAGTCATTGCCCCTTGACCTAACCCTGAGCACAATTCACCTGTGAGCTTTGTGATCAACTGTGCAGATCCAGAAGATGGAATTTTGGGATGTTCCAAGTATTTAACAAAGGTCCAATGAATAGATATGAAAATATTTATTACAGATTTAACAAATGTAGTTCAATTTTTAACATGCTTTTCACTATTACGCTAAGAAAGGCAAAGCTGTACACAATCTTCATTTTCAGCTAATCTCTCAGAGTAGCAGAAAAGTAGTTCAGCATGTATTCATCTTCCAATATCTGGTTCTAGGCTAGGTTTGTTAAGAAGAATGGCAGTTTTATTTCAGCTATCCAAGAACAGCCAGTGTCAGTGATGGTCTAGCAACTGTTTTAAGCTTTATGTTGACATTTGTGGCAGTTGAATAAAGCAAATGCTGTTTATATTAAACAGTTGCATATCTTACATCAAACCCTATGAAAGTAAGCATTTGTGCAATAGCATGGTGCAAACTATGTTAAGAATAATTCCTGAGTTATGGATTTTTTTTTTTTTCCAAGATTCTTTTGTTTTTATCTAAGGTTAAGAAGCACTGTAAGTAACAATGTAAACAAATGAGGTTTTAGCTTGTATATTTTTTAGGAAAATGGGGAGAAAATAGTATTTCAAACCTTCAAATATGAAGATATTTCCTTTGGCAAATTGACATATGATTTAAGTGTATCATGTGAAGTTTTTCATATAGATTAAATTGCTCCTATATCTGAATATATTCAGATTATATAGAATCCTGTATAATCTGTAGGATTCTACAGTGTTAATCTACATTAAACAAATCTGCCTAACCACACCTGGAAAGTATTAAGTGCCAAGGTTTGTATTCAGAATACATGGGATGGATTTTTCTCTGCATACATACTTTTAACTGTATTGAATGCACAGGGAGCCTGGAACTCCTACACAGGTAAAGTTTGGCAGGATGACCCCTTTCTTGTCTATTCTAACCAACTTTTTCTAATTTTATTTCATATTCAGTACAGATGGCAAGGGGAAGCTAGACAGCTGGAAAGGAAAAGTTAGATTAAAGAAACTGGGAGCTATGCTGAGGCATTCTGGAAACATGAATGGACAACTTTCATACATGGAAATAGTAGTCCTTTCTTCTTGAGAGCAGAAAGAGCATTCCTTTTCATACTTTCTTCTGATAGAAAACAGGGGGTAGGAGATAGGTAGGGGTAGAAGAAATAAAGAGAAAGAAGGAAAGATGTACTCAGGTCTCATTTCAGGTTGGAGCTCATACATGGATTTCTAGAACATAGCTGTTTGGAGACTGACACTGCTCATATTCTTGGAGCAAGGCTTCGCACACTGCTATTAACATCTGGCTTCTTATTCTCTACTGCCATTGTGTAGAAGTTTTCAATTCAATGAGTTTTTACATATGGATGAATATTGAAAGTTATGAACTAAATCAGATGTGCATCAAGACGGAGTGATTCATGTAGCCAACCCACAGTTAGTTAAGGCATGAGTTTGTATTTTACCTTATGCATAAGAAACCACATTTATCGTCTTTTCATTAGAACAGTCTTTATTAAAAAAAGGCCTCTTCTAAAATAAGGATTTAAACAGTCTGTGAAGAAGTTCATTCTTACATTGGCTTAGCATTTGTGAAAGATTTAAAATCTTGTCTTTCTGTAGATTCTATTTTAACATTGTTGTTTCCATAGTTTTTTGCATATGACAAGTCTGTACAAGTTTTCTGAATTAACACCACTTTCAAGTTACAGATCTATGATAGTTGTTACATAAGTGGATATTGCAGTAAGAAACGTATTTATAGACTTATGTTTAGACTACATGAATGCTTTTGCATTTCTTTTCCCAATAATCTGTAAAGGAAGCTGAAGAGAAGAAAAAAACCTTACTGCATCTAGGTGGGTGAGATTGAAAGGTTTTGGGAAGTGCTTTGCGAGACTTTCACACTATGCTTTTACTGTTTGTTTGGTTTTTTTTTTTTAAAGAACATAATCAAATTCTTATGAAAAGAATCCTGAGGTGTCAACAAAGCCCAGGATTTTAGTAGCAGATTATGATTTGTGCCTAAGAGTGGATTTGAAAATCCAAAGAACAGTGTGCTGCTTCTTCAGTGTCTCTTTAAATAAAAGCCATACAAAAACTTAAAAATTTAATAGAAAAATCTGCAGGGAATAATTTTCACTGGTAGGTGATGGACTTGAAACAAAAACTCTTTCTTTGTTGACATGTCTGGCCATGAAGATTCATATTTTACCACTACTAATATGGGATGAAATCAGCTAGCAATATTCAAGTTTCTAGCAAGCTTTTAAAAAGCAAATAGATTACCTAATTTTTCATTTTGCTGAGTTTAATTTCCACCAGATCCCCTACAGCTAGTTTGAGTTGTACTGTATCTGAATGTACAGAATTTCATGGTTAGATATAAGATATCATTAGAGTAGGTCTTATCCAGTTTTAGGGGCACCTGGACTGAAAATATGAAGACTCTGTAGCTTATTAAACTTCTGCAGCATTAAGGCAGGAGTTGATTTGAAACCTTTCTGGTTTTACGCTGAGATAAATATGCTTTTGTTAAATGTTAAAAGGCACAAAATGAAGGTCATATGTACTATTATGCTTTTTAGGCATGTCATGATTTTACATTTTAAAAAAATGGAGCCTATTAAATCAGAGATATTTTTCTGTAGTTAAAAGAGGTCAGTACATTATTTTCCTAGATAATTCATCAACATCGGTAGTGCTAATGAGAATTTGGGCTATGTGTCAAGAGTTAGTGTATCTATGTCTCTGCTGCCACTGTGGTTTAGTACTCGTTTCATTGCAGATCCTTAAATGAAAGGTTTGCTAGCCATACAAGCTGTCAGTAGATCCGTGTGAGAAGAGAGAACAGAGTATCTATAGCCTCTTTTGAGTGACTGCACTCCGTGGTGATCATGCCCACATCATATTGCCAGCTTGTTTTGATAGCTAAGATTAGAGGAGTATTCCTGGCAAGAAGAGAAATAGGACTGAAACTGTCTTTGCTGCTTTTCCACACCATGTCTTGGAGCTAACAGCTGGGTTGAATTCCTTCTTGTTATCATCTCAGTTTATGTAGCACATAGAAAAGGAAAAGGTCTGCTCTTTATAGATGTGGTACCCAAATGACCTGTGTTGTGCAGTGGAAAAAGAGCTGTATGTTATACAAAGGCAGAGGGGCAGGGGAATCTAATAATGCAAAATCTTCATTGTAGCTTACTTGTTAAGAAAGTGTTTGTAGAAAGGAGATGTTTGCCACAAATACGGGAAAACATTGGTGTATTTTTTACAGTGGTAGAATATAAGAAATGGAACAAAAACTTAAAAAAACCCAAGAAAAACACAAGTCCATGCTGTTACAGAAATGTGCAGATTACTTCTGAAATCACATCAGCTATTGTTCTGCCCTCCCCTCTCCCTGTGACCATCAGGGTTCAATCAGTCTAGTCTGACTTCATTTTTCAGTGGAAGCTGCTGTTCTCTCTTTAGGAAGGAGATAGTCTTGTTACTCTCTTAATTAGGGTACAAGTTGTTTTCCTTCCATGATTTATTTTATTCTAGAAGCCATCTATTTACTCTGCTTGATGCACCAGTAAATAAGTGCTTCAGTGAGGTATAAAGCCCTTTCCTCCAACTCTGATTTTCTGGGAGAGAACTTTTCTTTCTTTGAGACTTATAGTTGATCCTATCCTGTGGGTTAAAATGCATGCTCACAGACAACTAAATTTGACTGTTTGTGGCTTCTTACTTGGTCTTGGGCGACACCTGGCTCAGAAGTAGTTAACCATTCTGAGGTTAGCTTTGAGGTTGGCATAGCTGAACCCAAGGCTCTTTCTCTTACACAAACTGTAAGAACTGTGTTTTCTGTCAAGCAGGTGGTCAGATCAGATCCCGTCTTTTGGCAGCCATGCGTTATGGCCATTCATAAAGACATGAAAATGAGCTAATATAATCTTGCTGAATATTCCAAGCTCTCTGTGTATGGACTTGTGTCTATAGAGAGAACCTGCTGGAAGCTTTTTTTTTTTTTTCTTTCTGCACTGGTCTTTCACAGCTTCTTTATGCTTTAAGATTTTTTTTCATCTCTTTTCCAATTTCTTTCTTAGAAAATCTGGCTACTGTATAAGGTTCAATTGATTTTATCACTTTTGCTTTATTTTTAGTGTGTTCCAGGAAAGTTCTAAATTGCTGCTTTGGCCTAAGTACTTGCCTTTCCACAAGCAAATGCAGAAGCTGTATTGAAACACTGTTTAGTTTGTTAAATAGCTGTGAAAATTTGCCTTACCCAGGTGCTGGTTGGACTGTTTGACAAAAAATAATCTGATTGCTTCTCAGGGAGTGTCCCCACTATTTGTGGGAACCCTGTTTACTGTTTCATGATTTGTTTCATGTGTCTTGGAGAGGATTCATTTTGAAATAGATTGAATTCCATTTTCCCCTTCCCAGTGTAATGAGATTTTTAAGTCTGAAAAGTATGCTCATCTCAGCAACAGAAGGAGGTTTTTCTGTAGTGATAGTGATATATAAAATGTTAACAAAAAAGAATAATGAATAAAAATGAATAATCAAACCAGGAAGATGATATAAAACAAAATTGAGACCATTCCAAAACATGGAAAACACTGCAAAACAGTGAAAGCCAAACCCCAGCAAAATAAAAAATAATATATAAAAAAATATATATAAAAAACCCTGTTATATTTCTTGTATATAATATATTGATGAAAAGTGTGTTTATAGTAAAGCCTATTTGCAATGACTGGGTGAACAGTCAAATACAGGTTTATTGTTTACAGAGCCTTCTGCTTTTCCTTCATTAGTAAGAACTCATTGTAGTTGATAGTCTCTTACTTTAATTAAGACGACTTTGGATTGTTGTTAATAGTTCTATGCACCATTTTCATTGACTATTGCAACCAGAAGGTGGTCATCAGTATATTAGTAAAAATAATATTTTCTGTATTATACAGTTAAATAAAATCCCTGAGAATAAAGACAGCTTAGATTGTCTCATTTTTAGACCTATCACGGTATAGATTATTTGGTCTAGTAGCTAATGTAATGGCAATATTTCTGTATAGCGCATGATCTGTCACTTTTTATTACTTAAGTGTAATATTAAAAGAAATAAAATTGCTTTTATCTGTCATGGACAAAGGAGCAAGGTAGGCTCTTCGGGATGTCTAAGATTTAATTTGAAGTTAAAGTCTGACACCTACAAATTCTGTGTATTTGACAAGAAAGGTGGGGTTTTTTTGAAGGTTTTACAGGAATATCTTTTGACAGATTGATTGTGTAAGTCTTCATGTTGTTCTAATAACTCCTTTTTAATGGGAGAACTTTAATTGATGTCAAACTCAAAAGTTCACTGACAGATAATGTGTCTTTCCTTAGCTTAGAGGTTAAAAATAATTGACATTTTTGTAGGTACAGAAAAAAAAAGCCATATAAATATTAATTTTTATGACTATTCAGATAGGAAGAGACAGAAATAAATTCAGAATGAGTGGCCACCTTTTCCATAAGTTTTGAGATAGTGAATGTGGCTATTAATAAATACAATCAACAACCATTACTGAAAGAATTCAGGAAAGTGTGATAAGCCAGTGCTTGTCATAATTGCTGTTGCAAATGGGGTAGAATTACAGGTTTTGAAATTTTTAAGTTTTCTGATTATGCAGAAAATCTGAAAATACTTTTCAGAAAGTGCAGCTAAATTCTGAACTATCTGTAGTATAGAAAAATTATTATATTTCCTTTTTAATGCAGATGACTATGTAAAAAATTCATCATTTGCTAAAACAAATGGAGAGGAGGTTGTGCAGGTACAATGTGGTCTATGGGTAATTTCAGGGCCATGGCAGCTTTGCAGTATAATTTTAAATCAGATGATTTATAAACATAAGCAGTGTCTGCAGGCTGTTTTGTCTGCTGTATACTGAGTAGTAAGACACAGCACAAAAAACCGCATACCTAAACTCATGAGTATAAATCATATGCTATTACTTTAAAAGAAGTTTAGCCTGATTGGTGACTTTTCAGTTCACCTTTTGGGCGAACCTTCACCTCACAGAACTTACAGATTTTCCCTTATGGTATTGTTACTCCAGAATTTTCTTCATTTTCCTTATAAACAATAGGACAACTGTTAGAAATGGAATACTTGACTTGAAATGTAGCTCATCATACCTGAGTTCATTCATTTAATTCAGCCTATTCATTTATATTCCTTCTGCAGTCAGTGGAGAGGAAAAGGGAAGACTTGTTCTTACATATTAAAGGGATATCTCCTGATGAGAATTGCTTCTTGAAGTCCCTTTCTTTCAGATGACTAAAAATAAACCTATAATGATGCAAAGCGCGCCTTTTGTAAACCATATATGTATAGTTCATTTTTACCAGCTCTTACGCAAAAGCTACACTATAGCACATATGAAGAAGACATATTGGTACATGACACATTGCTTTTACTACTTCCTGATTCATGAGAGCTAAAGGGTAAAATTATTAATTTATCTTGACAATTTTTAGTGTAATTTATGCACGCATAGGGGTATGTCTATGACATGCGTAGTAACTGAGAGTAATTCTACATTGATATAGTGTATTTAATTAAAAGTTAATATTTCAATTTTTTATTTAACACTTCAACTAAAAACAAGTAGATCAAACCCACACCGACTTTGAAATAATTTAGTCTTCAAACCATTCTAATCAATTTTCAAATACTACTGACCAATTCCAGCACTAAATTTTTGGGGTTATTTTTATTCCAGAAAAGTGTATTAAAAAAAAAAGCGAATTAATGAACTATTTCAATAGAATTTTAATTCTGGCTAATTTTCATGTAACAGAAGTATCTCGATACACCCAAAGATGGGATTCAGCTTGAATTAAAAATCCTGATGTGATAAGAGCTGGTCATCTAAAATACCATTGGAGTTCCCAGCCAAGATGTAAGGCTTTATTCACTTGCCTAAACACATATATTTTTTTAGTTCTGTATTCAAGGCATCTTCATGGGTCTGGCAGATATGACATAAGATAAATGGACTATCATGTCATCCTCAAGTGGCAGCTGAAACCTGAGTGACACTGTCTTCATATCTTCAAAAGCACTACATGCCTTTATTTAGGCAACTCCTTTGAGTACCTCACAATAGACTCAGTGGAATCTAATGTGTGATTTGTCTCATCCTGCAGTAGACACGTATATTCTACATTCTGTCTACTGTGTTGACTAGATTTACCACTATCTAACATGGCAACTTTGACAAAAAATACTTTCACATACAGTCCCCGTCTATATGCATCTGAATCTAGAGCTGAATCCCAGTTTCTCATCATGCATACACTGACAAGGTACAGGAGCTTTTCAAATGAAAATGCAAAAGAGAAAAATGAGTCATAACTGTGACAGCAACGTATTAATGTAGAGACTGTGTACACAGGAAAAAAAAAAAAGAAAAAGGATACTGCAACACATTTATGTATGTTCATTTTGCTCTCTACTGTCTACCCTTTCTTCTTGTCCCTTACTGTTCCTCTATACATGTCTCTTCCCTTGCTATTTCTTGCTCAGTAGCAGGTAGTGTTTTCCTCTCCCATAGAGATATGTGAGAATAGCGAGAAAGATAAGACAGATCCCTAGTGCTTACAAAGCTTCTGAAAGGCTGTTAGGTCAATGGTCAGGGCTTTTCAGCATGGTATGTCTGAGCCAGGTTAAAATCTGTATTTTATCTGGCTAAATAAACGAAAGGGACTTTACATGTTAATCTCATTCTCTAGTCAACCACCTGCCTGTTCAGGGCTGATGAGGGTCTTCTTATGATTTTTATGTTGAAGATGCTGGGCCTGGTTTGCTGGTGGGCAGGGAACAGCAGTGAAGGCCTGGCCCTTGGTGCTGCAGGCTGGGGCTTGGACAAGACCTAGGCTTCAGCAGGACTGTGTGGCTCCTTTTCCCTTGTTTACCTTCTCTCCATGTATGCTTTCCTGCCCAACAATGAAATGACTATAAAAGGGCAGTTCAAGGAGGGGTACAGCTATATGCTGATGAAGGTCAGAGTCCTTGGGAATATGGGATCTTGAAAGGGATTCTCCTACTGTGCTATTGGTGCTGTCTTGGTGAAGATCATGCTTGGATGCTGAGGTGGCCACTCATGATTGTTGTATTTCACTTTACATAAAAAATAAACATGCAACAAGCAGGCATCAGTTGTCCAGTGTATTTAGGAGGTAAAAATGACAGGAAGGACACTGTCTTGTTTTTGCATTCCCAAATGTTAAATATATTTGGTTAACAGCCTATGATTCTTTACCAGTCAGCCTTTCAGTCTATTGGAAATAACCCTTTTGCCATGTTTGCATCACTTTAAAATTCTCATCCCAGAGCAAAATCTGTGTATACTTTCATGCTTCTGTTGTCGCGTAACATATTTTTATTTAAGTTCTGCATTTATCAGATTTAGACCAAGATGTATTAAAATAAAAAGCTCATAATGCATACCTACTGCAAATTTCAAACTTGATGAGAATAACTTCTGTAAGAATCATGCATTATAGATAGACATAATCTGTATAATCTTCAAGTTCAATCATGTGTAAAATGGAAACCTTAAAGTTTTACTGCCTAATGGAAATTTTTGCTGCATGAGAAATACAAGATCAACTGTTTATGTTTATAGTTCATGGAGATGCTTGTGGTCAGAGAAGTATTCTTCTCTATGAGACTCTAGTAATTTTACAGTTTTTACTTTGATTTTCATTTTTAATGGTTCTGTGCCTGGCTTCATGCAATTCTTAGAGAACTGTTCTACAATTTTTCCTTAGATAAGGATCTTCAGATAGCATCCTAAATGCTCCAAAAGAACAAGGAAATTGTTAGCTGAGATTTTTTTTTCTCATGTAGTAGTTCCTACATTATTGTTGCAGTTGCTAGCGCTGACTCCCAATAAGGCAAATCTTGAATATTCAGTTTGGCATGCATGATTTATGATATTTGCCCTGCTTCAGCTGGGAAGGTTTTTACATACTAGGATCTACAAAGTATTTTTTGCTAGATGCTGTCTTTGGGCTATAGAAATGGTAATTTGAAAGGAAAACGTCTGTTCTTTCTAGAATCTCTGACAATAACCTCTGTTTACTTGACCAGCCTTGAAGCAGAATGTATTCTTAGAGAACCTAATGGAGACATCAATATATCAGCTT
Organism: Agapornis roseicollis; assembly: GCA_002631895.1. NCBI lineage: Eukaryota > Metazoa > Chordata > Aves > Psittaciformes > Psittacidae > Agapornis > Agapornis roseicollis. The sequence continues at coordinate 402,753 of NDXB01021906.1, read as the reverse complement.
TGGGTTTTTATTTCAGTTTGGTGTCTCATTTCTTAAAACGTTTTATCTAATTAAATGCAAAGTCCATTGGACATATTTATAGTTCATTAGCTAGGAATAAAACAGGGTTATTTTTTTAGCAAGCAATTACTGCATATTTTAAAACTTTTTTTTTTTTTTGTGGTATGGATCAGGATTTATCCAAAAAAGGGTTTCATTTTTGTTTTCCATGAACATTTGACACAGGAATTATAATGCCAGAGTGGTTAAGATTGGAACTAGCTTCCCATTTAACAGCTGATTTTTCTAACTGTGTTAAAATAAACTTTCTTACTTGAATTGGCCTAGAACCTGCTACTCTATATGAAGAGTGTAAGTTTGCCAGAAAGTGTTTGGTCTTTATGCAATTCAAGAGCCATAGTGATACGTATATCATAGAACATCAGGAAGTATGTAGCTCACAGTAAATACAAGAAAATCCATGATATGTACAGTTTTAAAATGAAGACATCCTTCCTTTAAAAGGAGCCCAAATATCCAAGTTTAAAAGGATTGTTTACTACTCTAGAGATGAATGATGAATGGGGTTGTTTTCAAGTAAGTCTAGGATAGTACTGGGACATCTGGCTGTGATGACAGCGGGAGAGAATACACTGGTCTGGCTTATCTTTCAATTTCCCTGTCTGAAAAACGTGGACTTTTACAAAGAGATAGCCGGTGCTTTCTGCACGTTTATGCAAACTGGTAGTGGAAGGAGGGCATTATTTAACTGCATTGTCAGTCTATTTAAACAATTACAACAACAACAACAACAAATCTTTTTCTCCTCAGGAGGTTTTTTTTGTTATCTCTAAAAAGGTCCTTATCTGAGTAAATACAGGTATAAGGGCAGGATGAGATAGACACCTCTGTATTTTTCATTTGCTGTATTGGCTGGGTCTCCACTAACTGCAGGGAGAACTTAGCCTCCTCCCATAGTAGCCACTTGAGCTAGATGAATCTGGAGTTGAATCCCACAGCCCAGGACATTTCAAGTGATTTCAGTGTAATGCAGATGTTCCTGACTTTGATCAGCTGTAGCAGTGTAATCACAATTACATGGCTAATACAGTGGAATGTACTGAGCTCCATGGTGCTTGGAATGGACTGCTGCTGGTACCTCTGCTTGCAGATATAATGCTAGCTCAGCCCTGTTCACACTGTCTACATTGTGCTATGTTCTTTGATGTAACTGGTGACATGCACCTCAAGGAATCTATTTTGCTTTTAAAAAAAGGAATCCCACTTTTAATGTTACACACCATTGCTCTTAACCTTGTTTCTGAGATAGATGGAACTATCAGAGGCTGAACTGGTTGTTGGTATTGTCAGGGCTGATCCCATCTCATTTTAAAACACAAAACATTGAGGACTGTGATTGCTGAAAGTACGTATGTGTGGTCTAATATGTCTCACTTGAAGCTAATGGGCATTCTTGAGGAATCTTAGGGAGGGCAGAACTAGGCCAGATCATTTCCTTTTGATAAACTTGGCCATTGTTCATGCCTCTTTAAAGGTTAGTCATTTATGGAGCAGATATGAGTCCTGCTAATGATAGTATTGAACAAGAAAAATGTTTTCCTTACAGTTTAATGATATTTCCAGAATATCTTTTGTATTTGTTTTATCTCTTCCTGTGAAAGGACATATTTTTTCTTAATGCAAGCATTTAGAATACATGCTGTCTCTGTAGCCACTGTTGGATTATATACAGGTTTTATGAGATGGTTCAGTAATGCAGTGTAAGCCAGGAGGGGATACAAGAAATCTAATTCAAGAAATTTTCTGCCAGATGATACCTTGCTGATAGGTGATTACAAGGCTGCCTATAAAATAGCAAATGGCTCTTGGGCCACTATCTACCTTTGGGAATAAAATGATCTGGTTAATCTAGCAATATCTGTTGGTTTCTGACACCACCTTTTTTGCTTCCAGTACTTGTTTAATTCAAATGTAATTCACAAAAACATACATTACCAAATAAGATGCAGCTATATGAATTCATGCAACAGAAGTTCACTTCCTCTGACAGTAAGGGTTATCTATCATTTTCCAAGGCTAGCATAATATTTGGTAGCTAACTTGCTCTTGATTGCCAGGATTGTGAACTGACACAGTTAAGGCAAAATTTTTCAGTATTGCAGAATATTTCATTGTCCTTTTGATACCAGCTCAGTTTGTGGAGACCACTGTGTTTCTTCTGGTAAGTTCTTCATTAGTTTTCCTCTAGAAACATTGTGCTTCTGGTTTATGCTCTATTATTACAAGGTGGGGCTACTGTGCAGGTATTTTCATGAGGATTGCACTAATGTTCATGTTCTCAGTGCAGAGCGGCCTATTCCACCTAGGCTTGCAGTGCTGATATGTGCAATTCCTATTACTACAGAGCTGAGTTCTTTCTAAGGCTCAGCACAGTAAAAAGGCAAGACGCAGTAAAAACATTGATCAAAAACCATCGTACCTGTCCAGCCATTTTGTAATCTAAGATTGTTCAATTGTAATGAATGCAAAAAAGTAGGCTAATTTAGGCCACTAAAATGAGATATTTAACCTACTCTCTACTTACTGTGAGGTCAATATATTGTATCTGCATGGATGTTAGCTTAGCACTAAAGTATCGGTAACTATATCAAATTGGAAGGTTGGAAAGGAACACATCTCCTTGGAATTGTACTTTATTTAGCCCAATAATATAGTAAAAGATAATATTCCACAAGTTGTTATGGAGATGTTGCAGCAAAACTTTGTGAACAGCAAAGAGAAAAACAGATATTGCTCTCTGCCAAAGGTGAAAAAGGACCTGATACAGAGAAGTAGTGACAATGGTCAGATGTGAGTTATCCCATGCTGGAGTAATTTTCTTTCTGCTCTTCATTTGCTACCATTTGTATATAGAATGATAGCAGAGCTGTAGCTCTTTTTATACTTTCTTCTTACCTCCTTTGCATTTAGCCACACATACAGTACTTTAAATACACTGGATGCATCTTCTTCGCTCTCCTACCCTAAACCCAGTTCTGGCTGGCCTTGAAGGTGGCTTCCCTTCAGTCATGAATAACTGACCTTTTGTGATTTGTGTTTATATGTATGGGACCTCCATTATTATCCTGTCCTTGTACTCTTGGGAGATGTTGTTACATGTTTCGGGGACATAGCAAGCACAAGATTTGGAGAAAGAAGTTTTATCAGATTTACCAAGTATAATGGGAAAAAATGTTCAAGTTGATCTGAAGATAGGTAGGCACCTCAGTGCACCTATGTATGCATATAAATGCCTATCTTTTTCTGGTAACTGCACACACTGCTGCCTAGTGCATAGTGCCTTAGGTTTGGAAGCGCCGTGTTAGGTGATGTTAGTCCAATGGAGAAAGAACACAAATAAATGTTAATACTGAGACTGCAATGAAGATGACTATGTACTGCCAGTTGTGCCAGGGCGAAAGGGAATGGAGGAATACTGACAAGGTGACTTTATAGGCAGCTCTAAGGGAAGCCCTACTGGTACTGGGAAGCATGTGGAAGTAAGGTGCTTTCACGAAATATGACAAATGCTGATGAGGGCTGACATCAGGATGGAGCTGGAAACATTGCACTGTGAATAATCAGATACTTAATGAGGTACTAGTCTATGAAAGTTAGCAAAGCTTCTGCTTTCATCAAAAAAGAGCTAGTGGAGGGGTGCAGAGATAGTTCTGCAGTGGTTGAACTCTTGGATCTGCAGAATAATCCTTGCTATTTCTTGAGGCCAAAGAAAAAGGCATGGAGAAACTGAGGTGAAAGAACCCTATGTCAGCATTTTGATTATGTGACCAGGCAGCAAAGAATCATTTTCTTTCGCTGCCATAAATGCATGTACATGCATACCAAGGGAAAGAAATTGGTACACTGACATTCAACAGGCCATTGGTTAAATCTGCACTCATGTCATATGTTTACATTGATTTTTATGCTCTGGCATTGTATTAGTCAGACTGCAGATTAAGTATCTCCTCACTTAAAGAGTTACTAAGGTAATCACTTAAAGGTTACTAAAATTATCCTGTGCTTTGGATATTGTACAGAAAAATCTAGTGAGTACATTGTTATGACACAAATTATATTTATTCAGTGTATATTCTGAAGTACTAGCAATTAGTATGTCAATGCATAGAAGAATTTGAAATATACTAAATATGTGTTGAAGCTTATTATTAAATAGATTATTTCAGTGACACTTGTGCAGTTGTTGATTTCCATTGTAACTGCCCAAGCAATGATGTAGTTACACCTTGAAAAAAATCTTCAAATGCATTTTTCATGTTTAATAATTTCAGCGAAGGCATACAAGCAGCTCACTTGCTCTTGGTATTGTGACAGATATTATTCTTCATCATAAGAATAATTGGGCTTTTCAGTTATGAGGTGGACTGCTAGAACATTAATATTGGGCTTTGTGAGTTTTCTGAACAGTATTCCAAATATGTAACTGCTTGGAATACAAACTGGATACAGAAATATTATCGCTTTAAGCAATAATGATAAATTATTCACTGCTTCAGCAATGTTCCTGTGTTTAGTACATATACATCTGTGTAATAAACTGACTTAAATGCTCCTTTTATTTGAAATTTTTAAGAGATCATACAGCTGTTTTAAAATATTTTGGTAAATGGAACTTCACTTTTGAATTTACTGTAAAGGTCTGTGTCTATACCATGGGAGTTTCAACAGCAGCACACTAGTTAAAATCACCTTGAAATTTACAATCAAATTGTGATGTTTTTTCTTTTTTATAACTTAGAAAGCAAATTTAATTTTTTTCATTTAACTTAACAGTTCCTTAGGGATTACATGAAATTTCAAATAAAAATGTATATTAATTCATGTGAACTTTTAACTTCACATTTCTTTCTCTTTCACGTTACCTTCCCATGCCTGTAAGTGTCTGATAATAAATTGGAGACTAGAAGTATATAATGTGAGCACATGCAAGCTAGATCCTTCTCTCTAATCATTCTTAAATTATATCAAAGTAAGCCTTTGGTACCTCTCAAGATCAGTTAGCTACTTACAACAAATATGTTTCAGAAAAAAAGAATGCTTTTGAAAAGCTTTTTGTTCCTGTCTTTACATCAAAACTTAACTTTTAATCTGGTTTCCTGTGCAATCATACTGCTGTGAATGTGTCTCTGTTTCCCACCTAATAATTTCTGAATGTGCTTATCAACTTCAAACACTTTTGACAGGGGAGAGGATGATGGGGAAAAGGGGCTTGATTCCTCAAATATAATTAAATTTCCTGTAATTTCATCAACGTTGGTGACTGGGAAGAGGTAAAGAAACCCTACTAGTATTCACACTGAGACAAACTGCAGTCTGAGCCCACACTTAACACATTCTAAAAATCCATGCAGGTAAGCATCATTGTAAGTTATGGAAGAAAGCTTCAGTTGGAGCTTTCTACTTAGGAAGTCAATCAAACTTCAGACACAAATTGGTAGGAAATAAGGCTTCATTGTTTTTCACTGTTCATAAAGCTGCTTGTCAGGACAGATTCATCCCACCTCGCTGTTTCATTCTACAGTGTTGATATCTTTTATTCCACACCCAGCTCTCATTGTAGTCAATTGGGAGAAATAACTTCCAGAAGGTGATTCATTTCAGAGTATGAACCATACACCCAGGGTCAGGGTTTAAGATAGTAGAACGGCCAGGTGGAACTTAGTCCTATTCTGACAAACTGTACATCATAAACTGGAGATGAGTGAGTTGGTGGGAGAAGGGAGAAAGGGGAGTTTGAGAAGGGATCAAGTTCAGCCAAGTAGAGAGGCTTGTGAGAAGAATTAGTGCTTAGCCATTTCTATGCTTTTTGTAGTTTGACTCAGAGAGATAAAAAGCCAAACTCAGTGCCTGTTTTTATTCCACCCGGGAGATAATACAAAATTCATGTGCAGTTTTTTTGTTTTGAGCAAGACATATCTGAATTCTCACACATGTAATGTCACATGTACTGGTACAAATTGGTTTTGTTATCCAAAAAAGTCCTTTTTTTGCAGCTTCATACAGTTATTACATCAAATGCCAAGTTAATTACAATATGCTAACTTTGATTAGACAGTCACTACAGTTGCTGAATAAAAGTCTTGATCAGACATTCTTGAAATTAGAAAGTGATTTTCTAATTAAATAGGATACTTTGGCAATTATCAGAATTAGTCAGAAAGTGCTGGACTGAGAATATTTGCTTGGAGAAATTTGGTATCTCTAGACATTGTTTTGAAAACCAAGTCACAAGAGATCCAAACACAAAGGTAACTTAAATGGCAGGAAAAGGCGTGAAGTTTGTGAAACTCAGAGAACATTGTCAGTATGAATCTTGTATGCATTTGCCATATGAACCCTGACTAATAAGCCTTCTTAACAGAATAAATCAATTCTTCTCAGCTTGAGCTCACTTTATCCCATGCTTCATGTTTTTCTGACAAAGCATCATACAGACATTTGGAATTACACCAAAATCATAGTTTCACATGGCATTTCATTTTCTCAATTAATTTGATAATTTTAGTAGAACAAGCAAAGTGATTTTCCCTCTGTTACTGAATAATGTGTGAAACAGACTATCCTAGTGTCTCCCAACATGATCAGAAGAAAGAAGGATTTAATGTTTATGTTATTTTCGTTGTAATGCATTTGAAATTAGAATTGTTCAAAGGAAGAAGTGCTTGTCATTAAATAACAAAATAGATTTTTATTTTCTTGTGCAAACTATATAGTATTTGTTACACAAAACATGACATTATTTACTACATTCTTCGCTTTTCTGTTGCTTGAACTTGGAAGTGATTTTTGATAACTTTAAAAACTATGATCTTCCTGATTATATTTACACTCAGGCATATTGCATTAATTTAAACAGCATTAATAAAACTCTTGAATAATAACTTCATGGTCAACACTTGGAGTTGTCCAGGTTCACTGAGGGTTACTTAAATAGGGGTACCTTAAAGTTTAATGTGAGCATATTACAATCCAATAGGCTAAAATGGTAATGGTTATGTAATCACTTTAGTTTTAAACTGATAATGACTAAAAGCAACTTTTCTGGGAGAAGATACAAAAATTATTCCTGAAAAATAGACAAGGTTTTGCATGTTTGGGGGTTGTGGTGGGTAGGTTTTGGTGTTGATTTTTGTTTGCTTGTTTGCTTTTTTTAATTATTTTTATCTTGTATCAATTTTATTCTACTTGCCTTGAAAAAGTATAAGAAAGAAATAGGGAAGAATTCATCCAGGAAAGTTTTCATTTTCTTTTGTTGTTTCCCCCACACCCCTTTTGCCTTTTAATTTAGATCACCTTAATGGTTATCTGCCATCTGTAACAATTAGACACTGAATTTCAGTTGATGCTTCTGATTGACTTGCAGCACCTGTGAACTGGTCATGTAGCTAGCCCATGGTAAAACATCCTCCTAGTAGTAATTATCTGCCTCTCCATGCTATGCTTTTTCTATCTTGTCCATCTGCTAGGTCTCCTCTTTCATCTTATAAGAAATATTGGTATATCCATTATCTTTGGTTTGTTTGAACTATGTCAAAAAATAATGTAGTCTAAAAATCTTTATAGATACAATTAGTTTCAAAAATAAACAAAACACTTTATTTTATGTCAAATTTCTGTGGTAGAGAAGTTTGAATTATAAACAGGTATTTCAACAAAACTGTGGGTAAGCCTCAAATTTGCTTAATGCAAAGCAAAAAGCATATAATCATCAAAAGCTCACTTTTACAAAATTTTTTTGTAAAAGTTTCCTAAAAAACAATTTTTTCATTAAGTGTCCTGAAATACAAATACACTAACTGCAAACATTGTAAAACCTATTTCAGTATCCCTAATGCACTTATCTTTGCACAGTAATCCTCTCTAGTTTTGTAAAAATCTATCTCATTAGTAGAATATTTATATGAGAACTGTTCAAACAACTCATAAGAACAATTCACAAGAACAATTCACTACCAGGAATACTGAGGTTTTTACTCACCGTCAGTACATGCATCTCTTAAAGTACTATCAGAGATGACATACTTCATTGATTTTCTCTTCTAGTCATCCACAGTGATTTTAATCTTCTTAAGCTCAGACTCACAACTACAGCTCATTATACAGATGTGTGGGAGAGGAAAAAGTATGGTTTTCCCAAGGAGCTGAGTTACATATATTTGCGTTTCCTAGACTAGAATGGTGCAGTGGAGGATGTGGAGAGAAAATATATCACTAATATACAACGATAAACTCAAGGGTGATATGAATTTGCGATAAACTCAAAAAATCACTAGCATATTATGTTGAATCTTTATGCCACATTTTATCATGGCATTTATTACTTCTTTAGCAGGGCATGAAGGGAACTAGCCTGTCTATAAAGAAGGTGTTCCCCTAATAATCATAGAATCATGGAGTCATTTAGGCTGGAAGCCACCTTTAAGATTATCAAGTCCAACAATGAACCTAGCTCTGCCAGGTTCACCACTAAACCATGTCCCTCAGTGCTATGTCTACACATCTTTTAAATACCTCCAGGGATGATGATTCCACCACTTCCCTGGACAGACTGTTCCAGTGCTTAATAACCCCTTCAATGAAGTTATTTTTCCTAATACCTCATCTATACCTCCCCTAGTGTGACCTGATGCCGTTTTCTCTCATCCAGTCACTCATTACTTGGAGGAAGAGACTGACACCCACGTTGCTATTACCTCCTTTCAGGTAGTTGTAGAGAGCAATGAAGTCTCCCCTGATCCTCCTTTCCTCCAGGCTAAACAACTCTCATTCCCTTAGCTGCTTCTCATAAGGTTTGTTCTTCAGACCCTTCACCAGCTTTGTTGCTAACATCTTTGACATGCTCCAGCAACTCAACATCTCTCTTGTAGTGAGGGGCCCAGAAATGAACAGAGGATTCGAGGTGCAGCCTCACCAGTGCTGAGTACAGGGAGATGATCACTGAGTACAGAGGGATGATGATAGTGCTAGCCACACTATTTCTGATCCAGGCTAGGATGCCATTGATCGTCTTGGCTGCCTGAGCACAACCTGGCTCATGTTCAGCCGACTCTTGAGCAACACCCCCAGATCCTTTTCTGCTGGACATCTTTCCAGCCACTCTTCCCCAGGCCTGTAGTGCTGCATGAGGTTGTGGTTACCCAAGTACGGGACTGTTCTGGGTTCATCTGTAAAAGTTATTTTTCCCCACTTCTTAGTTGCTGGTGCAGTGCTGTGTTTTGACTTCAGTTGAAATCAATGCAGATAGCTCACAAATGTTTTAGTTGTTGCTAAGACTCCCACCTGATATGTGCCTAGTTCGTCTTTCCCCTGATTCTGAACCATAAACACGCAACCCTACCATTACCATCATTAAGCTCTAGACAATCAAAACGTTCTCCACTACCTCTCTTTCTTTGCCTATCCCTTCCAAAGAACTAAAGACATTCATTACAGCACTCCATTGTGAAATTCATGACCAGTCTTTTTTTCTTTTCTCTTATGAAAGAAGTTTTGATGCGAGGCATAGGCCTACTTAATGTCAGTGACTAGATGAACCATTGTCCTCATTATTGTTTGGTTCCACAAACCATTTCAATGAATACAAAGCCTACTCTGCCTCTAGGACTTTCATATTAAAGCACCAGGGAATGGATTGTTAGGGACTATCTGGGGACTCAAATACTCTTGGCAATAAATACATTAATTTTATCATTAGTGAACCAGAAACTCATGTAAATTGAAACTTTATAAACTAAATTTACCAGTAGAATTTGCTAGAAGGCATGCAAATTTAATTTTGCAGACTTTATCCCCGCTCTGGTAAATGTAACAGTAAACTTGTCTAGCTGCATATAGGCAATAACAATAAACATGGTGCTTGCAATTCTTTGGTCTCTTTGGAGCACAAAAATTAGAAACATAGTCAAGTATGTTACTTTGCAACACAGAAAAATCAGCTGACTAAAGCTGAAGCTAAAATTCAGTCTGCAACATGTTCCTTTTTGCCAACATACAGCACGTAAGATCACTTCTTTTCAAATAGTCATAACAATGCTGCCTGGCAAAGAATGGAATCATTACTTTGATTATAAGCTCCTATAGTTTCAGACAGCTCACTTTGGAACTTTAATATTGAACACTATTTCTTGGGAGTGTCTGTTAATGGAAAAGAGACATAATATACTCTTTTAAATAGACTATACAGATTGAGTTGCTGAAAAAAAGAATAGACACAAAGCATTTAAAGGGATATGGAGATTTTAGTAGTGTTAAAACTTAGGGAAAATGCTTAAATACAAAGCTGTCCAGTGAAATTACTTGAAGGACCTTCGTATCTCTAAAGAAACTGTAGGTATGATAGAAAATATAATGAATAATAAAAAAATGGCACAGTTTCTTCTGTTTTGCATAGCTACTTAGAAACAAACCAAGGCAAAACAGAGGTAAAATAAATTATCATTATCTTTGATGGGAAAAATCTGTACAAAAAAGAGATGTTTCTAAACTATTAGAGTCCATCCAGTTCATTGACTGGAATTTAGAAAAAAACTAGTGTAACCCAATGTAATTTCTGTAGTAGAACATAATGTTAGTATTTTCTTTCTTGTATTTGCAACATCTGTTTTTTCAGGATATCAATTGCTTCTCAACTTTGGAATAAAATACTCTGAGTTAAATACAAATATTGGTCAAGTTGCAAGCACACAAACATTTGCCCATATTTAAAAAACAAAACAAAATGTCAAGATTTAACAATACAGAAACTGAGTTGCTGCAATTATCTCTTTTAACCTCTAATAGTATAAAAGGTTTGAATGCACAGCTCCCCACTGCAATGAGGACTTTGCAAAGGCTTCTTTCTCTTTATTAAAATGGGTGTTTGATTAACCCCTCTGGAAGCCAGAATGCTATACCAATGTGTATAAGATTTCTTCCTTCTGGAAACTAAGGAAAGATCTGCCCACTTCAAGTATAAGTGTGAACAGATGATCTCTCATCTGTAGGCTAGTATGTGACAGTTGGTTTCAGCTGGGAAAACTGGATGTGTTAGGCTGTCGTGGCCACTTGATACTGTATCTCTTATTATGCAGGTTATATCAGTTATACAGATCTTAGGAAAAGGAAAATGTTGAGGGCTTCCTCTGCTCTTTGTTTTCCTGGATTTCACATTGGCTGAAGGATTGTGCAAACCTTCTTGGGGAAAGGATGTGCTTGCCATATTCAGACTTCATTGGTCACTCTTGATATTGGTATTCAGACAGAAAGTAAGTGGTGCTATCTTGGGGCAATCTTGTGAGTTGCATTTGGCAATTATATCATTCATGTCAAGAGTAACTAAACTTTTACTTGAAGCTACAACTTAACTGTTGAAGACCCGCTAAGGTTTTTCATGCCATAGAGCAGATAAACGGAGAAAAGCCAGAACTTTGATGGGTGAAGTAAAAATGGGTACACAGGGACATCATACTGTTTTGTCATTGTATTGGCTTTTCTGCCATTAGAGATCTTCCAAAAGAGACTATGGGTGGGATATCTGGGGTCACTTGATTTGTCTTTTTGACTCCTAATCCAGCAAACCACTTAAATGTATTTTATAAGTTAGGATGGAATTATTCCCAAGCTTAAACAAGTTATTTAAGACATTTTTTCTACAGAAATATCCCACTGAAGCCTAATCCATAGAGCCAGGTAATCTGGATGAGCTATATAAATTACTAAAATACATCTCATCATGTGCAAAGGTCTTAATCTAGCTTCCTTTACAACTTGTCACAGCAATGAGCTTGACTTAAGTTATTCTTTTTCTCGTTTAAATGTGAGGTATTTATGTCGGCTCTGAGGCCTTTAAGGCTAAATGCTGAAAGTTATTGTCTCATCCCACTTTGTCACCTAGATACAAAGTTTTGAATGACTTGTGCCTGTTGACAAATTATTAAATCAAATTTGTTCATTTAAAGGGATATTAGAAGGGTTGTGGGAAAAATAACTTCCACATGTTTATCAGTGTTATGTTGCTCTTCCCCAGTAAATTATTATTGTTCTCTCTGTGTTTTCAGGTTTGGTTTTGTAGTTGATCTTTTATTCTTCCCTGGCTATCTGCAGGATTTCACCGTTTCCTATTTGAATTTTATATTTAGTTATAAAAAAAGGTCAGATACCATTGCCATCTAATAGCTAGTGCCTTGTTGATTTTTAAATAATCAAGTACAGTATATTTTTTTTCATAGAATTTATGTGGTTTCACTTTATTTTTTTCATGATATTTCACACAGGTTGCTAGCTTGCTGTGTATGGATGGGTTTTGGATAGTTATCAGGGTCACTTGTTCTGAAAGTCCTGTATTTTCTTTCAGTTATACCACAGATACTTCAACAGATATTCTTCAATAGCTGGAGCTGGCAGGCCAACTATTCTCTAACAGTGAAAGTCTGCACTTTTCCTTTAAATAAACATAATTTTGGAGGGCCGAGGAAAGTCTCATTGCTTGTTCTGCACATAAAAATGTTGAGGCGACAGCAAAACGCCTTTAGGAGGATGTTCTAGATGGTGGGAGGCAAAACCTAACATCTTTATATTTTCTTACTCAGGATCTGATTTCCCTTATCTCAAGTTCACTCCTGGCAGGGACTCTATGGGAAATCTTGGCATAGATTCAAAACAGATAGAATATCATAAAAAAATTATAATTTTAGCAATCAGAAGAAAATAGGATTGTAGGTTTTGTTCTGTGATTTAAATTACATAGTAACTCCTCTGTATGGTAACTAGTAGGTAACCACGCTGTAATTTTTAGGTAATTCCAGACTATATGAAATTCACAGCAATTTAATGTTGAATTAATGATCACTTGCAGTTTTAGCCACCTGTTCTCTGAGCTATACAACAGGTGTCTAGATTTGAAGTGGCTGTGGGCGTATGATGCATATTTTGAATCTCTTGTCTTTAGGCTGCCAGTAAAGTCCATACTTTCAGGTAAACTGGATCAGTATGTCAAAGACTAGGAATGATGGAACAACCAAAATGGCAGGAGACTCATAAGGTAGTCTACATTGAAGGAAAGGGAACGAAGAAGTAGGACAGGACAGTGACCACAGACAATGAACAAAAAAATTGACCAACAGGAAAATTCTTAGTGGCTTTGGAGTAAGGCAGGCAAAACATCAAAAAAAAATTCCTTTCAGTTTCCATCCTTTCCCAAAGCCAAACTAAAAAGGTAGGGAATCAACCAGTAGAGCAAATAGCAGTGTTTTGGTATATTTTTTTTCCCCCAAGGAATTCTGAGGTTTTCTTTTTTAACAGTTGTTTCCAAACCAGGCAGAACAGTGCACTAAACCTGGGTCTTATACACCCTGGGTCCTGCTGACTCTTAAAGCATCACAAAATAGAGCTGCAAGGTACTGTAGGAGATCAGTTTGTCCACAAAAACTCAATTCAGACCCCAAAGGCTTCACTATTATTATTTAGCAAATAATATCGGATAAACTTATAACCTAAGAAAACTGTAATATTCATATCTGTAGATACTCATTAAAAAATGGATTAATTTCTCTTGCAGTGAGGCAGGATCAGAAATAACTAGGTCATTACCACTGAAAAGCTTCACTTCCTTTGCTGGTTTTGTGCCCACATTTGACTTCTAATACATACTTCACACTTACTTTCACAGAGTTTCGTTTTGCTCATTTCAAATTCTCACTTTAATTTGTTAAGAACATGCTGAATTTTGTTCTCCACAGACATCTCGCTCACACTGGGGCAATTTGCAAGCTTTTCACTACTAGATCACTGAAGTTATTAATAAGTAGAAGTTTGTTCTAGACAGATCTCTGGGGTTCTCACTTGAAATGCTCTCACTATCTCACACTGAACTAACATCTGCTTGTTAGATTTAAGTTGGGCGACTTAATTTAGATCAGTTTTACATGTAAGTTTCTACTACACAGATGAGGATGAAAGAGTGGAGTGAATGCAAGATCCTGTCATCCGTCCCTTCCTTTTGTCTGACCCTGCTTCCTCTCCGCAGTGGTGAAAACTTCCTGAGCTGGCTGTGTAGAGTTGTTATGAACCTTTTGTACCATGCAGGGCATGTGTATCTCCTGTCAGCAAAGGGGGAGAGGCAAGAAAATGCTGCTTAGTGCCAGATACAAAAACATGGGTTTATGCCAAATATGCTAATTAGCGTTTCTTATTTGTCTGAAGTCTTATTGAAAGAAAGGTTTTTATGACTTCTAAACTCTGCTGATCCTTTTTCATGGACAGGAGCCACTGAATGCTTTTTGACTCCAAGGAGTGTGCTGAAAATGAGAGTTGTTGGAAGTGATTCTTGCATCATTTAAAATGTGTTCTGAGATTTGGTATCATGATAGAAAACACAGGTGCCTAAACATTGTGTTTCATGTGGCCTGGACAGGATCTATGTTTTCCTTTGAGGGGTAGCGATGGTACTGTAATAGTGTAGTAGGGCTTGAACAAAGTGAAGTAATCAATTAACTCTATAGTAACTAATACTTACTGACTGAGCTTTATCTCTCCTCTCTTGTACATATTCCACATGGAATTTGTTCCAATTACACTAGTGCTAAAGCCAGTGAGCCTGAAATTTCAGGCCTCAAGTTGAGGGGTAATTGTCCATGCAATGACAATAACAGCTTTGTAGTTGTGCCCTATGTAAAAATCCACACTAAATGAAAGGAGGTTCCTCCCTAGACTGACTGTGTCTGGCTCCAGCTAAACATTTCACTGGCACTGTGGTAGTGGAGCTATGATGACAATTCCTCCATCTTTGTATGTGGCCCTGTACACTTCATACATTGCCTTGCATAGACCATCTCCAAGCTGGAACTAGCTTTCCTGTTCTCTTCTCAGTGGTTAGTAGCCTGTGAATCTTTTTGGATCCTTCCCTCCACTTGGCAGTCTTCACAAAGGCTTCACGTTGCCATTCACCACTGAGCTGCTGTGTGCTCTCCAGTGAGGTTTGTCAGGTTGCATTAGTGCAGATTAAGATCTGTGCTGTCCCCATGCCTACCAGTTTGCTAATTGCAAGGTCAATAAAACTCTTTTTTCTGTCAAACAACAGCCAATTTTCTTATGAGAGTTGTAGCAATGTAGCAATCATGACAAGCCTGTCATGTGGGCACAGCTGCAGAGAGCATTCATTAGATATACTGAAGGATACAGGAGGATTTTTTATCTATCCTATTCTATTCCTAAAGCCATTGCTGGTTTTGCTTTTTTGTCTTATCTGGATACTTTTATCTAAGTTAGATTAGGGAAGGCCAGAGATCAGATTTGCTGAAAGAAGGAAGGAAAGGGTCTGAGAACTAGTTAGTTAGCCATCAAATTAATTTATTTTTTCTATAATAATTCCCAGAGATGATGCAGTTCTGCTGTTTTACAATATTATCAGATTGATCATAGTTTAGTGACTGAATAATGATTCAGCTCTTTCAAGTAATGAATCATTCAAAAGCAAGGATCTGACCAGTCAGTCTGGAAAAGAGGTAAGTTGTCTGCAGCATATTTATACATGCTCATATGAGCAAAACCAAAAAAGAAAAGAAAGAAAAAGAAATCTTCCAAATGCATTTCAGACTTTTTGGGTGTCATGGTTTAAGCCCAGCCAGTAACTCAGAACCACGCAGCCGCTCTCTTATTTCCTTCCCCCTTCCTCCCCCCTCTCCCAGAGGGATGAGAAGGAGAATCGAAAGAATGTAACTCCCACAGGTTGAGATAAGAGCAGCCCAGTAACAAAGGTGTAACACAAACCACTATTGCTGCCACCAATAATAATAATAATGATAAAGAAAATAACAAGGGAAGGGAATACAAGCACTCACCACCCATCAACTGATACCCAGCCTGACCTGAGCAGTGATCTAGCCATTCCAGGTAACTGCCCCTAGTTTATATAGTAGGCATGACGTGCTGTGGTACAGAATACCTCTTTGGCTAGTTTGGGTCAGGTGCCCTGTTCCTGCTTCCTCCTGGCTTCCCATCCTCACTGGCAGAGCATGAGACTCAGAAAGTCCTTGGTCAGAGTAAACATTACTGAGCAACAACTAAAAACATCGGTGTTATCAGCGTTGTTCCCAGGCTGAAAGTCAAAACCACAGCACTGCACCAGCTACTAAGAAGGAGAAAAATGACTGCTACTGCTGAAGCCAGGACATTGGGAAATATTTGAAAGCTGTGCCAGTCCTATGACCCTTTCTAACAATTATTCTTACTTTTCACCACTTGGACCCAGCCAGCCCTTCTTTCACCTCCTCTCCCTTTCTCTTTTCTCAAGTCCATAATACCAATTAACATTAATGTATTTGAAGCCAGAATGGCAATAATAATGCCTCTTACCAAAATGGCAAAAGAGGCCAGCACAGCAGGTCCTAAATCCCAGAGAGTGAAGGAGAAAGCCTTTGGAGACAGGCATGGGAACTGTCCTGTTGGAGCATATCTTGCAGGCAATACTGATTCAGTCATGGACAGATCAGCTTCTTCAGGTGGATGTTAAGAAGGCAGAAACAAGATGATCTCTCAGCCCTGACAACCTCGCCGTTTGTGCATTTACAGCCTTGCAAAGGTTTCCTTTCTGTTCTTGGTTTGCCTCTTTTTCTTCTGATATGTGAGATGGGCTCAGTTTGACAGTGGGTCAAGAATGACCATGAAGCAGACATTATGGACTTCACTAAATAATTCCAACATCTTTTTAGAGTGTTTTCCTAATTATTCTGTGAACTTTATAGGTCAGAGCTGATTATTTTTGTGCTTGCAGTGACCCTTATTTCTGGTAAAATTCCCTTGTCAGCAACTTGAATCAGTGCCTGTTAAAGGTGAAAACACCTCTGATCTGCTGGTGAAGTCTGTGCCTCTTTCAGTCAGCTTTTCACCAAAAGAGCAACAATTGAAAGACTACTCATGAAGATCTCAAGTTTTAGAGTAATGTAACGGCTGCAGGTGGAAAAAGCAGACTGCAGTGAGCCATTGGGAAGTTTTATTTTCATTTTATGTAAGTGGTTTCGTACCCTGGAGAAGTGAAGGCCAAACTGAATGCCAAAGAGGTCCCTTCTAGCTGTGGCTTCCTAAAGAAGGAGCTATTCATCCACTCAAGCTCAGAGAATGGTGTCCTCCTTTCATGTATGAAATTAACATCTCTTCATCAGTGCTCTATGGCAGAGGGGAATGGGCTGAAGAAACTTTCCTAAGGGCTCCTAACATACAAAGCAAAAAAGCAAACTAATATATCCACTTGTAATAAGTAGGCCTTACTTCAAGGAAGAGAATAAGTGAAAAGCTGTACTGCAGAGAACACTGCCATGTTTGGATGAGGTGTATGGGAGCTAAGAAAAGACAGTATGTAAGGAGGGTCATCTGTGGCATGATCGTTTCTCATCTCAGTTCTTTTGTTTTTAGTAACATAAACCAAATAAGTGTGATCACGACAGTGGTTCTTCATAGCCCCCCAGCATCATAAAATAATCCTTTTAAGTTACAGAAAACTCTCTTCTTTTCACATATATGAAAGACCTACAAATCCAGCAGAGTAGGACTTGGCCTACTCTACAACACACTTTCCAGCTGTTTGTCTCTGCTGCCTGTGTTTGTCACTCTAAAGACAGCTATAAAATCTGGGTGTTGTCTGGAAAGCTTATTCTGTGGTAAAGAAGAAATAGCTGTTTTTATAGAACAGTAAAGTTTTAGCACTTTTATATCTGTCTGGCATTTATTTCCAACAGTCCATTGATAATCGGGTCTATTAAACCAGGCGAGAGGTACGGAAGAGGAATACTAGCTGTACGTGACTACAGGTCAACAGGGAAACAATCTAATGAGTTTCAGGCACAGATGAAGTTATAAAGTGCCATACTAGGATTACACACTTCATCTGAGGTCATATGCATTAGAAAATCTATTCTGATGCTGCATAATTTGTAAGAATCATTATTTTACCTGAATAATTGCATGTTTTCTGGGGAAATATAAAACACACACAAAAAACCAAAACCAAAACCAAACAAACAAAAACCAGCAAGTTCTGAGATTCTGAGACAGAGTTAATCGGAAGAGATTTCCTGAAACCAGTGAAATTATGCTACTTTTGATGTCTTATCTCTTAATAGGCTGAAAGTGGAAATGTGAGCTTGAATATTAGACTCCTAGACATTGTCATACTCTCAGTAAATCCATGCTTTCAGCACTGCTATAAGCATATTCAAGGCTTGGAATGCATAGGATAACTTAAATTTTCTTTTCCTAATTTGCTTGGAGGACAAACTATTGTATAATTATTAATCTTTATTTTATTGTTGTTTCAGGTTAGGTTTCCCCATGATGATTGTGTCCTGTACCATTGGGATGTGCTATCTTCTTGTTGCTCATGTCATAGTAGGTTGGAACTCATAACAATTTATACGTTCAAGACTCAAAGAAGCTTTCTCTTTCATTTAGTTTATATATCAGAATACTTCGAACACATTTAAAGGAAAAGGATTTGTAAACCCCCAATATATGGTATCAATCAAAACGATTGCATCAACATTAGGTTTGGTCATTCTTAACCTTCTGTTTTGTGAACAATTTGCAGAACTAAACAATCAAAATTTAAATAATACATATATTTAGTTATGAATGCAATTCTTGTGCAGCTGAGAAGGCACCATCACAAGGGAATATGTTGTGCCTGATAGTTTGTATTGATACAATCTGAGTATAGTCACAGATGAAAAACTCATTCACAATAGCAGATGTTCAGTAATTTCTTCTTAGGGCTTCATTTGTCTTTGTCACTGTATTTAGCTACTTGTATTAAAGTACCTAATATTCAAATTGTAATAATAGACAATTAAGCAGTAAGTCTGTACACTATGAAGAATGTATTATTATCTAAGTTTAAAAATAAACACATCTTATGAAAGTGTGCTATGGAAGGAACTATTATTTTGGAAGCGGGACTGCATTCTGTGGAGGCTTTGTATTTCATTTTAAAGCTCTTAACCAGTGTTAAGCTACTTTTTTTTTTTTCTTAAAATAAACTAATGCCCTTCTTATAAAAGTACAGCATAAAATGTGATAAATCACTGGACACCTTCCATTTAATTATTAATTCTCTTCTGTGATGGAGTACTCTAAATCTTTTAATAGGTTAATACACTATATGGAAGAATGAGATCATACCTTGACTTTGATTTCCTTCTCTCTGACAATAATATGTTAAACCACATATATTGTTCTATATAACTGGCTGCCAGAGCAGGTCAAACTTCTCATTATGAATATGAAGTCCTGTGATGCATTCAAGGTCTCAGTCCCCATCTCCCAATACCATTGTGGAACTGGTCTAAATTACTGGTAGGTGAGTTTTACCTTGAGTCAGAGAAATCGGCAACCTGGTGAGTACAACCCTGTACAAAGTCTATCACACCAGATCCTCCACCCTCCCCCCCCCCCCCA
>NDXB01021906.1:366859-382230 GCA_002631895.1 Agapornis roseicollis | reverse complement strand
ATGAAACAACCCCCCCCCCCCCCCAAATGTAGGGTGTTGGAAAGAGGTGATCTTTAAGGTCCCTTCTAGCCCAAATCATACTGTGATTCTATAATTCTATGTAATGACTAGACTTCTGTTTCACTTAAAGAAATATTTGTGCTAATCAGTTTAGCATTGATTCCTAGTTTAAAATATTCACACAATATTTTACAGTCCTCTAACATTTCTTACATTGGAGTAATCTTGGTACAGTCACTCGTGCAAGAGCTGTTATTTTAAGCCATAGGGAATGCAGTATCAGCCTCTGCTGAAACACATTTGTTTTTATCTGTTTTGGGGAAACTGTTTTTATCTTTTTTTCATTCACATCATTGAAGGTTTTATTTCCTTTTTTATACCATTAAAACACTGTTGGCAGGTAGGAGTATAAAAATGAGGCTATGGGCTCACAATACAATCTTACTAGTTCTTTCTAAAGGGTAAAAAACCTCCAAAACCTAAACCTGTTCTTTGGACCTTGAAGCCCTCCTGCCAATCCTAAGCAAACTCATACTAATAATGCAATTACTTTAGCTGACATAAAAATTCATGTCTGCGTTTACAGTTTGCTGGAAGGAAGAGAGAAGTGCAGTGATTCATTTCCACTCACTCATCTTAGCAAATAGTCTGGAGCACCTTGGTGTGAGAAAGTCCTCACTGGCCTCAGAAGAAATAAGTCAAAAGGACTCAAACGAGATTTTCTTTCTCTTATGTTACTTGTTCTGTCAAAAAAAAGGCAAGTAGTGCACTGGGACTGCAAAATCATACTCATCACCGTTTTAGGCAACCAAATTTAAGGCTAGATTCATTCTGCTTTGATTTTTTTTTTTTTTTTATAATACAGTGTTTTCTTGAGGACTTCCTTCAAATAAACTCTTTCATTCCTTAAACAACCTTGTTGCTTCTTTTGCACAGCCAAGAAGTGCTCAGTAAGAGTTCATATGACAAAGCATATTGTAAAAAGAAGATAAAGTTGTCTGATTGCACAGGGCTTTACATGAGTGTAATGCAAATTACCCAGGCCTTCAGAACATTTCAAGGTAATGAAGTATATTTTTTATTAACTTCCATTGTAGCTGTCAGTATAATCTGCACATCAGAAGGGCACCTGCTACAGTGATTACATCTTTGACAAACCTAGTGTATAGGATTCTGTTAAAATGGAGTGAATTTGAAGAGAGGGTAGAATTTATTTTTAGTGTGAAAATCTCTCTCAAAGGCTGAACAAAATATTAGTTAAGTAATAAATTATGTAAAAGTGTATTATCTGTAGTACGCTTATGGGTTGATTTCAGATGACAGGATTCTCATTTTCATCAACACCCTGTTAGGCTATTTGGTGATGTTTGTTTTAAGCCATAGAGTAAATATAAAAATATGACTACTCTGGCGTCCATTTACCCTTTCTGAATGGCATAAAATGCAGTTAAGACAACAATATACGAATTACAGCACTACAGGGCAATGTAGAGCAAAGCCTGTTAAAAGAAGTCTCCAGTAGATAAGCGGAGGAATTACTGAAAGTAAGTAAAGAAACAGGGGCATAGTAGAACTTCATCAAATACTGAGATATCTAGCAAAGAATAGGGTTGAAAATGACCAAGTGTCTGCCCAGCCCCACAGGCACAGTGGGTGTCTATTATGACCGCAGAAGTAGGGAAAACATAAAATGATGTTTTCATAGAATATCACCCCAACTTCTGGAGATTTCTGTGAAGCGGAGATTTCTGTGAACCAGAGACTTCTTGAATGAGAGAGGGCGTCTTTATGTCACATCGCACCTTAATGGATTGTTCTTCCGCAAACTTAGCCAGCTTCTTGTCGAAACTGTGTAAATTCAACATCTATCACAAAGAGTTCCACAGATATACTGTACACTGTGGGAAAAATATTCCAGCTGTTTGTTTTGAACTTGTCCCTTGCTAGTTTATTTTTATGACACCTTTCCTCTAACACCTTTTCCAAATCGTTGGTTGGGAAGGTGTAATGAATAGGCACCCTTTTTCTAAATCATGTTTTCATAGACCTATTTCCAGTCCAGAGATCACAAGTTATTTGCTCATTTGTTATATGGAAATGCTCTCATATCTTTGCTTATCCCTTTTTTTACCTTTTGAAGTTTCACCATAGCCTTTTTGAGTTTAAAGGATAAGAAGTATAACCAGTAGCCAAGACAAATGTTTTGCCACTTTACTACTAGTAGTTGTTAAGATCTAATCCAATTCTTGGATCACTATTTACAAACAAGCTGAGGAATGTATTTTTGTAGAATATCTTATAATAACAAGCTGTATTTCCTGAGTGATAATTATTAACTCCCATTGTTTCATATGTAATGTTAAGGTCATTTTTACTTCTTTATCTGCATTACTTTACACTGTGCACAGTGAATGCCAAAAGCCAATTATTTCCCAGTCTTGTAAGGGTTTTCTGTAATTATTTACTATTAACCATTGTCTTTGCTACCCTGAATAACCTATAGACAGTCACATTTAATTTTTAACTTCAAGACCTGGATCATCTGGAAATATGTGGACCACTGCAGAGCCAGCCTGACTTCCTCTAGAGCTTCATGGGAGGGCCATACACCTTATTGTGTAGTGGTTTATTTTTTTTTAAGGGCTGTTGGGCTGCATATATTTTCTCTCTATCAATCATGACTACAGATAAAATCAAAATGAGTTTGAAAACTGGAAGTGTTTTCCTGTACTGCTCAGTGAGGTTTGTGAGCACTTTGCTAACAGATGTTACTGAGGTAAGACTGAAAAAAATATCCCTCATTTCTGTGAGAATATTTGAATTAAACTATAGGGTTTAGAAACATGCAACTGTCTTGAGAAAAGATATAATGATTCATTCTCTGGGGAATAAGCCACCTCCAGACCATATCTGTAAAATGAAACTTGCCTAATTGAATGGATTGTTCCACAGCTACTCACAAAAGCTTATTTTGGACCACACTAAAGCTTCTCGTACCGTGTCTTGGTGAATGCCAAGTCTACTCCTCAAAAGTCATTCTGGCTTTCTTAACAAAAATCAAAACAAAGGATAATGGTTTTCTAAGAAAGCAAATTTTAAAGGTACAGGAAGAAATTAAAATTTTTGACCACCCAGAAAGTTGAAGGTCACATCTAAGAAGTCAGGTATTATTTGCAAAGTATTTTCATGAGCTGTCTTCAGGTAGCTTGCACTGCAGACTTCCTGCAGTGACTCAGAATGATTTTATATTTAATATATGGGAAGAGGTTTAGAAAGAAAAGGCTTCTGTTTCCTGCTGTGTTGCTAGCTTCCTGTGTAAGTTCTTATAGTTAATGGCTTTAAGTATTTGTTTCCTGATTTTACTGAACTTTCTGAAGTGCTTTAAAAAGGTACATTTTCTATATGGATGCTTTGGGTTTTGTAAAAGAAATAAATACTGTTGATCGAATAGCAGGGAATTAGAGTTATATGCAAACACCATCTATTATTTTAACAATTCTAATAAGAAATGTGGAAGCATCAGTGTAACAGCTATCAGATGGTTACTCCCTACATTAACCACCATTAAAGTATTCATAGGTTCCAGATGGCAGAAAATCAGTGGCACCTGAAATAGACAGAAAATAAATATGCTAAGCAAGAGCTTCTGTGTTTGTTGTAGTGGGATGCTAAGAAAATTATTTGGAACCAAGTCAGAAAAAATAATGAAATAGCTGAAGCATTAAATTAATATTTGTGGAGTGAATTTACAATAGGAAATCCTAGCAATTCAGAGTCAGTGCTAACCACCTCAGCTGAAGCCAGCATATGAAAATCTGAGTGATTTATTAAGGACAACTGAAAATCAACAAGTGTAGCAGATTTATTGAGAAAAGGATTAAAATTTTCTCCATAGATGCTCTAGAGGAGGAAGATGAGAGAAGAAATCTTTCCTCATACATTTCTTATTAAGGAGAGTATTATAGGATTAGCAATATCCTAGTGCTACTAAAAATAATAAGCAAAAGGTTTTCTGTACTAAGTTTAAAGTTGATCACATTCTGGTTTTTTCTTGTTTTTTCTTTTTTTTCTTTGCTGTTGCAAATTTGATAGGCAGCAGTGATTTATTAGCAGTAGTTTCAATTAGTCTTTTCCCCAGTGAAACAATAAGGGGAAAAAAGCCTTCACAAGATGTGGTCTTGGCCATCATTACTATTATCCTGGCTGGAGTAAAAGACCTGCTGCTATTTTAAGAAAATCAACACACATCGGTTTGTCAATGATATACGAGCTGCCCTAATTGTGCAAGATAACAGGAAGAAGGGAGCTGCAGAGTACTATAAACAAGAAGCACAATCAGTGGGGGGTTACAGATTTTTCTCTTTTTCCTGCTTCCTCCCATATCTCCCTCTGCCCTAACAGATCTATTGCCCAGCAGATATCTTCTATTTATAGACATCTGCTATTTCAAACCTTCTTCCTTGTTCACTCACATTCTGTTCATCTAGTCTACCAGTTGCCAAATAAAACTATAACTCTTATTTTACTTCCAGCCCTTTTCCCCAGATAGCCTGCATATGCTTATCCTTAATAAAGTTAAAGGGGAGAGATAGGGGGGTGGGAAACTCTTATTTCAACAATGCTAAGGAAAACAGGAAAAAGGGTTATTTTTCCTGAATTTCCTAATACCAGTGGTGTGCATAGCCTCCTTTTTTCCCTTCAGCCTTCTATTTAGTATATTCATCTCTTGCAATTTCCAGCATATAAACTTATGCATTTTATGCATTGGTGATGAAAAGAGTTACAGACTTTGATTTGAAGTAAAAAATCACCACAAGTGTGACAGTGCTGGGGTTCCTGAACATAAAAGCTTAGGATTTTCCTAAAATCAACTTTGGAATGTTAATGCTTCAGGATGTTTTATTTCTCATTGTCTTTTCTGCATTCACTTTTGAGCTCAAATAACTGCAGGTTATAGCCAGTTCATTCATTTATTAAGCTCCCAGGATGCCTAAGAAAAGGAAACCTGTAAAGTGTAATTATTTTATTTTATTTGGATTTATAAATATGGAGAAACATACCTGCTAGATAGAAATACATCACACTCTGTGCTGCTAGTTTGATTATAGCATGTATGTTATTTATTTCATTTTGATTCAGACTTTTAGTGCTAGTTAAATTTTTGTATGCAGCCTATTTCATACATTCTCTGTCTTAAAGGTATCCGCATTTTCACAGGCAAAGCTCAATCTGTTATCACAAGAAACACATGACTGAATATTTCTTTTTAAGAGCTGGCTGGCAAAGCAATTTTAGGATTTAATGTGGGTGTATACTCTGACCCCTGAGCAAAATGTTTGCTAGCAGATCCATCAGCTCTGGACCCAAGATTTTGTGACTTGATTGGCCAAAAATATTTATTTTGAAGATATTCTTCTGTCTTGACTGTGTGAAAGTGGGAAGCAGTATTAATATGAGACTGAAGAATAATGTGAATAGCACGCTGAGATTTTGTACTGTACCACCTGAAGTAATTGAAGAGTCCAAATGTAATCTGCTTACACTCAGCCTCTCAAAAATACTACATACAATGTAGGGTGTACGCACATACAACATAGAATCATAAAATCATGGAACGGTTTGTGTTGGAAAGGACTTTAAGACCATCAAGTTCCAAACCCACTGCCATGGGCAGGGAAGCCTCACCCTAGACCATGTCACTCAAGGCTCTGTCCTGAACCTGCCTTGAATACTGCCAAGGATGGAGCTTTTACCATTTCTCTGGACAACCTGTTCCAGTGCCTCACAGTAAAGAACTCCTTCCTACTATTTAATTTAAATCTACCCTCTTTCAACTTAAAGGCATCCCCCCTTGTCCTGTCATTACATGCCCTTGTATAAAATCCCTCTCCAGCTTTCTTGTGGGCTCCCTTTAGGCACTGGAAGGTTGCTATAAGGTCTCCCTGGAGCCTTCGTTTCTCCATGCTGAAAAACCCTAACTCTCTCAAGACTGTTTTCAGAGGGAAGGCACTGCAGCTTAATCATTCTTGTGATCTTCCTCTGGACTTGCTTAAGCAGGTCCATGCCCTTCATAAGTCTGGGACCCCAAAGCTGAGCACACTACTCCAGGTGGGGTCTCATGAGAGTGGAGCAGAGGTGGAAAACCACCTCTCTTGACCTTCTGGTCATGTTCCTTTTAATGGAACCCAGGATATGGTTGGCTTTCTGGGCTGCAAGCACACACTGCCAGCTCATGTTGAGGTTTTCATCAACCAACACCCCCAAGTCTTTCTGCTCAGAGCTGCTCTCAAATTGATTCCCTGCCAAGACTGTATTTGTGCTTGGGATTGCCCTGACCCAGATGCACCAGAACTGCGCACAATACTTCAGGTGAGCTCTCACGAGAGCAGAGTAGAGGGGCAGGATCACCTCCTTCAACCTGCTGGTCATGCTTCTTTTGATGCAGCCCAGGATACGGTTGGCTTTCTGGGCTGCAAGCACACACTGTCGACTCATGTTCATTTTCTCATTGACCACCACTCCCAAGTCCTTCTCGGCGGGGCTGCTCTGAATCTCTTCTCTTCCCAACCTGTAGCTGTGCCTGGGATTGCTCTGATTCAGGTGAAGGACCTTGCACTTGGCATGGTTAAACTTCATGAGGTTGGCATCAGCCCACCTCACAAGCGTGTCAAGGTCCCTCTGGATGGCATTCCTTCCCTCCAGCGTATCCACCGAACCACACAGCTTGGTGTCATCGGCAAACTTGCTGAGGGCACACTCAATCCCACTGTCCATGTCAGCGACAAAGATGTTAAACAAGACCAGTCCCAACACCGATCCCTGAGGGACACCACTTGTCACTGGCTTCCACTTGGACATTAAAACATCAACTGTCTGAGGGCAACCATTCAACCAGATCCTTGTCCCCCAGGTCCATCCATCAAACCCATGACTCTCCAGTTTAGAGACAGCGATGTTGTGCAGAAGTGTCAAATACTTTGCACAATTTGAGGTTGGTGACATGAACTGGTCTTCTCTCATCCACCAGTGCTGCAACCCTGACAAGATCCATTCCAGATAATAAACACTGTCATTTAATGCTTCATCCCTGGCAGTGTTTAAGGTCAGGCTGGACAGAGCCTAGGGTGAGGCTTCTCTGCCCATGGCAGGGGGGTTGGAATTAGATAACCTTAAGGTCCTTTCCAACCCAAACTATTCCATTATAAGGCCAGTTTTCAGTGTTGCCAGTAAATAAGATGACTTTACATTTCTGTTTATTTGTCAAAGACAAGTTTAAGGGAAAATGGATATTAAACACATTATCATACAGTCTTTTTGTTGAAGAGCTTTAATGTTCTCATGTTACAGAGGCAGACTTTAGGGTTTGAAGTGTGCCAGAGGCTGAGATACTGTTGTAGACATAGGTGACCTTGTCATAAGCCTTTCAAAAATCTTATCTGCTGCTTAGGCAACAGTTAAAACTTTCCAGACGTCTGAAGTGCATATCCTGCATCTGGGAGCCACTGGAGGCTGAGCAAGACTTTCACCTGACAATTTACTACCTAATTTTTCTGTCTGTTTTTTTGATCTTAAACTTTGCCTCACTTTATCTATCCCACTGAAGGGCTCTTGTGCAACTGAATTGAGCAATGCTTGTGGAATAACCCAAGGATGTCTGTGAGGAAATCTGCAATTCTGATTTGAGAGAAAAAAACTTGTACAACATTCAGTGAATAATGTGTGGATACATCATGAATTGATATAAAACCATATGTCACAGAGATATTCACAGCACTCATTGACTTAAGATGGCTGCTTTTTTTTCCATGAAAAAACTATGTAATCAGGAATGTGAAAAGTGTGTGATGAAGTGGATGAATAAAGAAGCTGCCTTCAGCTTGAATGGTAAACTTTTAATTCAGTATTTCCTGACTCTACAGTCTCCATAAAATCTTTCCTCTTCCTGTGTGCAATGAAATACTTGCTTTAATCTTATTTCTGCTGTCAGACTAAAAATAACTAGATTTTCTCCAATGCAGGTTAGTTTTGGGAATTTATTTCAAAATAAGGACTCTAAATGAGTATTCAACAATAGGAATTGAAATTGGAAATATTTTTTGTGTAGCATATATGTATGTCTGCATATATTGTATATCTGCATATAAACAGATGGGAGATTTTAAAATATAAAATATGTAAAAAATTATCTTTTAGATTTAATGTTTGTTATGAATTTTTTAAAACTATACTATAAATTTTCCTTAACATATTTAAATTGTTTTTGTATTTCAAATGTATTGTTTATGTTTTACGTTACAATGATTAACAAAGATACCACACAAATTCATATCTTACTCAAAACTCAGGTAGATTCTTGTGGAGCAGCTTTTCCTAATCTGATGTATTAATCATATGTTCTTCAGAGAAAGTTCTTAATTCAGAAAGACATTCTTATGTATGAGATATTTAAGCAATCAAAAGGAGCGTGACCAGCAGGTCGAGGGAGGTGATCCTGCCCCTCTACTCTGCTCTCATGAGACCTCACTTGGAGTATTGTGCGCAGTTCTGGTGTCCTCAACATAAAAAGGACATGGAGCTGTTGGAACAACTCCAGAGGAGGGCCATGAAGATGATCAGGGGACTGGAGCATCTCCCATATGAAAACAGGCTGAGAAAGTTGGGCTGTTCAGCCTGGAGAAGAGAAGGCTGAGTGGAGATCTCATAGCAACCTTCCAGTATCTGAAGGGAACCTATAGGGATGCTGGGGAGGCACTCTTCATTAGGGACTGTAGTGACAGGACAAGGGGTAACAGGTTCAAACTTAAACAGGAGAGGTTTAGATTGGATATAAGGAAGAGATTCTTTCTTGTGAAGGTGGTGAAATGCTGGAATGGGTTGTCCAGGGAGGTAGTGAGTGCTCCATCCCTGGCAGTGTTCAAGGCCAGGTTGTTCAGAGCCTTGGGTGGCACGGTTTAGTGTGAGGTGTCCCTGCTTATAGCAGGGAATTGGAACTGGATGATCTTAAGGTCCTTTCCAACCCTAACTATTCTATGATTCTATGAATATTTTGTTTCTAGAAAGGCATCTAAGCTCCTCTTGAATAGTGAAACAGCTGCTTAACTGCTTTCCTGAACTGGAGCTTAGGTTAGTTATTTATCTTGCTACTACTACTTTTACGCTCAGCACTTGGAGAAAAGCAGTAAGTTTGTTCCTGAAAAGGTGCTGAATGACTCAAATGTGTACCTGATGGCCACATTTGTACATGTAATTCTAAATTTGAAGTGTTCCAAAACACTGTCCCTAAAGAGCAAGCATTTAATAAAATCAATCTATCTGTCCTGAGAAGTGGGAAGAACAGCCATTCTTATTGGTAGAGAAGCCTTCATAAAAAACTTTGGAAATCCACATGACTAGTGGCTGAGAGGACTGTGTGTAAGCAAAGTTCCAGGGGGTCTGAGAGAGTATGGCCTCTCCAAAAAAAGTGCAGCTGAGGAGAGCCAGTTGTCTGAAGAAGACAGTATTTTAATTATGTTAACAGGTTTTGTGCTAAACCAAAATCTGCATGAGAGTCCTGGATTTTGTAAACAAGCTGTCAACAACACTTTATTATATTCACATTATGTTTTGGCTTATTATATTTAGTAAAATTAATGCCAACTTGTTTATATTTGATTGTGCAATGACAAACACATTCCAGCAATAGAATATAGAGGGATTCATAAAGTTTTCTCCTCTGTCATGCTATGTATAACATAAATACACATTTAGATTTTCAATGTGCTTAAAAGGAAAAGTCTCATGGTTGCAGGACCTAAGCAGCAGTGAAGACATTGTGTTTCATTACAATTCAGATGATGCTAGAGGAAAAGATTGGCAAGAGGTTTTATGAAGGAGATGAGATGTGTGCTCAATCTGCAAACTCCTTGCCATTTAACAGGGCAGTTAGAGCCAGACCTGCTCTCTTTTCTACATTTCTTCTTAGCTGGTTCCTACCAGCTGGTTGTGAGCTTTTCACTTCTATTGGCTTTATCATCATTATATATTGGGGAGATTAATTAATCAGAGCTGCTTCAAACAGCACAGCAGTGACATTTGCTTTGGTAACTGAAGGATGACAAAGCTCAAAGGAGGCAATGAAGAGAGAGGATTTCTTCAGCCCTGCTCACAAGCCAAACTAACCCCTCAAGATGGAACCATTGGTTCTGACACAAGACATGTTTACATCTGCATTTGGTGGGCTTTGTGGTTCCCCCTCAAAGGAGACCTGATTAAGGACTCTGCAATGAATTGTTCCAGGCCACAGTGCAAATAGGACTTTGCCATCAGTGGCCTGCTCAGGGAGCAGTTCTGGCTGGTAGCATGAAAATAACTCCTGCACTCCAAACCGTTCTGAAGGTCACAGATTCCAGTGGCTCCTGGTATCAATTTCACTTAACTCTGAGTTGTTCTATTTTGCCGGAACTTCATAGTTAGCCATTGACTCCAATGACAGCTCAAAACATCTGCTCTGGACAGCTAAGGAGGCCATTGCAAAACCAAAAGCAATAAAACCTAGGATCTTGTTCCAGATCCCTGCATCAAGATGGGCTTCTGTGGTGATGTACCTGCTCACACTAGAATTAAAATTGATGCTCTGTGTTCACTCAGTGTGAAAAAGAATACAATGGTAAAAACAGCTCTAACTCTGCTTTGAGCTGATTTGTTAAATGTGATAATTTGATATAGAAATCCCATTTAGATGTGAATACACAGAAAAGCAAACCAATTAATTAGAAATTGGATTAAATGAGCAGCAGTGTTTAGTGTGGAAGTGGTCCCTGCTGTTACATAGAAAGCCTTAGCCCTCAAAAAGCTGTGACTAAAGGACACCAGGCTGAATCACTTCAGCAGTCATGCTGTAAGTAGACATTAAAGAAAGTTGGGTTTGAATACTAATAAGAGACCCTGGTCTGTATCATGTGAATCTTTATTATCCTCTATCTAAGAAAGCAAACCAGCTGCAAAAATATTGATAATAGAAAGGGATGAGCATAGCAGTAACTGCTGTTCATCTGTGCATGAGTGGTCTGGCTTATCAGGTCTACCAAGATGCCCCTGGTGCTCAGGCACTGGTTCAGTCAACTGAAATCCATGGTGCCTCAAATGCAGTGTAATTGCTCTGAAACTCAAGAGAAAAGAGGATTAGCTTGTACAGCAAACTTACTCCCTTTGATGTGATTCATAACTGCATTTGTGAATGTGTTCAAAATATATCAACATTGCATTACCTCCCAGAGTCCAGTATTGACTGCAGTGAACACTGGTGTAGTGTATGGGTAGGTATTCCTGCCATCTACCTTCTTCTTATGTGCAGTGAACTGAACTGAACAGAATCTCAACCGTGTCTGTGAGGGTCAAATGAAATTGCCTAAACTGATGAGAATATTCTCTGTAAAGCAAACATATCAGAAAGCATGCCTCTAAGTCTGTGTCTGAAGTATCTTGGCATGCGAGGGAACCATGTAGGGTTTGGAAGCTTTTGTTTGAAAGCTGAATTTATTGTCTAATTGCAGAAGTGAAATCTCTCTGCAGTCAAACTTCAGAGGCACCATTACAAATCTGCTCTGCTGCTACTGCTGAGTAGAGTGTGCAAATCCTTCTCTCTTCTTTCTAACCTGACTGTTGCTTTACCTTTGCTACTATTAGCTGTATTCCTGCCCCGAAGATTCTCCACTTCTTTAATGAATATGCTCTACTGATACAAACACACTTAGATCTATCCTGCTGTGACTATGCTCAGGAGATTTTACCAGTGTAACTACATAGTATGATTACCTTTTTGTGTCCTATTCTTTCCCTGAGGCTGTTTTGCCTCAGACAATCATTCAGTTCCACTAGAATTCTCCTGCTTTTCCTCTCTTTTATTTTTTTTAATTTTACTTTCTAAAATCTGTACATTTCCCATTTCTACCTTCCATTTTTCCCCTCATTTTTTATCTCCTCGACTTCTATTTTTGCTTAATTTCTTCCAGCTCCTTGCCATTCTTTTTTCATCTATTGTTTCCCTTCTGTCTTACTATATTCTTTCTGACATTTATTCCCCCTTTTCTCCATACCCACATATATATTTACAGGATTCTTGAGACTGAAAATTGTCCCATTTTGTTATTTGCTTCATCCTTGCCTTTCTTTTTTAAATGTTTCAGGTATTTACTCAGCCTTAATTTTGTAAAAACGTGCATATTTGATGTCTCTGTTTCTTTGAGGGAAAGAAAAAGGATGCTACTACTTTTACCAGTCATCTGTCAACCTGACATTTGTTTCTATTTCTCTCCTAACTTTGAGGCAAAAGAAAATTTTGGCCACTTGTCTGATATGGTCTGTTCAGCTCTATGTTGGTACAGTCATGGCAGACATTTCTGTCCAAGGAAAATTTGGATGCTATGAATCAGTGTGCCACATTTTGACTACTGAGTGGCGGCAAGTAAGTTTATAACACCTTTAATCAGAATCCTCTCATTGCCTATAAAAGTGGATTTTTCACATAGGTATATTTGTATGACTGCCAAATAGAGGATTTAAAATGAGAAAATCTATTTTTAGCAAGATACATATTGTATAAACAACACATGCAGTGGTATCCTCTAATCTGGAAATGATCCCAATAGTACTTAAAATAAAAAAGCCTTTGTGTCTCACAATAGTACAAAATCAAAGAAATGCCAGCAAATAACAATCTTGAGAATCAGCAAACAATGCAACTGCAGTCCCAGCAGAGGTCTGTGACATCTATAAATTATAAATACACTAATTAGGATATAATTAATAATATCTTGCTTTGAACCCAAATATAAGTGCTTTAAAACAGCATGATCTGCAA
The DNA here is from genome assembly GCA_002631895.1 of Agapornis roseicollis. NCBI lineage: Eukaryota > Metazoa > Chordata > Aves > Psittaciformes > Psittacidae > Agapornis > Agapornis roseicollis. Next base: position 369,392 of record NDXB01021906.1, on the reverse strand, counting down.
CAGCATTTAAGTATTTTGTGACACTGCCATGGCAAGATACAATTTTTAAGCATTTTACAAAGGTGTTTGAACTCAGGAATGAGTAGTGAATCAATAAATTTGGTAGTGGGATTTGGGGTTTTTTAAAGCTTAACTCTGGCCTGGTTTGTCAGTCTCTAAAAAGTTCCTATTGCAGCAATCTAATGGACTGAGTATAGATGCACATTTAGTTGCAATGCAATGTAGCATACCATGGTGTTGGATCTAGATGGCCTCTCTGCCCCAAACTTGATACTGAAACAAGCAATATGAAGGTACAGTGTCAAAGTTTCACTGGTTCTGCCAGCTGAGAAGTGTGAAATTTGCCCTGCCTTAGCAGAGCCATTGTCCTCAGAGTTATGAGAAAATATCTTTGTCACCTCCAGCATCTTCTTGCTTTTGAAAATTTGGTTCTACTTAGAAGCCAAATGCTTTCAGGAACACCTTGCTGAGATACAGGGAAGACAAAATGTTCATTGTTTGTATTCCCTACCCAGGACATCTCAGCAGTTGCTGAGTTACCTCCTGAATTTCATGTGAACAGACACTAAAGGCCCTAGCCCCCAGCTCTATGAGTACCTCCTTTCTGAGGATGCTGATAAAGGCAATTTTGAGTATAGCATTGAATCCGAGAGTTTATTAGTTTGGCATTCAGCTGATCATGGGGCTTATAATCTTTACAGCACAGAAGCAGCAGATGTTGAGAAGGGACAAGGAAGAGGTCATTCTTGGGAATGTCAGTAGCTGTGGTGGGCACTGTGCTCTGTCCATGTGGTTTGGACCCCAGGAAAGGCAGCCTGCGAGCAAGCCAGGAAAGAGCCCAATGACGGTCAAGAGGATCATAAGAAACAGCCATCTGAGCCCTGTGCAAACATTCAGGGGTTAGGGAAAAAGTCTTCATCTCAGGCAAAGGAGGAAGAAGGAAGGAGAGGGGAGAAAAAAGGTGAGTGTGGAAATTTGTCCTGAGTGGCATGCCTGTGAGGAAGGGACAGGATGTTTCTTCAGCCTGCCAGGGCAGCAAGGACAAAGGTAAGAAAGGTTGGGCCCTGTTAGGTAAAGGTTAGCCGCAGTCTGTGTCAAGGGTTTCATAAGCTCACAATAAACACATTTCTTTTTAGAAATATTCTTTGTGCAACTGTTGACATCAGAATATAAACCTTTTAAAAGTTTCCACTACTAAATTCCAAAGAGGCATTCATGGATTCACAGCATTAAATTGAAAGTGTAGGGTGCGTTTCAGCAATATTGTATTTGTGTACAAATATTCAGCAGTTATAATGAAAATTAATTCCAGGATTAGATTAATCTACATATTCATCTTCTTCGGCTGTGTTCAAATTGGGAAACAACAACCAACACTTGAGAAGTAAAGTTAGATTAAATAGCCAGGTATGAATATTCCGGTTCTGATTAATTTTAAGAGTACCATTTTTCTACTAGAACAGAATCACATCAACACTGTTCCACTTATTTGTACTTTATAGCAGTGGTTGGCTTTCATGAGTCTCACTTACTGCAGCTTGGGTTTTAAGTTTGTACCTTATTCTCTCTTGACAGTATTTGTCATTCTTTCTTGCCTCATTGGTTCCAGATAATTATTTATACGAATTTTACTTTCAGATTTTTGTAGCCTTGACAGCTTTGCCTACAGGGATGTTTTCCTGTTTTACCACATGGTTTCATAACCACTGGTCTGATCTGTTGAGATCAGGCTCTTTCACACTTCTCCTGTCCTAAGAGTAAGAGGTAACTCGTGGCACTAACCTGCATTTCAGAGTGCTGCCAGTCCTTTACATTTAAGAAGCCCAGATGTTTTTATACACTGTGACACTCAAGTTTTAGCACCATAGTTTGGGTTTAAATTCTGCGTCAGGGAAGAGAGGAAGACTTTGGTTCCTTACTGAAATGCTCCTGTTACCGTTCAGATGCTGCCACTGCTACCTCAAGAGCTCTATAGCTTTAATCACTTCTGATGCTTTAATGAGGAACCTAGATGGCATTCAGATCCCTATTCATCTCAGCCTGTACTACAATGAAGGTCTAGACCAGAGCATAGATGTCCATCTCCACACAATGGGCAACTGTAAGAAATCAAAAGTAAGTCACAATAAGCTCTCTGGGAATTTTCTTGCCCAGCTGGCAGTGCCTAATGAGGCACAGGAGGCACAGACCTACCAAGAATCCAGAAGAAAACCTCAAAGCAAAACATAGCTTTGTTTTGCTTTCTCTTGCAAGAAAACAGCATGGTGGGTTTTGTGGGGTCTTTTTGTTTGATTGTTTGGTTTTTTTCTGGCATCCAAGCAAACTGACTGATTCATGCAGTGCCATAAAACATGACAGGAATAGTCATTTTAAGCCCATTGTTTGGTAGCACAGTTTTGTAGAAGTGGTGTAAAGGATAAAGAACAAACTGATGAATACAGGCAGATTTTAATTCAGTTCTGTAAGATATTCCAAAACACCTGTTCCCTCTCTTTTTTTTTCCTTGTTCTTTATTTTTCATTTTTTTCCGGGG
>NDXB01021906.1:292165-364140 GCA_002631895.1 Agapornis roseicollis | reverse complement strand
TGCTTCTGAAATGTAGAGGAAGATGTGGCTGATCATGTGTAGAGACTTCCAATACCTTCTGCAAAACCAGAGTTTCTTAAGGGCCTCTTAACCAGCACTCCATTACAGCTTTCCCATTGGCCTCAAAGTCAATGTTAACCTTGGCTCCCATGCAGAAAATATTGACTTTCAGGGTCAATAAATCTTAATATGGATCAAATTGGAAGTCATGTTTTCTTACTTTATAACTCCTTTCCAGTGCAATTACTCTTTACGCAATGCAAGGACATTCTGCACATTTTTCTTCTTGGCCATTTTGAGGTGCATTACTCTTCTGGTGAGAGCCTGAGGTTTCCAAGACTCATCTTTTTCCTACAAAGTTTTCTGTCACAACTGCTTTGATTTTTGTGTTATTTATCTCCTTCCACAAGAGGCAAATGTTTTTCTTTTTTACCGGTTCTAGCATTGATCCATGTAAAGTGACTGCCTCCTTGTGTAACTGGTCATATCGCCACCTCCTGTATCCAGAAACGGCACGAGGTTGTGTGGGATGCCAGAACCACAAAAGGTTTTCAGATGTCCAGGATACTGAGGCACTTTGCTGAACCACATGACCTATTATGCAGTCATTTTCTATGCTCGGCTGTAATACAAAGACTTGCTAGTACTGTGCACTTTCCACTTTGTTTATATCAGCCAATACCTACAGAATTTTAATGAGCGCATAGTGAGTTGCCTGTGTAAGCAGTACGTGGTAGGGTGTGTACTGTTCTCATAATGAGGCATCTATAATGCCTGAGGCTATGGAGGCAAGAAGCCAAAGGATGTTATTATTGCCCTTATAAATTGTTTTCAAAATAAATAAGATACAGAATTTTTCACTTTGAAGGAAAAAAAAACAAACACCTGCTTGTGCTCTGAATACTGACTGAGGGTGGGAGCAGGAAAGAGGAGAAAGAAGGGTGGGTTGAAGTATAGACTTTGGATTTGAGTCACTTCTGTTGAGCACATATGAACTCAGTGTACACTCGTTGCTGGGGCTATAGTCAGGCCTGGATGTGTCCAGGATATGAAGAAAGATTGGGGGCTACCTGCTGCAATAAACAAAGCTAACAGAGGGAGGGTCCTGCACATCTTTTGTTCCAGTGATCCTGCCCCTCTGCTCTCATGAGACCTCACCTGGAGCATTGTGTGCAGTTCTGGTGTCCTCAGCATAAAAGGGACATGGAGATGTTGGAACAAGTCCAGAGGAGGCCATGAGGATGATCAGGGGACTGGAGCATCTCCCATATGAAGACAGGCTGAGAAAGTTGGGGCTGTTGAGCCTGGGGAAGAGAAGGCTGTGTGGAGACCTCCTAGCAGCCTTCCAGTATCTGAAGGGGGCCTATAGGGACACTGGGGAGGGACTCTTCATTAGGGATTGTAGTGACAGGACAAGGGGGAACAGGTTCAAACTTAAACAGGGGAGGTTTATATTGGATCTAAGGAATAAATTCTTTCCTGTTAGGGTGGTGAGGCACTGGAATGAGTTGCCCAAGGAAGTTGTGAGTGCTCCATCGCTGGCAGTGTTCAAGACCAGGTTGGACAGAGCCTTGGGTGGCATGGTTTAGTGTGAGGTGTCCCTGCTTATGGCAAGGGGGTTGGAACTTGATGATCTTAAGGTCCTTTCCAACCCTAACTATTCTATGATTCTATGATTACCCCCAAGAATCCACCCTTGACAAGGCTCTTCAATTGCATGCATGTGCACAGTCTCCCCAGGAGCTGAGATGGGAAAATTGATGCTCTTCATTCAGAAGAAAGAGCCCATGCTCTTGTTGCTGGTGTCCTGGGTGATTGTTTGAGCTATATCAATCCTTTGGAGATCCTTATTGTGTATCCTGTCTTCTGTTTCCTCACTGTCATGGTGTGAAAGTGACCAGCTTTCTCACTTGTGTGGTGAAGACAGAGAAAATCCTGTATCCTATTTGCAAAATTCAGGCTAAATAGAACCCCTTGAAAAGTAGAAGGGCTCTTGTTCCAGGACTATTCAGGTCAGTAAGAGACATCCAGCCAACTTGGCAGGAGGTCTCTGTAATGAAAATACTATATATCATGTAAGTACTTTGCCTCAGTTGCAAAGTCTTAAGCTTTGGCCTTTAGGAGGAGATGAACTCCAGCTGCTGATAATTATGGAAGGCTGTCCTGGGGCTTTCAAGGTTGGCTCTAGTAAAGGGCATGCAGACAGCTCCACAGCTTGGCTTTTGCAGAGCAGCTGATTTGGAGAGCAAGGTTCATCCCATGCTGCAGCTGTCAAATGCCAGGAACTGCTCCCTGGCAAAAGTCTGTGAAGGAAACAAATGCCTGCATTTGGTGTGATGCATGCAGGAAAACTGTAGAGTAAGGTGCTGAAACCCATTGTGTGGCAATGGGTCACAGCCTGTGGGAAGTAACTTCCATGGAAGTGTAATAACTCCATGGCCATCCTTAGGTGGAAGGTGATCTCTGAGTCTGCATGTGATTAACATTACATAAAATGCATTGAAGAGGGGAAGGAAACACCATGAGCCAACTCTGTTTTCTGTTGGCCTCTTGACTTCAGAAGCAGAAGGAAAAGATTAAAAACATTAGCAATCGGAAAAATCCAGTTTATTCTCTATATTAACACTGCTGGCATGCAAATGGATCTTCAGAGAGCAGCTGTTGTCCTAGTGTACTTTAATCCTTCAAGAAGTAGCAGGAGAAGACCCAGCAGGTGCACTACCCTTTCTGAGCTCTCTGGTACAGGACCACTTTGCTTGGCAAGGTTTATCCCAGTTCTTCTACAGTGTTAACTTTCTACTCTTTTATCTATTGTGGAATGTACCAGAGTGTACTCAGATACTGACAGAGGGTGGTGTATGATGGGGCAGTATCCAAATAAAGCTGTCAGCAGAAGACACCAAAAATAAGCCACTTTGGAAGCAGGATGAGAAAATGGAAAATAAAACCAAACCAAAACAACTTGCTGTCAGCCATTGACTCCCTCTTCCCTGTGATTTCTTGGCTGCTCTTGTGACTTTCACCTAAAAAGGGAGAGAAAGAATCACCTCCATCCCTAGGGCTAAATTTGGAGTCAGAGCAGTGGGTGTCGAGTAAGAATGTGACAGAGTGACTCAGATCAGTTCAGGAGCCACAGATGTGCATGTACCTGTTTGCATGGCTTACTCTGTGTTGACACGCTTGTAAGGTGGGCTGATGTGAACCTCATGAAGTTTAACCATGCCAAGTGCAAGGTCCTACACCTGAGTCAGAGCAATCCCAGGCACAGCTACAGGTTGGGCAAAGAGGAGATTCAGAGCAGCCCTGCAGAGAAGGACTTGGGGGTGGTGGTCGATGAGAACATGAACATGAGCCAGCTTCAGTGTGTGCTTGCAGCCCAGAAAGCCAACTGTGTCCTGGCTGCATCCAAAGGAGCGTGACCAGCAGGTCGAAGGAGGTGATCCTGCCCTCTACTCTGCTCTCGTAAGACCTCACCTGGAGCATTGTGTGCAGTTCTGGTGTCCTCAACATCAAAAGGACATGGAGCTGTTGGAACAAGTCCAGAGGAGGCCACGAGGATGATCAGGGGACTGGAGCATCTCCTGTATGAAGACAGGCTGGGAAAGTTGGGGCTGTTGAGCCTGGGGAAGAGAAGGCTGTGTGGAGACCTCCTAGCAGCCTTCCAGTATCTGAAGGGGGCCTATAGGGACACTGGGGAGGGACTCTTCATTAGGGACTGTAGTGACAGGAGAAGGGGGAACGGGTTCAAACTTAAACAGGGGAGGTTTATATTGGATCTAAGGAAGAAATTCTTTCCTGTTAGGGTGGTGAGGCACTGGAATGAGTTGCCCAAGGAAGTTGTGAGTGCTCCATCGCTGGCAGTGTTCAAGACCAGGTTGGACAGAGCCTTAGGTGGCATGGTTTAGTGTGAGGTGTCCCTGCTTATGGCAAGGGGGTTGGAACTTGATGATCTTAAGGTCCTTTCCAACCCTAACTATTCTATGATTCGATGATTCTATGACAAACCTGGTTATATGATACAGACTTCACAAAGACTGGGAGATACTGGTAAACGTGGGCAGCTTTCCAGCCAGCTCCCAGCCAAAAAACAGCGCAGTTGGAAACAGCCTGATGATCTTACCATGGAGGTCAAGTCTGGCTGAAGAAGTGAGAGAGGATTAATCAAGGTTGTTGCTCATTCAGATCAGGGCAAAGGGAACTGTGTGAAATTCAATATCCCATTTCCAATGTGTGCCTGAACAAGATAACATGAGAGTTGCCTCTTGGAGTAAAAACGCACACATGGCACTGGTCTTGGAAAGCGTTCATAGAATCACAGAATTATAAAATTGTTTAGGTCCTGTTGCTTCTTGAGAGAAGAGACTAATCCTCACCTCCTTTCAAATAGTTATTGAGAGCAGTAAGTTCTCCCCATAGCCACTGGCAAAGGTTGGCAACACAACATCTGTTGATTCCAGCAAAGGCTAATGCACATCTCACAGACTGTAAAGGAACAGTCATTTGTAGTAATTTCATCAGTATAGGAACCTCCAGGGTGAGAATCAACATGCTTAACATCCTTGTCTGGGAAGGCAGTTCATCCCTGTTCCCTCTGCTCACAAAGCTGGGTGAGCCATTTCACTGGGGAATAGAGCCTTCAGTTTCATGATCACATAATCCCACAGATTGATTTTCAACAGTCCTGATCAACTGTCAAGTGCTTTCGTTGTCCAAGAAGAGTTCTGCCTTTGTTGCTGGGATTTTACTAGTAGCTTGGGGGTTTTTTTTAAGCAGTTATGACTGTTGCCAGGAGGCTCAGAAGTGTCTCAGCTCCTCACCTACAGCCTGTCCCCAGGAAGATGGAATGATCTGGAGTTAATTTCTGCCCTTGGTGCAAAGATGGAATGTATTAATACCCAGCTAAGTCAATGATACTTAGAGATTTAGGGTTTTAAAAGATAAGTTACCGAGGAAAAGGGGTAAGCAACAGTGATATGATGATCAGAAACTGAAGGAGGAAGGAAGGTGGGGATACCCTGCATAGTTCAGGTTCCAAAATATTCCCTCCCCCTTCGCCCCCCCAAGTTTGGTTTGTGGTTTTACATTTGCAGCTTGTAAAACTGTATGGAAGGAATGTGCAGCTGAAGACTTCCGCCAAGTTCGTGTCAATTTGGGTTAAAGCAGAGGTCCTGGAACAGAGCCTTGTTGGGAGAATGGGTGACTTGCATTAAGACCAGAGCTTTCATTATTCTCCCTTCAATTGTGGTTGTTCCTTGGGGACCCCATTCAAGGAGCAAGGGCCAAACCCTCTTACGCCAGGCATACTGCAAACCAATAACTCAAAGGCAGGCCCTCCCCCTGTGGGCTGGCAACCCCTGAGACACCCAGTGTCCTACCATTGTCCTTTTCTGGCCTCCAGCAATGTCTTGTCCTGTCAGCAGCAGTCCACGTGCTTCTCAGCTGGACCCCACCATCGCTTAGGATCTGCTGCATCCAGGATGTTGACCACATGTTTTTTGAGGTACCCAGCATGCCTTGGAAATAGCACAATAAAGACACTTTCCTTCCCTGGTCCCTGGGGATGCTGCTTCTGGATCATCTCTGCTATGTGCTTACTTCAGTCCTTGTGTGCAGTCAGCCTGACACAGAACCTCTGCCAGCATCCAGCACCAGCCAGTGCTCCTCTGCAATCCATTTTGCCTCCTTGGATACCACATTTTGTCTCCAGTCACAGATTAAGAGGCAATATTCTTACTTTCCTTCATCCCTATGGTTAAACCATTCATAAGGACAGCCCATTTTGCACAAGGGGATGACTTGAAATTGGGGATTTCTATTGTTCCCTCTGTCCACACACGTTAAAAAATAAATGAATCAGTATTCAGCTGCCCTTCCCCAAGCCATGCAGAGCAGGTCATCTCCAGGATGGTGGGTTTTTGGCCAGTTATATCCTGGCTCTATAGTCTGCATGTCAGAGGGATCCCAAAATCTTAAATGTAGCTTGGCAGTGCCTTCATTCCACACTGCCAGGTGTTCCCTGACCTCAGATGGACTCATCTCTCTCCACCCAATACCACAAGGCAGTTATCTAGCCTAAACTAACAGTCATTCCTTTAGAGTAGAAGGGAGTGATTGGCACTTCTGAAATCCAACTTGTTTCAGTCTTAAATGCATTTTTAATTAGCTTCTCAGATGTGTTCCCTCCCTTTCCACTGCTCACAAAAGATGGTTGCATGGCTTGCAAAGTCTATGCTTGCAGTTAAGTCCAGGTGGCATGGATGAGGGAGCTAGGCTTGTATGATCTCTGTGCTGCTTGTACATTTGGCCTCGTGTAGAACCACTGAGTTATGCTTGTCTTTGGGGCAGGACAGCTCTGCCTTACTGCCCTTGTATAAGCTTTGCCTACAGAGTCTAGCTGGATCTCTCTGGTGGGAGGTGACCAGCTGCCTCCAACCTTGCAGGTGTTTCCTCAGAAGTCAAAGCTGCTTCAGCAACTTGGCCCTCATCACTTGTTTCTCAAGCACAACCCAACTTTACAAACCACACAAGTCTTCATATGCCCGTTATTTAGATTCCTGACTTAAACAAAGCAGTATAATTGCTATTACTGCAGGGAAGTTATTTATTCTTTTGGTTTATTTACAGAAGGCAACATGCAACCAGCAAGTCTAATAGCTCACCATTCTTCTCATATCAGTCCTTGGGCTGGCAACACTGAGCAATAGCAAACACATCATAAGAAACCACCTTTAATTATTCATATGCTCTCTAGGGGAAATGAAGATCTCTGATGAAGAGGAAATAAAATATCTTTGAACTGTAAATCATTACTTCAATAGCTTTGTTCTTTGTTTCACCAGAGTTTTATCTGAGATCATAATTTGTTTTCAGTCATGCACTAAACTGAATTAATTGAGGTTTAGAACACTATCCATTGCCTTTTGCAAGTGTTTTCACTGATGGCATAATCTTATCTGACTTGTTACCCCTGCTGGTTCTGTTTTGCTGACCTTCCCTTAGCATCATATGTTTGAGAGACATTCCTTTTTGTTGTCTTTCTTCCTTTTTTTTTTTTTTTTGTAAATTTCAAATGNGTTGCCTCTGTATGTTTTCCCCCAAATTGGAGGTCTTATGTTCTTTTTAAAATTGGTGGGTTTTTTTTTGATTTTTTTTCTTTTTTTTTTTTTTTTTTTTTTTTTTTTTTTTTTTGTAAATTTCAAATGGCAGTTTATTGTTGAAAAATCCATACTCTTTCTCCAGCTAGTATTTCATTCCTATGAATAATTGGTGAACTTCCTCTCTGAGGGAAATAAGGGTATTTTCCTAAATGAATATTTCTGGGGTCCCATAATCAATGCAGTGCAACAACCTCTCAAGTGCTCCATAACTCTAGGAAAATGTATGACAGACCTTACAGGAGAAGGCAAGTCCATCTGCTATAGCACCTGGGCCAAGTACCCCTGTAAAATACCACTTTAGTGGAAAGAAGTCTGTGGTTTGAGACTAGTGTCCTCAGCTGAGTTGGCACCAAATTGGCATAGTCATGTTAAGAGATCTCAGTACAAACAAGTCTTCCTGCAGCTAAGAGCCAACACCTCCAAAAGAAGATGTCAGCCTTGGACCTGCTGCCCTGGGGACACTGTGAATCCCCAGCTCTTTAGCCCAGTGAGGTGAGCCCTGGAAAGTCTGGGAATGTGCTTTCAGGATCTCCATGGAAGATACATTGTTTTCCACTGGAAACAAATAGATGGACCAGTGAGGAACATATAATTTCTATTGTCCCCTTCTTTCTCTGTTTCTGGTGGGAAACAGAAGCTTGGTATCATCAGGCAAAGCATCCTTAATGATGCCATTTGAGACATGCATCTTTTGGTTAGCAGCCATTTGATTTCCGTAGGGTCTGTTTGTGCTGGGCAGGATCTTCTTGAAAAACACCTTGAACTTCTTGTGTTCTGGAGACATGGAACCCTAGAAACATGCATTTTGACCAAAAAGCAGAGACAAAATTTGTTTCAAGAGTCTGATCTCTGATGATGGAGGCCTGAAGGAAGTTAAGGTATTTGACCATTGTACTAAGGGCTGACAGGGACATGGCATGGCCACGTAGAGAAAGGCTTTCTTCTCTTATGTGAGATGGGGAAGAGCAAACAAATGGCTGAGGTGGATACCTGGTATCTACAATATCACACCAGGTATTGCACATATAATATCAGTCCCCCAGGGCAGTAAGGACTGTGCCAATGCCAGTTGTGTGCAGTTACCACCATGAGCAATGCTCAGAGGCTTCTGTGATGCCAATTGCTAACAGTGGTCTGAAGAGAAAAAAAATTCAATTGATACCAACACATTTTGCAGCCTCAGTGGAATAGAAAGGGAATGCTTCTCTGGAGGATGTCAAGATCCATTATAGAGCAAATCTCCAGAAAGTTTCTCTGCTGTTATTTCTACGTATAATTATTGCAGTTCTCTGCTATGTACTGGTCACAGCTGGAATCACAGTTGCAGTACAAATGAGCCTTTGGCTGAACCAAGTGCTGTCAATATTGTATTTCTGTGGCATATCTTTCAGTCTCTCTCCTGAAGGACTGCACAAGCGGGAAGGGGCTCTAACTTGTCCCTCAGGTGTCATTTCTAGTTGGACATGATTATCCTGTAATTTGCTGACCTCCCAGACCTCATTGCAAAGAGCAGATGGCAATAGGTGCGCAGTGAATACTGACAAAACCTTTTGAGATTGTGGACGTTTGTGTGCTGCTCTGAATCCAGCCATTATATTTTTCCAAGCCACAGGTGACAATGAGAACAACTGCAGTACATGGCACAAAAGCTGGAATATCTGGAGGCCAGAGGAGATTTTCCAGGAAATGGGTGTCTGCACTTGGGGAAGGAGCAAATGATGCATCCACACATAAAGACTTTTCCCATTTATCATGGGTTGGTCAGATATCTGGTGGCTACAAAAGACTAAACAATTAAGCAGTGTCTTGCAAAGCTTTCAGCTCATGCCTGGTAGAAGCTGTAAAACAGCTACTTAGGGTGCAGAGCAAAAGAGCTCTGTCACCATGTCCTTCTCTTGGTGGTGTATCACCTGAATGTTGCTGTTGCTGCTGTTCTTTCATGTTTGCACTGGGCTAGCTAAAAAGTCTAGGCAGGAAAGATATGGTGAAGGGTCTCCACAAAAAAACCTGTCAGCTGGAAATTATTTACTGAGATCTGGCAACTGAATGTTCTTGTAGTCATTTATTGCATTCGTTAAAAAGAAAGGAAAAGGCAAAAATCCTGGGGTTTTTGATTCTTCTGCATATTTGAAGAGCTGTAATTAGAGCCCTTAAGCTTTAATTTAAAAAGAAAAGAAAAAAGCCTGTCAAGGACCTATATTGCTTAGTTGGGTTAGAAGTTTAATTAAATCACCGTGGTGTCACAGAAGTGCATCCCAGAGACCAGGTTTCTGCCCTCAGAAACCTATTAGCAGCCACTGAAGACACCTGGCATCATTCATGCCAAACCTTTAGGACCAATATGATCTTAAAGCACTAAGTGGGCTCTCAAGCACATTGCTTTCACCGCATCACCAGGAGAACCAACAAAGCCCTCGCTTCTGCAGCAGTTTGCAACTATCCCGAGCTCAAAATACTGTAAGGGAGCAAAGAAGACTTAGATTTTGAAGATCTTCTTTCCCTTTCTCTTTCTCCTTTGACGCTCATTTCTGAAGCAGATTCCCCCCACCCCCCCCACCCCAGCTCCCCATATTTATTTTATTACAAGCATTTTCGCTAAAACGATTAACTCAATTTAAAATTTCAACTGTTTCCTTGCCAAGGATTTTAGGAATTTTCATTATTTCCTTTGGGAATTCTGAGACTGCGGTTAGCCAGTTTGGAGTTCAAGACATGAGAGATGCCAGCACAACTGAGGATTTGGCTGTAAAAGTGTTTTTAACATGAAAGAATTCCAGCGTTTCATAAAAGGAAGTGTAGTACTTGAACAGATATGTTGATATAAGTAAGGTCTTAATGAAATGAAAGCCAATCTATTATTGCTTAAGTACCAAAGAAATCCCTTTGTAAAGGTGCTAAGCCCTGCTGGAGGAACACAAAACGCGTCTATTTATTTGTTGTGTATTTATATGGTTTATGTACCACTAATTGAGCCAAGCCAGTATTACTGAGCTGGCTGGGGTTTTGGAGCTTTGTAGCTGTAGGCAAACATTAGTAAAAAGGTAAAATGTTTTCTCTGCTAGGATGGGTCTGCAGTATTCAGCAAGGCTGTTATTCAAAGACGTCTTGCCGGCCATGGCAGAATTCATGCTTTTTGAAAGGTGGCCCAGATGAACAGACCCTCTCTTCTGGTTCAGACCTCCAGATCTAAGGGACCAATTCTGACCCCACCATCCCCTGAGGATGGAGGCTGATCTTGGTCTGCCATTGCAGTGATAAAGCACTGTGGCTCTTTGTATTTTTCCTCATAGCAAAGTTCTGAACCATATCTTGGGGGCTGAGAGTAATGCCACTTTGCTCCTTTGTGTTGTGCTTGCAGATGAGGCAGGGGAATCCTCCAGTCAACAAAGCACTCCTGAGGCTGATGCTGGTGGGTAAGTGCCAAATTGCTTTGCTCTCATCTGCCTGCAGTGGGCACGGTGCTCCTGATGCAGCCCCAGAGAGCTGCTTCTGCAGGGGCCAGGCCAGGAGCCAGGGCTGGAGATAGCGACATCAGCTCTGCATGGCTGCAGAATCGACTCCTCAAGGGGTATCAGTAGCAGAAGGCTGTCCCACAGACTCTGCCTGTGTGTGCTGGAGTGGTCCCAGGAACTGGCTATGCCATTTGACCCTCCATGTGGGGCTACTAAACCTCTCCTCCAGACCTACAGCCAAGTCCCCATCATATGATCTTTTCCTATCCCATGGCCTGAGCAGCACAACTCCCCGAGAGCTTTGCAGGGTCAGGATCCTGCCCTTCTCATCTGTGCAGCAGGGAAACAAACAGTCATGTTACCATGGGGTCCAAGTGGTGCTGCTGTAATTATAACAGTCTGTGCCTTGTCTTGTCTTTTTCTTCCTAAGACACACTGGGGAGGTAGGAATTACATGGTATTTCTTGGCTATGCCAGTGAGGACCTGGAAAGGAATATGAGCAGAAGGCAGGTATCTCAGAATGGTTGAAGAGGTGCTGTGCTTTGGCTATCATCTGCTAGCCAGAAGATCAGCTTGGAAGCTGGAGATACTTCCCTTGGGAGCCTCCAGGTCTGCTGAAGCATTGATCACCCTTCTCGAAAATTACTTAATTGGTGGCACTCCATAGAACTCCCAGCTGCACAGCTCTCCCAGCTTCCCCATAAAAAAAGGATGCCAATGTTTTAACATAAACAGGATGCTAAGCGCTGAGCCAGTGATGGAAATGAGTGTGCTCCTATGCTGTTCTGATGCACTGCAAGCCATGATACTTGTCAGCTGGATGGTAGCCCTGAGTGACAGCTCATTTGCCTCTTCCCTGGGAATTGCATTGCCCTAAAATGAGCAATTGCCCAGTGCAGCTTAGCATCTAAGGAGAAGTTTTGGTTTTGCTAATCCAAGAGCTGAGCAGCAGTGTGTCTGTCCATCACATATGGCTCCCCTTTCTCTTTACTACTTCTCCCTCCTTGTGACCAGCACCTGCTAGACATGAGGAAGAAAAAGGGATTTGTCTGCAAGTTTTCAGAACCAATGTTGCAATTTGGATTCTTGGTCTTTGAGCTCTAATTTTGCCATGTCTCCAAAGGGCCTGATTTGCTGACCCTCCACTCCAACACCCTCTTCTTGCAAATCAGCGCCATCTGTGGTGCCCTGAATTGGTCCCCTAAAAATGATCATTCAGAATCATTCCTGGAAATAAACCACACACCAAACCCTGCAGCCTGGGCCCCCACTCAGGAGGAGTTTGGCTGAGCCAGATGTGATGCCACCAGCAAGATATATGAACAATGGGGACTTGGCAGGGGGCAGAACAATGGGGCTGGCAGCAGGCACTGAGCTCAGGAAAACACATGTGAGCTCTGGGAGCGGGTGGCCGGGTGCTTGTGCCTCTCTGGAGCCTGAAAAACTGCACTTGGGTTGAGCTAGGCAGATACTGGGTCTATTTTCTCCAAGTAGAAAGTGCTGTCCAAAGGGCAACAGCTTATGTCCCAGCAAATGCATCCTCACCCCTTTGTGAGGAGCTGGGAGACCTTGGGGAATGCTTCTGAGGGGTCTCTGACCTGGCAGGAGGGAAAGCAGAGGCAAGACCCCACAGAGAGCAATCCCAGACGGGCTTCTGGGGCTAAACCCAACTCTGAACATAGGCAGAGGAGGCCAGGCAAAGGTTTTGCCGAGTTCTGTGTGTATGTCCATGCACAGGAGAAAACCACACGTCATCTGTCAGAGACAGCTTGGAGACCCCCCAGTTAATGCACACCCATCTGAAAGGTCTTTTTGTTCTCCTTTCAGAGCCTCCCCTCACCTCGAGTGGTGTCTCTAATTGTAAGCAAACATGAAGGAAGGTCAGAGTTAAGGAAAAAAAAAGCCAAACCCAACAACCAAGCCCCAAAGGAGGCCTCATCTTTTTTCTCTTCCCCCCCCTTTTTTTTTTTTTTCTTCCTGGTACTAAAGATGAAGGTAATCCTGGTTTTATTTTCCTGCAACTAAAACTGATGATGATATCATGTGTGTGTCTGAGCAGAGTAGTCTTCTGCTGGGCAAGTGAGGCTTAAGGATGTATTTAATATTAATTTAGTCACAACAAATAAAAGCACTGGGGACAGAAGATGGGCAGCTCTGTAGAGCAGGACAAAAGCCAACAGGGCACAGGACTGCTCTGCTCTAGATGGCCTCAAGGCTTTTTACCTAAAGCCAGGACTTTTGGCACTAAATACCAAAGACTGGACATGCTGGAAGTGGAGGTCCCTAGAGACTAACAACTCCCACTCTGGAGGTTTGGGATACCCCTATTTAAGGTCTCTGATTAGTAGGGCCATCTGACCACTAGAAAGGGTAATAAGCTGCTCGTTAAAGCCTTGGTAATCAAGCGAGAAGATTTGCATCCCAGATAATGGCCACCAACAGCCAGGTTGAAGATTTGTTTTCACATCACAGGAAAATACCAACTGCCAAGCCACGCGGTAAACCAAAATAGCTTATGAAGTGTACAGGTTTTGGAATATGGATAAGGATGAACCAGGAAGGGAAAAAAAGTTTTATATATAGATACTGAAAACCGAATAAATCACATGACCCAGCCCAAAAAAGCTTCAGTGAAAAGTTTGTGTCTGGGATTAAGAGCACCAGTCATTACTTTAACTATGTATGGTATGTTCTCGTTTTGAAAAATGTGTACACCAAATATTTCAGCCTTTTCTCATGGAAGGATCAGAGAGGCAAAAAGCTTTTTAGTATTACGCAAATATTAGCCTTTCCAGGATAGTGCTTGTTGGCCAGCTATTTCCTATGGTCTTTTATTTTGCTGTCTGTACTTGCGTGATGTCACCTCTGACTCTGTGAGGGGGTTTATGTGGGTTTTTTTCTGAAAAGGGACATTCTTTCTCCTATTATAGTTAGAAAAATGGAGGGCTGATCTGAGCTGCATTTGGTTTCTCCCCCTGACTTCCACCTGGCTGATAAACTGAAACCTTTTGATGGTGTTTATTGCATTCTGGGGCTACTGAACTTTACCTGTTCTAATTTAGTAACCTGCTAGGACATCCCATATGGGACTTTGGGAAGGTCTTGGTGTAATGCAGCTCTTTCTTATGTGCCCCAGCATGAAAACATGGGTTGCTCATATGGTGTGAACGCACTCAAAATCACAATCCCACTGAGAAGAACCCTGAAGCCTTGCAGGAAAGGGCTGGAGGCTCATGGTAGATCCCCTAACCTGGTGAAGAACCCAGGAACCAAGTCATCCTGGTTGTTCCTGCTTCCCTACTTTGCCCCAGGATGTAGCTTGCTTCCGTCTCAGTTGTTTGCTGTCTGGGAAGATCTGTCAGAGCCATCCAAGGGATGTTGAAAGCAGGATTTAGCCCCTGGTCTTTCAGGTCGATGGACAAACCTTGCTCTGCCATCTTCTAGATTATTTATATATACAGGATAAGATCTAGGGCTCTCCAGGACTTGCCAATGTTCCCAACTGTTCCATCACAGCCATGAAAGGGGACATCACACTGGAGACATATGAATGAAGCCTCTGTCTGTTTCTGGAAAACAGATGGCTAAATTAACCCAGCCAGGCTTAACCTGTCTTGGACATGCAAATGGCAGGTTGCACTGCCGAATGAGCTGAACAGGGGATTGAGTTCAAAAGATGCTCCCACTCTTGCTGATGCTGTCATGAACTGTCATGAGGCCTTTGAGAAGTCACACAGTGTTTCTGACAAATAAAATGGGGATAATGACACCCAGCAGCTTGCCCTGTCCTTTAAGTTCCATTGACAAACAGAGTGGTGTAAAACCAAGGTATCACTCTATTATTATGTATCTCAGTGAGAAAAAAAATTCAAAGAATATTTTGCTCATCTGTTTGCCTGTTGTGTTTTTCATTATAATACACCTCTTTTCAAAACTCTACATATTGACAGGGCTCAGTCAATTTTTCATGCTTCTTCATTTACAACCCTGTCCCCTCCAGAAGAAGCAGTTGTTAAAATGTTTTTAATTGATCAAAAGCTCTGTTGTGTTGGTAATGCTCTTTCGGGGCACTTTGATGAATAAAAAGAGAAGCAATTTCTCAAATTTTCTTTGGCTGTCCTCTGTATAAACAAGCAGCATTGCCTTGTCAAAGCTGGGATTTTGCAGGGCATGGAGCCCCCTGACTTTGCATGGTGGCTTTGCATCCCCTCAGCTTCTTTTCCTGTTGTGAGCAGTGTTTGGGACTTGCACAGACTTCACTACACTGCGGGAGCTACATCAGTGCCAGAGTCCTCCGTCTAGACAAGTCCTTAAACCTGATTGCTTCATTCCATTACTGATAAAAAGCATTAGACATGGGAATGAGTTTTCCTCTCCATCCTTTTTTTTTTTCCCTCTTATATCCCTAAGGAAGGAAGACTTGATTTTTTTTCTGATCCACCCAAAAGAAACCACAGTAACCACAACTGCAATTATATATATATATCTGTAAAAAAACCCAAAAAACCTTTCTGGCAATTCTTTCACATTCTTTTTTAAGCTTCTTTGCTACATGTAGAACAATAAATGATTTAAAAATGAAACATAAAGGCATCTGTTTGTACTATATTTGAAATTAAATTGGATAAAGCTGAGAGGCAGCAGCTAGTGACTAATACTAAACAGTGTCCAAGTAATAGTATGACGAAGTTAGAAGGACCCAAGTTAAGTGAATTTTCTTCCTAAGGCAGGAAGGCTCCTTTTCTTAGCTCCCTCTAAATGTCACACTGACTTTTTTCAAGATGGGTCCAAAATATTATTTTCTGAAGTTATTTTTGGTAGAGATCTGGTTTGGTTTTGGTTTTGTTGGTTTTTCTTTTTCCTTTGTCCTACAGAGATGACAAAGCCAGTTAACATCAACATCAAGGGATCATTGTCTGGTGACTTGGCTGATACAAAGCCATCACCAATATAAAATTCTCACATCAAAGTATTTTAGTGACTTACTGGAGAAAGTGGAGCACAAACCAAAAGTGACGGAAAAGAAACATCTGGATGTTTTGCTTGGTTTTATCCCATCTGCCCATTCATTTAAATTGTTCATGCTGTGTGTTTCCAGTGAGGCCAAGCTCTAACTGCTTGATGGTTTGGGGGATGCAAGACTGGTAAAAAAGTGTATTTGTGGTGAGTTGCTGTGCCCTAGGAGATGGTCTGTGACTATGGACATGGGATGTGATAGGTGGAGGTAGATGGACTTGGTGGGTACTACAGAGGGCGTGAGGCATTGCATCCACAGGTGAGAAGCCCGTATGCCCCACAAAATATATTATCTTGCATAGTAGCTTTTGAAATTGTCTTGATTGTGAGAAACATGTCCTATGGCTGTCTGCATTTCTGACAAACTGCCGTGACAGGTAGGCTTTGAGCCAGCAGCCCTTATTTCTGCAAATGTCCTGTTGCCCACAGGCTCCTGGAGTAAAAGCAGAAGACTGAGAAGGCAGCTGGCAGCAATACAGCCACAAACCTTCCACTGAGATACATGGTGTTGGATTTGATCTTATCATGTCCACAGTTAAAAAGAAGTATCAGTTCCACAAGGTCCATAACCACAGCACTGGTGTAATTACAGCAGTCTCACAGCGCATTCACACTGCAGGATTATCCCTGTCCTGCCAGCTATAAATTATGTACTAAGTACAACACATAATGAAAAAAAATGGCATCCTCAGCAGCTACCAAGAACATTTTAAGTACTTGGTTATTGCAAAATGATGGAGCACTTGTAATGAGCCCATTGTTATAGTTTGGTTCTATTTTACACTTGGAGTGGTGGTGGTGGTGGTGGCAGGGAATTTATCCTTTTATTTTCATATGTTTCCATCTTTTTTAAGGCTTTTAGCACGCAATAAAGCTTAGATTTTCATGGCAATATTCAGACAAGCTAGTTAATTAATCCAAGTCTTTAGCAATCATAAACTGACTTTAAATGAAATTTATATTCTGGATCTGAGAATATTTAGTCCTTTCTAACTAAATTCTTTGTCTGCCTTGCAAATCAGAAGTAAGTGTAGAGTAAGTGCCTGTAGTTGAATTATTTGTTTATTTTGTTAGGTAAAAGAGAAAAATATGGCAATTACTTATCAGAACTTAAGGCCTCTGTGTCCGTGTAGTGAACAAAACAGAGTTAGGGACAGGCTGTCCAAGACTGGGCACTGAACACAGATGTGCTAAGTTAGGTATCCACAGTTTTCATGTTCCCAGTATTGTATTAAAAAAACCCTCAACCTTCATGGGCATTTTGGGGTATTTTGCCTATGACTCTGTTTTTCAAGGCTTATTGGTATTATGAATGAATATTTCTGTTACACATGGTCTCATGCCTCAGACATGGGACAGGAGATGGTTTGTGAAAAGCTAGATTAATGAGCTGAAAATGCTCTGCTGAGCTGACAGATAATTTTTGCTCTTTCCCTCTACTTTAAATTCCATGCTAAGGACCAGCCTGTGACAGGGCAAGTAGCAGGAGCCCCATCAGTCTTGTCCTTTCTCTCAAATTTATGAATATAGATAGTTAGCGTGGCTGATACACTCTGCTTTTGATTGCTCCAAGCTGGGATGCTGTGAACTCTTCAGCACACACAAATGAAGCTGTGAAAACACACAAGGAATATAGGGTGAAGAGCATAAAAATCCCAGTGATATTCTTTGTTATTGGGCCAAGAAAAATAATGCAGAAGGTTAATCTCTGATGTCATCTTTATCCAAGGACAGGTATTTTATAACCTGAAAAATCCTGTCACAGAATAAGAGCATTTGCAGTTAGAGAAGGGGGTTTTGCTGAGCTAATTCAGCTGAACTCTTTTTCCCTCTTCGAAAGCAAAATGATATAAAAAAACACCCAAAACCAAAACCAACCAACCAAACAAAACCAAATTAACTATGCTCTCAGAATCACAGAAATATCAGTGGGAAGAGATCTCTGGAGGTCTATACATTCTGCTTGGAATGGGATCCGATTGGTGATGACTTTAGCTGAGCCTTGAATCCTTCCAAGGATGGAGATTGCCACTGCCTTCCGAGTGGCCTGTCCCAGTCCTGCCCCACCTTCTAATGAAGGCATTTCTTTCAATGTTGATTCTGATTCCTCAAGCTTCAAGATGTTGTTACAGTGTCTGCCTTCACTGTGAAGAGGCCCTGGCAAAGCCATGTTGGAAGCTCTCCTAATTTCTCATGAATATCTCATATCCCTCATGATCTGAGAGGATGCCCAAAACTGTTCATAATACTCCAGGTATGGCCTCATCTGTGCTGTCTCGTTGTATCTGTGGGATCTTCCAGAAAAGCAGGTGTGTATTTGGGCTCCCCACAGAGGGAGGATACCAAAAGTCAGAGCACTCAGACCAAGTTGTTCCTCGCACATGATGCTCCTTTCGGGTCCCAGCTGAGGTGGTTTGAAAGTGGTCTGGGTGGAAGACTCTCAAATTCCTGAGAGTCTGTAGACAGAACTGTGTTTGGGCTGGATCTGTGAAGTTTGTAGTGCTCCATCAGAGAGAGTTATTTGTTGTAACAAAAGTACAAACAAGCAAGCAAACAAACAAAAACAGGAACAGAAAGACAGTCAGAGCTGTTCCACCAGTGATGGGATTAATAAGTTTCAGTTTCCTATGGGTTTGTGATTTGAATGTGAGTGCCACATGGATTTGATGATGTTTCATAAGAGTTGATCTCCTGCTTTAACTTGTCTCTCTCTGACCAGCTTTTTCTTTTTTTGCTGACCCTCTAGAAACTTAGCATCTTGAAGACCTAATCAAACCCAACCAAAACCAGCCAAGGAATTCCACAGTAATTGGTGACAAGTGATGGGCAGATGGACATAAAATGTGATCAAACAGAGCCTTGTTTCTGTAAGAAACTGGGCTAAAAGGGTGTAAATGGAGATCACAAGACTTCTATGTGAAGTCTGTGCTTGTTAATATATAGATAGGCTTCCTGCCCCTTAGCACAGGAATTTGTTCTTCTCTTTGTCAGAGGTACTGAGATTCATAAGAAGAGGTACAATTGAGAAGGAAGAAGAATATGCTGCACAGGAAAGAGTTTGTAGATTTGGATCTGACTTGTTCATACTCTTAAATCACTGGCAAATAGTGATTAAAGCAAAGAAATAATTTGTTTGAGAGTTCCAGGGAAAACGCGTTTCTTAAAAACAGTGGGAAGAGACAAAAGTACAGACCATCAATGAGGAATAAAAAAGGTTAATTCTCTCTGGACCAAACCAGCCATTTCTTCACTTCCAGCTGAAACCCATGAGGCAAAAAACTGCAATTTCAGGAAAAATACATGAAATGAAAAGTGTATCCACATTTATAAGTGGCTGCTGTGACACAAGGAGCAAGAAGGTGGTGGGAAAAGCCAGAGTGAGTAAGATGGCAAGCAAACAAACAAACAAACAAAAGTGCTTTGAAGGTGGGTGGCTTCCATGTCAGACTGTTTGCTATTGACTAAAACAAAGTCATTCTGTGGTTTGCAATTGAGCGGATGAAATGGGAGTGTATGGGCCTTTGATGATGGGTGTGGTTATACGGCATTTAGCAATTTTGGCCTGCCCTGCTAAGTATGGAGTGGTCTGTATTGTAGCACTTTAGTCTGGCCTGCAAGATGTCCAAAGTGTGAGTTCGGCTGTCAGCTAAGTGAAAGCAAATCTCTTCAAAGCAAAAAGGAGCTAAAGCAGAGGGACTTCTGAAAAGGAAAAACAAAAAACCCCACTCTTCTGAGCCTATGGAGATAAACCCGTGGGTTAAAGGCTCTGCCTGGCTACTCTTGCTCTCTTCTCCTCAGGAGCTTCCCAAAGAAGTCATCCGCAAGGCGGTGCTTCCCAGCGTGGGGTGGCAGAGGAAACAATGAGTCAGGTGAAGAGTCCCAGAAGAGTGTTTCATAAGCCCTTGGAAGGGAAACCGTGCAGCTCTGCCTGAAATAACTCCAGGGTTGAGAACCAGAATGCTCAGAGAGCAGCAGCCAAAGCACACTGGCCTCGAGGAACATGGCCAAGTATCGCGAGGGAAGCACGGGCCCCAGGTGGTGAGCTTACCCATGAAGAGGACGGGAGGTGCCAGGTCTGTTAACAGGGTCAGACTTTGGAAGGGTCACTCCAGTCCTCCTTTCCCTAAGTCCTTGGCCACAGTGGTGGGGATTGGGAGCAAGGACAGGAGCACTGTGTTGCTTTAGGAATGCTTCAGGCTTGTACACAGGTCCTGGAAAGAGAAAGACCAAGGTGACCAGTGGTATTGGATGTAGAGGGCACCCCACTTTTATCTGCCAACCATCTTGTGACCCTACATGAGAGGGAGAATGAAGAGAGAGGGGTGAGAGGGAGCAAATGGAGGGGAGGAAAGGTTGCCAGTAGAGTTCATCTTGCTGAGTTCAGTGCCATCCTGGCTCCCAGGGGAAGAGGTGAAGACCCCCACCATGTCATCCAAAAGGAATTGAACCATTGCATTCATGTTATTATAAATAAAGAAGTACAGATTGAAGAAGAATGCAGGGCTTCAAAACCAGCTTGGTGATTTTTCCACCCCAAGATTATGTATTTACTTCCTCTTTTTATACAAGTCACCTAAAATTGTCAGCTTCTATGGTGATATTAATAGATATTTGATACATTTTGAATACTGTAAGTTGGTTAGGCACATATTTTCAGGCTAAACCATCCAGGCTCCCTCCTGTGGTATAATTAAGGCCTATCAAGCAACTATGCATGTTACAATATGCTCCATAATTCAACACAGGATAGAGCTATCTGCCATGTCAGGATTCATACATATCTATAAGAAATTTAGCCTTGGATCTTGCACTGAGAGTGCAAGGATCAATTACAAGATTGGGACTTCACTCCTTTGCATGATACTGTGACAGAAAAGAAATTAAGTTGTAGAATTCAAGGTCAATCCAATTTGTATAAATAGGCACTGCAAAAACTCAGAACTGCTGCTAACCACACATGGCTTAGGCTGGACTTCTAACTTACACAGCAGCTCCTTGCTAGCATAGATGCTTCCAAGCCAAAACATGGTATTACTGGTCATATGGTGTGTGGAGAGCACCAACTGCCCTTGCTCTAATTGCAGGGAAGGGATTGAGGATTAGGAGTTCTTTGAGTTCAAGATAGCTGAGAGTTTGTTGCCATTTGTACATACATCAAAGTCTGTGTTTCTCCACAGCTCACTAATTTGGGTTGGAAATCTCACAAAAGCAAGTTTTTCAGAAATTCTGTGTTCTGTTTTACCCAGACAGCAGCAATTGCAGGTGACACCAGACCTTGGTCTGGGCTGGCAAAAAGTACAGAGGCAGACAAATCTGATACTAGTGTCCTGTAGTAAGCAAAAATAATGACCTTCAATTAAAAGAGTGACTTCAGTACATAGTACCTGAAGGGGACTCACAACCACTTCTGTGTATCAGCCCCAAGGTAGGAGCCAAGGACACAGGCCCCCAAATATATATATATAGGTGCAGTTCACCCATACTGAAGTACCAGTGATGAATTAACACCAGTTACTTCAGTAGTACCTGAAGGGGACTCACAACCACTTCTGTGTATCAGCCCCAAGGTAGGAGCCAAGGACACAGGCCCCCAAATATATATATATAGGTGCAGTTCACCCATACTGAAGTACCAGTGATGAATTAACACCAGTTACTTCAGTAGTACCTGAAGGGGACTCACAACCACTTCTGTGTATCAGCCCCAAGGTAGGAGCCAAGGACACAGGCCCCCAAATATATATATATAGGTGCAGTTCACCCATACTGAAGTACCAGTGATGAATTAACACCAGTTACTTCAGTAGTACCTGAAGGGGACTCACAACCACTTCTGTGTATCAGCCCCAAGGTAGGAGCCAAGGACACAGGCCCCCAAATAGATATATAGGTGCAGTTCACCCATACTGAAGTACCAGTGATGAATTAACACCAGTGAAGAAGGTTATAGTACATATGCCCACAACCCATGTTCCTGTAGAATAGGT
Organism: Agapornis roseicollis; assembly: GCA_002631895.1. NCBI lineage: Eukaryota > Metazoa > Chordata > Aves > Psittaciformes > Psittacidae > Agapornis > Agapornis roseicollis. The sequence goes on along the minus strand of NDXB01021906.1, from coordinate 342,527 downwards.
TACCAAAAATGCACTTCAATCTTCCAAACACTTGACTTTGGCCATGAGAAAAGGTTGGTTTGTCCTGTTCAAATCAATGCCCTTCAGGGGGAAGAGCAGACCAGCGGGAAGATGCTAGACACAGAGCAGCATGTGGGAAAGCTGTGAAGAAACTCATTCCTGCATGGCAAGACTGGCTAGCATTGAGGTAACTGATATGAAGCACAGAGAAATGTGTGGTGCAGCTTGAAAGAAAACTTGCAAGGGCAAACTCAGACACATGTACCTCACTATATCACATTGTGCAACTTTTGACCACAGCTGTTGGGTTTCATGGTCCTTCTCCTGACACCAATGTCCAACCCCCCAGTACACAAGGTGTCTCAGCCCCAAGATACACACCTTTGATGACTGGGGGTTTAAACCACACAAGGCACACTTCTAAGCCACGTGCCAGCTTCTACCAGGAGGGTCAGCCTGGAGCCAGGGCTTGGCACTAGTGTGCAAGGCCGGAAGACATAAACCAGGACTCAGGGCAACTTGGGTCAATCAAAGGCTGAATCTACCATCTCCTGGGAATATCACACTGTCACATGCCAGCATGTTCAAGTCACCTTGGATTGTTCCCAATGCCTTGCCAAGGCAGGAGTTGATGCCAGAAAGCAGACAGCTCAAAGCTCAGGAGTGTTGCAGCAGCTCATGGCTCTGATGTTCTTTTGCTCAGTATCTTGTCTGTTCACTTTGATTTCTCTGAGCCTTAGCTGTCCTGGGTGCAAGGCAAAGATAAATAGCGCTGAAATGTGCTGAAGTTGGTGAGGTCTCACCTGTGTGAAGGCATTAGCTGTAAAACCAGAATTGGGTCCTTTCCCCTGGGAGGCGACATTACTAATTCCATTTAGATTATTTAAAAAACATAGTGATTTGGTTACATAACTAAATCCAGGGCAGAATGAACCAGAGTATTTTGCTTAAAAGGCCAACATGTAAACTAGCTGTTTTGCTTAAAATAAACAGGACTCTCCAGAGGACAGAATTTCTCACAGTCTCCTCTGGGCTGGCTGCGTTCCTGCAGAACATCGCTCCAAAGTAAAAGGTTTAGATGCTCTGAGGCCTATGGTGATACGAACACGCATTGCCTCCAGCTGGTGAGAGAAGTTACGTTTTACAGACAGGATGAGGCCTCTGGAGAGAAAGAGACTCTGACTGCCCAGCAACAAGTGGTACATTAAAAAGCCTGTGCTGACATTTGTTATGAAATGATGCCATGGGCAGTATCCCATGCTGTGCTTCAAACCTTTCTCAGGAAAGTCATTAAAATAAGTAACATGGCTGAAATCTTTTTCATTTCTGCAAAGTACTTGGATTTGCTGGAGATGCCTGTGGTTGCTCTTTCCTGTGACTAGGTGGATCTCTGTCTTCATCTGGAGATTGCTGCTGGCAATGTTACAGCACCCTGCTAGAAACGTGATGCTCTGTCATTGCAACATAAGTCTTAATGAGCCTGGAGAAACGGGTACAGTGAGTTGAGTGTTGGAAAGCAAATCAAAGCAGCATAGAGTCAGGCAGCCATTGCTTAAGCTTTAGAAACTGAGGTGAATTGAGACAACCACACTGAGAAATGTCACTGTACCAAAACAGTCCTGCTTAATACTTACCCAGAGAGATCATGTTCATGTTGCAAGTATGGATACCGGCTGAAAGAAGGATAGCTGGGGCTAAGTCTGATGAATGCAAAGGATGGCCCATCGCTTTCCTTCAGCTCATGTTTATTTGCCTTCTTTGCTGAGTGTTTCCCATCAGACATATTTCAGTAGTAGCTTTTGACAGATCATGGAGGGAGAATCGCACCTCCCGTTATATCCAAACATTCATCACTGATCTGAGAAACAGCTGCGTGCTGAGCCAAGTCTGGTGGAGGAGGATACTGCAAAGAGTAATGGTTGCTCCACTGCAGCCTAGAGCTAGACTGGGGTTGTTTTACAAAGGGGAGCAGTCTGGGCTACTATTTTTCATAGTAGAGAGAGTCAAGTAAAATCTGTGGGCTCCAACAGCTATTTGTTTTCACAGGATTCTGATGCTCAGAGCAGCTTGAAGAGGAAGCAGCATAACTCGCATGAGGCAAATCTAGTCTAACCTATACTTACAGAAATGTCCTCCTATCATGTTCATGAGATACATTAATACCCCAAAGCTTGGCCTTTGGATTGCTTTTTATCTTTATTATTCTTCGTTTTGGCATCCACCTGAATCCTTGGCTCCTTCCTTAGCTTTCTCCAGAAACAAAATTTCTGAACTCAAACGTTATGTTCATCTTGAGAGCTGGTAGAAGAGACAAGGAGCCAGTGAGGGGCAACATGGGCCAGTCCTGCTAGCAGCCCAACCAGAGTAACTATGTCTTCAACTCAGGGAGGGGATGCAGGAGGGTCCCCACATGTATGGGCAGAAAGGAAGGCTGAAAGCACTGTGGTAGGTAGAGACACCAACTGTTATGAAAAACACTATCACTAGTATGTTACTTATGGAAGCAGATGTTTGGAGTCTTTCTTAGCCACAACATTTAGGTGTCTGGTGGTGGATGTGCAAGGGCAAGAGCCCTCCATTTCTCCCAGCACTGTAGCAATGTTTGGTCAGAGAATAATTCTGTGTAATAGCATAATTAGGGCTGTGTTTCAGCATTAACAGAAAATTCAGTTTGGACTCTTGTGACTCAGCACTGCGGCATATTACCCCCGCTCAGCTCCCTGTGAGCCATTGTCTCTTAAATTTGAAACAGAAGGTTGGGAAAACAGAGAGCCCTGACCTTTTGGGAAGATTGGGTTTTACACCATGTGGAGGGGCTGGCAGGGGGTTGGGGGGAAGCCTCCAATTCAGTTTACCAGCAAGGAGCTGAAACAGACCAGCCAAAAGGATGTGGCTAAGGAAGCTGAGGGCAGCATGACCATGCATGATGACTTGTGTGCATGGCAGGGAACCGAGGAGAGGGATGTAGGTGATTCAACAAAAATAAGGCTGGAGCCTTCCCTATCGAATGGGTCTCACATTTGGCTGAATTCCCCCAAAAGACACCACACTAGGGGTCCTGGGTGAACATGCTGAGTGCTTAGGCAGTACCTTTGTGAGAGTTTGGAGGCTGCAGAGCATTTGTTGTGGTAATTTCTTGGGGAAAAAAAATAAAGGCCCCCCCAAGGCAAAGCCAAACTGTAAAATAACAATGTGTTGCATTAATTCTGCTATCCGGCAACATTAAGTGTCTAGTGGTGAAGTCCTAGGAATGTGATGCTGCTCATGGAGCCTGGGGCTGGTGCATTGTCTTCCAGATACACACTGAGGGCCCGGGAAGAAGAAAAATGCATACATGTCTCACAGGAAAGTCAAGATGTCTGTGTTTCTTGGTCACAGGCAAAGGATTAGTAAAGCACCATTAACCCCACTATAAAAACACACCAGCTAGAGCTTCTTTCATCCCAAACAAAGTTTATAAACACACCCTTATCACTCAGAGAATGTTTATCTACATGTGCTATAAGCGGATTCCAAGAAAGCAACAGTAGCTAATGAAATTAAATATGATGTTTGGAGATACGTTTTCTTCATTTAACTAACTATGCATGCATGTGTGTGTGTCCGTGTGTGTACCTAAAGAAAAAGAACCAACACTGGGGTTTGCTTTAGCCTAAGCCTCCCATCCCAACATTAATTTAGAAGCCTGATGGGTAAACATAGAAGAACAGGAAAGAGAAGGAAGGGAAACATTTTTCCTCTCCTCTCCTCTCCTCTCCTCTCCTCTCCTCCCCTCCCCTTCCCTCCCCTCCCCTCCCCTCTCCTGACTGTGCTCTTGGAGGATTCTGAACACGTTTGTAATTTATGATCACTTACTTTAGAAGCGATTAACAGCAGCAGAAACCTAATTACAGCCTCCCCAGCTGAGTGCAGTATCCTTTAGGGCTCCAGTTTTAATTGTTTTCTATTTACATTCAAGTTTCCAGGGGCTAACTGCCTAGCAAAGACCCCCAACTAACCCCTTCTACTAAAAGCTTCATTTATTCCTAATAACATGTTTATAGACCTAGCCTCATTTTTCATGAGAAGGTCACGTTTGTTATCCATGGTTGTTAGGGAAATGATTAAGGAATCCCGGAAACAGTGGAAGTTTCTACTAAAGAACTGTACAAATATCTGTTAAAAAAATGCTCTTTCCAGTCCTTGAACAGCCATTCATGAACATCAGCGGGAGAATGCTGATATGGTATATGGGATCTCCACCAGGCAGAAGAGCAAGAGCTGCCTGCACAGTTCAGTTTAATATGCTCTAATTAGTCCTCTTGGCCCTGACCAAAACATAAATTACTGTCATCAGTGTTGTTTTTTACTAAGGGGAAAGTGGAATAGGTTCAACCCACCTCACAGAGGTAGGAAAATATTATTGCAGACAATAAATTTGTCAGTACTTTATTTGAGGAACTTGAGCACAGTCACTCTGTCGTGCCAGCATCCAGGCAAATGCGGAAGCTTTCAGATAGAAAGATAAAGCTATAGAAAGGTCTCTCAAAAGCGTATCTCCTTAAACAAACCAGACACACAGATTCCACTGAGGAAGATTGGTGAATTTGCATTTTAGGTTTTCTTATTTTGCTACAACTTCAATGACCATTCAAGGATGAAGAGCTCAGTGTGGTAGGTCTTGTATCACTTCAAGAATGTTAGTCCAACTACATCATGTTTACAGAGCAAGGCCACTAGTGGGAAAAGAGAGATTTGTGTACTTCAGTGTTGAAGTGTTTGTGACAGTTAATTTTGACAGAATATTTAATGGGAATGAAAAAGAAAAAAGAAAGAGAAATATTAAAAAGAAGTTTGTTGCCATTAGAATTCCTATTTTTCTACTAACTCCATTTTTAGTCTTTGTATATTGGTCATCTTAATTATTTCATGTCTAAAAAGAGGCTTGACATTCCTGACATCTCTTCCCTGAATGGTTTGAATTCCCTTCATAAAAACAGAGCAATTAGATAACTTAATATTTATAGTAAAGAAAGGTGCAGTCCTGCTTCCAGATTCATTTTTGGGTGCTCAGAAATGTAACCTCAAGCCACCATTTTTTGTCACCCTCTATTGCAGACAATCTGCAGAGGACACTGGATGTGCTGATAGTCCAGACTGGACTATAAGAGGGGCTTTGTCTGTTTCAGACTCTCACTAGTCATGCATCTTAAAACACATTTACAGAGTCATGGCTACTTAGTTCAAAGGCTAGCAGTCAAGTTTCTGTTCTAGAGGACATGTCCATCCAAAAGGTGCTAACCACTGTGGCAATGAAGAGGCAGAGCAAGTCCTCCCTGCTGTGAAGGTTTCAGTGTTGTTTTGGGTAGTGATGTGGGATGAGGTACTGCATGCTCCCTTCTGGGAGAGGCCTGTGTTTGGCCAAGTGTGCAATGAACACTGAGCAGCATGAGGCTGGGCTGTCATGAAGCATGGAGAAAAGAAAGATTAACTGGCCCTGTGGCTTTCAATGAACAGCATGTGTCAAAGGACTTTCTTGCCTCTTTGCTAATCACAGTGCTCATTCCGAAAGGGAATACCAAGGGGCTGGCTGTATGGACAATCACAGCCAACTCCATGTACCTTTGGTACATGCTTCCTTGCCTTTGGGTTGTGGTGCACAGTGCATCAACTCATAGAAATGCAGGGCTGGGGGATTTCAAAAAGTCAGTTTGTTACAGTGATGCAAGGTAAGTCTTTCTGGACCCTGAGATGGAGGGTGTGAACCATCAGCCCATCCTCCTGCACTGACAGTGCCAGGTCTGATGCTTTTAAACCAGCCTTTTCTTCACAAGTTCATTGCCCTGTCTCCTACTGCAGCCTTCTCCCCTCTAAACCAAACAAACATGATTCCTCTAGCCTTTCTCCTTAGGTTATGATACTCCTTCCATCACCTCCACCATCCAACTTTTTTGAACTCTCTTTTTTCCCCTGCTTCTCCTTGGGGCACCTTGAGACACACATAAATGTTCCTAGGGACTCCAACAGACCATTTTCTGCTGGGTTACGCTGCTGGGAATCCGGAGCAATCCCATTCACTGAAAACACTGATGTCAGTGAAGCTACTGTAGTGTACATCAGTGGGAGCTCAGCAATGCCCTGAGCAATTTCCCTCTGTGCTTTCCTCCCTTTCTGTTCCTGTTCTCTTCCAAGGGGGAGAGTGAGAAAGAGATGAATGGATGTGTAAACTTGAAAACACATCGACTCCCTCTAGTGGCTTTGACTCCATACAGAAGCTAATGGCTCTTCATCTCCAGCCACAGTGGTTTGTGGCCTGAGAATCAGAGGGTCTGGGTTCCACTGCAACAAGGGGCAATGCTGGAAGACGCGACATGCAGTTAGAACCTTTTGCCTGAAGAGTGATCTGATTCTGAGAAGAAACATCTCGTGCATTAGGAGGAGAGAGCAATGGAGGCAAGATCTCCTTGCGAACGTGGAGAGTCCAGGACACAGGATGACAGCCTCTTGCTTGTAGTGCCTCTTGAGCAGCATTTTGTCCAAAAAAGGCTTTTCTTCAGATTTTTCAGAGCTCTGTTACCAAAGCTGCTATGATTGTCCTGTCTTGTCTTCTCTATGCTGATGATTTTGTTCAGGGCTGCCATTTCTCAGTTCCATGAAGCTATAGATATGTGTGACTGCTATTTCCATTTATACTGAATGAAGTCCTGGAGTAATTTCTTCAGCTTCAGTAAGCTCAACACCCTTAGCTTCATTCCCAATATCCTCTTTTCTGAATGCATGAACACGAGAGCTAAATTAGTTTTACTTTTTCAGTAAAAAGCCTTTTTATTATTTGTACTTTTTTTTTTTTAACCAATACCACAGCTCCCAAAGGGATTTTTTTTTCTTTTTAATTTTCAGAAACAAAAGAAGACAATTGTCTTAAAATTGTAGTTATAGAGGACAATGTCAAAAACATGCTCATTAGCTAACTAGGTCCTCAGTGAAAAGATCCCAAATGTCCCTCTAGATTTCCTTGGTTCTCTGCAATCCCCAGTCCCATTCCCATCCTTTGGGCATCTATGAATTCTTTGCGTGTTCACACTGCATTCAGTATGAACAGACTTTCACCTTCTTTAAGAATATATCTTTTTTAGCATGGCTTGCTGTTAGTCTTGTTCACTGGCCATGACTGGGAGCCAACCCTGAGGCTTGGATTGGGCTTGTCAAATCCTCTAAAAATCCTACTCCGAAACCACCATCAGCATACTTCACACATCCTCCTCTTGCAACATGGCCCACAGTGGTGTCTTGTGACCCTTTCTTTTCCTGGCTCTGCCTCACTCCTTTCATTAGAATAGTGCCTCTTACCTGATTTCTTCACCTCATGAGGGGTTGCTCCTAACATTGCAGGTCTGGAGCACATGCATCTACAAGCCCTTCTCATACCTACAGCTAACACTGATTATTTCTGCAGCACACCTTCAAGATGTGTTTGCTTATGTCCATCAGTGGAGCTACAACTCTGTTCAAACTCTTCCCATCATAATGTAATAGCAATCTCGTCTCTGCTTATTGCAACTTCTGTCACCCACCTAGAAAGCTCCTGCAAAGGTAACTGCCCCAGCATGTAGCTTTTACCATGTCATGCCACCAGTGTACTTCCTAGATGTTTCCCCATCTCACTTGTATTAGTCCTTTTTGTCCCTTTGTCTATTCTCATGCCATTTGTCACTTCCCATTCCATATCAAGAAACTTTGCACAAGACTCTGATGTTCCCCTCGCTCCATGTGTGCTGGATTTTGTGCTCTCTTCCATTCTTGGAGGAAGCAGCCAAACACATAGGTACCTCACAAACAGCCTGATACACCTCCTCTAAAGACTTTTTTGCAACAGCACTAGGAAAAAGTGGACAGGAGTTGGGTGATGGTCTGTCACATTGAATGCTCCTATGCCCTGTGACAGTGGAGCTAATAATAGCAGAAATGCCAACAATAATAATTAGGATGGGCTAATTTTCATTATTTTTCCATGGAAACGGGAGTGTTTCTGTCAGTGTGATGTCTTGTACAGAGGCTTCCTCCTACAGCCAGAGGAGATAGGTAGAGAGGCACAGTCTCTGCGAGGTGCCTCAGACCCCCTTCTAAACCAGAGGGGGTCTGGACCACACAGCTGAGCTCAGGTGAGATCAATTCCTAGGGGCCAGAGGGAGGTGAAAGTTTGCAGCTGCCTAAACTCCAGTGCTTTTAACGGAATGGAAACAGTTTTAGGCTTTTTGAAGAGGCAGCCCTTAAACTCTTGATGGGAGTTTTGGTTTTGCTTTTGTAAATGAAGTTAGCAATCCCAATTCCTGACCAGTCCTTGTTTGCTGACAATGTAAACTCCTGGGGCAAGGGTACTTTTTCTCTCTGATTGCAGCAAAGAGCTTGGCTGCTTGCTCATCCTCTCTTGCTTGGGCCTCTGGCTGCTGCAAGGACATGAAGGAATCATCATTTTCAGTTTACAAACACAGATATCTCCTTTTTTTTTTTTTTTTTTTTTGTGGTTTCCTGCTGAGTCTCCAGACTAGGACACTACAAAACATACAATTAGTGAATCTTCAAATCCCCAGCTGAAACAATTACAACTCCATGCCTGTGCAGCGATGAGATGTCGTTGGATAATGTAATCACAGATTTACATGGCTGCTGCTGATCTCTTGGTTTATAATGATTTCATTTCCCCTTTCCTACCTCCTTTATATTTTCTATTATGTAAAACCCTAAGAACTAATTACAAGTGGATGGATCAAAGATCATACATTTTAATTTTCCTTCCAGCCTCACCCACTTACGGTGAGGAATCCAGCATAACCCATTAAACTGTAGGCACTTGCTGACAAAAAGGGAACCATCTGCTGAACAACTTCTGTTAATTATTTTGGAACTCACTAACAAGAAGAAAGTACAGGCCTGTAATGACCTTTCCCTTGGTGGCAGAATCCACTGCAAAGTAGACAGCTGTGGCTTGAAGCCAGAAGTTAATGGTTAGTATTGGCACAGAAGACTCAAGAGTACTAGTATTTATTAATTTCCCTGTAGTGGAGAAAATATTCCAGGCATTCTGAGTATAAAACTTCCTAGCACCTGCACAAAAGCTAGCTCCAAAATATTCATTTAGAACATTATTCAGAGTCCCTCAGAAAATACGGACTTCACATGTTTACTTCCTTGTGGTGTTCTTTTTGTTTTGTCACATCTGATTTGGTCAACCAACCTTTTGTTTTGTTTAGCAATGAGCAATATTTACACAGGGCTTTTTTGGCACATAAGAATCACAATTATTTCATGTCCCTGAGGCACAGAGGTCAATGGAAACTTATGCCCCTTGTAGACACGTGGACTGGTCACTCATATGTTTTATTTTTATCTATTTTGCCTGGTTTAGTGCAACTGAATAAACTGGCGTTTTCTTTACCCTTTCTGGTAGATGCCTCCTGGGTTTAATCCAGGGCTCATGGAGGTTTCTTTGAGATTTCTTTCTGTGGAGCTGAACAGACTTTGGATAACCCCTCAAAGAATCTGAATATCTTGAGCATGAATAACCCATCTGCCTTAATACTTAAATGGTGTGAAACGTCCCTGTGTTTCTTAATACATTTTGCGAAAGAGCTGTGCCACTGTTTAGAAGGATTAAACCAGAAGGATATCCCACTGAATATTGCAGAGTATTTCAGCTACAGCTCTGTCCCTAGATACTAAAATACTGAACCTTTGAACTGTGTTTTAATTTAGACACCCATTGCACCTGGGACCTGCTCTGCTCTGATTTCTGTGGGTTTGGTTTTTTTTTGACTCTGGAGACTGTGGCATTTCAGTGCAAAAGGGCCATTTCAAGGACAGTTTGTTTCTTCATGTGTCTAACCAGGGGCTCTAACCAGGAATGCTCTTTCTAGGTCTGTATTTGCACCCTTATTGCTCTAATAGCAGCAGGTAAAGTAAAGACACAACATAAGTGGTAAATTAAAAGCTGTTTGTGTCTAAGTCATCCCATCTGTGTCTTTTGGATAGAAATCAACCATCTTTGAAACCACATGCATCAAGCAATTGGCTAAATGTCCTTGTAGACAGGATGTCTCCTATTTGCATTTGAAGTGCTGCACTTTCTGTTTAAAATATGAATGCAACTCACTTATACCATTCTCTTAGCCTGTTTACAAATAGTGGCACTTGCATAATCGAAAATAGGTGTTAAAATGCTGAATCTGTCAAAGGGCTTTAAAACATCTTCATGCGAAGTACACGAGATTTATTGGAAACACCTGAGGTAACCCCAGCCTCTCCCCTTGCCTCCAGCCCAGCCCACCACCACCACTGCCACCCACCACCACCTTTGAAGTCACTTCATTGGTCATAGATGTGCTGCAAGTTCGGGTACACACCTATCATTCAAAGAGCAATATATTATCTGCATGACAGATGTAATCAGTCCCTTGGTCTCTTAGAAGTGCAGCTGTTGGTGAATTCTTTTTTGTGAATGTAATATTTGAGAAGACTTAAGTTAAAAACTGACACTTCCATTGAAATCTCATCTCCTTTGGAAAGAAGGTTCCCATTTTCTGGCTCTCCTCTGTGTGTGACAGCCAGGGATGTGTCAAACAGTATTCAACTGACAGTTTCCAACAGAGATGCCATTAGTAAAGATGGCATGAAAATAACCCTCCCTTAGAAATGTTTTTAGTGTGAGATGTTTGTTTTCAGTGCTGTGGCAAGGCTAAATGAAGAGGAAAACCCCATTTAGGAGGAAAGCATATATTGCAAAAAAAAAAAAAAGAAAAGATGCTGCAGTTCACTAAAAGGTAGCACAGTAGATGAAGAGGAGCCAGAGGGAGTGGGACAAAAATGAGAGATGCAGGGACCAGTGTTGTGGTCTGCAATGCTGGACCATTTTCACCCTCTTTGTCTATGCATACATTGAGTAAGATGATTGCTGTCCAGAAGTCATAATAGAAAAGGACATTTCTCCCAAGGGTGGAAGGAAAGCTCTTCCTTGCTTTCTGAATGGGGAAAGGTACCCGTCCGTCCCCAGCTGGGCCCACTGCCCAGAATCGCATCTGAATCAGGAATCAAACCCTGGGCTGCCCAAAGGCTCGTCCAGTGCCTGAACCACAGGCTCATCCTTTCCTTTTATTGGTAAAAATAAAAATATGACCTTCTTCTGGCAGCCTTACAGAGCAGATGCTGCTTTTTAGATGACAGCATAGAAATGCAGAAAAACTTTGGGGATTTGCAGAAATTCTTTCCAACGACAGATTGTCTGGCCTACTGGTGTCATAATGTCAGGCCTGAAATATGCCATAAAGCTTTCTTTCAGCAGAACAAACATAACCCCCTAGACCAGTTCTTTGACAAGTAAGTAAATGACAAGTAAGTAAAACAAAGCAGGGTAATTGCAGCTGGAAACTCACCAGGCTCTTAATGTGACCTCTTGAATACTAATAGTTATTAGAGATGCAATGAATAAATGTCAAGAATATTACAAGCAATTCATATTTAAGAAAAGCACTCCAGAGGAAAGTTTGTGAACAAAAATCTTCTGAATGCAAGTTACAGTAATGAGCAAGGGCTCATGTGGCTCCTAGAGAGCCTGGATGTATTTTTCATGTACTGGTGAGCTGAAGGATGGAGACAGAGGACTCCAAGCTGCTACAAGCTACCAGATTGCTGGATCCCCTGACACAGAAGATAAAAGCCCAAGCTCTTGACGGGGCTGCTTTGTTCAATAAACACACAAGTGGAAAATAAGCGAGGAGGGAATAATGAGAGAATAGTGTACCGCATGGTGATGCAACTTAGCATCTTTGGAAGACCACAGCTTGCCTATAAGAAGTCTTTTGTGTGCGTGTGCATGTGTCAATCACACAGATGAGACATGCATGCGTATGCAGAAATGAGCCCCAGGTGCCCCAGGCTCTTGGGAGATCCCCCTGATTTCTCCCTCCCACCCAATTGTTGGGTAACTGGAGGAAGTGAATCAGTAGTGTGTAACTTGTGGAGTTAGGGTCAGAGTGCCTTTGGGGCAGGAAAATAACCTTTCCTGGCAGAGTTTGCCTCTGCCTTTAGCTTTGGGCATTCTAATTACAGTGTCAATAACTTTTCCATTTGCGACTGCTTCCGTTGTGTTCCACCACCAAGTGTGCATGTCAGTGCACAGGTTCTACACAGACCTAATTTTGTAGAGAAAGCAATGCCAGAACTTTATACAGCCAAAATCCCAGTTTTGGTAAGACCAGACTGCAAAATGTGGAATACATGCTTTATTATGCCATTCTGGTCCAAGTAAATGCTGCTTTTGCTGAGAAGTTTCTGCTCCTCTTTGCAGTACAATGTGAACAGAATTGACAGAGGAGTACAACCCCCCACCAGGAGAAAAAAAAAGAAAAAAGCTACATTTTGTTTGTGTAGGAACTGGAAGAGGAGAGAAATGGGGCCCTTGGTTTTTTCATGGTTGGGCCTCATTGCTGCAAAGGTGAATCCAAAAGACTTGGTCCCAAATAGCTGCAACTGTGTGACCATCGTTGTATCCGACTGGATAACACATTTCACATTAGGCTCCTTGCACTAATTTTTGAACTGAAATTGCTCAGATGGCATGAATACTCCCTTGGGTGGTGTGTGGCCCTATACCCATTGCAAGGAATAGGTGGACCTCTGTTAGCCACATTTAATTGAGACGCAGAGGTCTTCTGGCAGCACAGCCAAAACGACGTGCAGCTCGTGTAGAGCAGTTCTTTAAATTGACTTCTTAACTGAGCCGTGTTTGACTGTGATTTCAGCAGGTCAGAGACGTCAGCTTGTTTCCTTTTTCTCATTCCCTTCTCCAGCGTCACCAGTGAAATGACTTAAGACTTGGGAGGCAGCACTAAAGCTTGTTGGGTGGTATATGAGAAATGAAACACTGCTTAGTTTCAGCACTGGGAATTCAACAGTTTAGCTGCACACACTTTGTAGAAAAGTGTATCTTCCTCTTGGTTTTGAGTGTGCCGCCTTTAAATGTCATGGAACAGTCCCTTGACCCTGCAGGAAAAGCAGCCACAGACCTGTGCCTCTGCTTGGCTGCTTCCTACTCCACCATATCTTCAAATCTTTTTCTCCTTTTAGAGGTAAAAAGCCCCTTTGGGGGGGTTGGGGACTTTTTTTTTTTAGTGAGAATACAAAGTTTCAACTCTAAAGCACAGGTTTAACTTCAGTGATGGATATTGACAGGAATATAACATCCCTTGACAGGTGTACACTAAATGTATGCAAACCTGCAGGTTCAACAAAGGGATTAGCCAACCTGGGGTAGTCTTGTTTTGAGCCTGAGCTGGGTTCCCACATTGCAAACTCATGTCTCACCCAAGAGTGGAGGTGTCCTGCAGGGAAAGCTGTGGGCCACATGGTGATTATTAGACCTAAAATGGCATGAGACTGAGATTCTAATTGCTCTAATGGGTGTTTGCATCTAACTAGAACTTGTGCACTGCAGCATGGGGGGCATTGCTGGAGGCTGTTTTGGTTTAGAATTTCTTGTGTGAGGAGACAGATGATCTGGGCCAGTTACACTGGCTCAATGATGGTGAGCTACCAGAAGTGTGTTTCATCCTGTTTCTCACTTGTTGCCATTAAAGTTGCCCTTTATTCACTCCCCTATGTTTTACAAACCTTTTTCTCTTTGCTAGCAATGCTGTGACTCTCAGACTTAGCTGTTCCCGCTCTGTTCAGTGTGATCACCAGCCAAACAGGGTCAGACCAGTGCTTTCCTAGTAATGAAATCCAGAAAGATGTGTCCACTTTATCTGATCGGCCCAGAAAGCCTCACTGGTTGCTTTGTTGTCAGATGTCCATGTGGGGAGCAAATCCCACCATGCTGCCATGCAAAGGACTAGGTGCAGGATGGGATCTAAATGGATGGGTACCCAAAGAGTCTAATCAGATCTGTCTGTCTGCCTATAAGTCCTAAAAAACACATTGGCTGCAGCATGCATACCCCAGTGTGAAGTCAGCCAGGAACAAGCCAGAGAACCTGCCTCTGACCCTGAGGACATTGCTTGAAAAATATTTTCCAGAACTCAGTGCCTGGGGACCTGCAGCTAACAAACATTCTGGAAGTGTAATCACAGCCTTTGGCTCTGCTGCTGAACCACCTACGGGAGGTGAGTTTAAAGACAGCGGCTTTAAAGCTGTCAACATTAGAAGGAGGGAAGCCAAATTGCTTTCGTGCTTGAATTTGCATGCCAACTGGTTTGTCATGGGATTGGTATGTAGCAAAGATAGAGTTGTCTGCAGAAAAGCTGTATTATTCTTTTTTTGGATGGGTCCACTGGAGATCAGTCAGGGCCCACAGTAATTTCCTTAGGGGACAAATCCAGCCCTGAGATAGGCCACTGGCTCCTCAGTGGTTGCATGGAGCTTTGCATTGGGTCAGAAGGTCAGCCTTTGAGGAGAAGAGCTGGAGAAGCCTTCCAGGAGTGAGCTGATAAGACAGCAGTTCCCCAGCTGTGCTGTGGCCACACAGTGCTGTGTATGTCATTGAAGTAACGAGCACTAATAACACTGGGCCAGACTCTGACCTCCCCTATTTAGGCACATATCCCTGGCAGCTCCACCGACCTCTCTGTTGGGCTGCACATTGGCTTTTGTAACTTGTCTCAGTCCTCTCACAGTCCAGATCTCCTTGTCTCCTATGGATTCTAGCTAGGACTGGGGATATCTGGTGCTTCTCCAAGGGAGGTCCATGGAGAGAAGTATGTAGCTCTGGGGAGCAAGCTGAATGCCAAGGGCTGTGCTCTTCTGCAAAGCATGGAGAACTCTTCCTCCTAAAATCTGAAAGAGAGATGTGGAGAAAGGACTACCCAGCCAGGGATGCAATGCTCTGTGTTGGTTGAATGGGGACCACTTAGATTTGGTGAGAATGTGGCATAAGTCAGAATTCATAAGCAGGGATACATATGCTTCATAGAAGAGAAATCCCTGGTCACAGACAAAGCATGTGGTATATTGCCACAAAGATCCAGCTGAAACTAAGGTCAATAACATTAATAGGAGATTTTTCAGATGAAGAATTTCCCAGATGTTCCTGCTGCACGGTGAAAGGTGCTGGTCAGTGTGGAGCATCCTGAAATGGCCCCGCTGGCCTGAGCTTTGTCTAGGCGGCTGTTGGGACATGCAGAGCCTGAGTGACAAGTGATGGGGATAAGGTAGCCCCATGCAATGGTGCAGGACATCCAAACCTGTCCTTTCCATCACCAAACCATCCTGGGAAGACAGGCAAAGTCTTCCCTCCGCAAACTAACACCCTAGTGCTCTCTCAGGTTTTCTTTTCTTGAAGATGTGGATGCACACATGCCCAAGGTAGCATACTCTGCCTTTCTCTCAACAACTCCTTAAGCTCATTTACTCAGCAATACATATATGAACATAAGAGTGGAAAGGGCCGAGTGTACGTACGGTAGAGAAACAAAGTTCTAAATTCATGCAGCATAAATCAGGGCTAAAATGTCTCCAATCTGTGCTCAAAGATCTGCATTAGTGATCTGTGTGAGGATGGGTCCTTGTTTGGCTTACCCATTACGAGCTTCTTGGGCACCTTGGGAGAAGAAATCTCACAGCTGGCCAAGCAATCTCCCAGGCTGGGCTGGAGGGACCTGACAAATTGTCCTCCCCTAGATCCCCAGTCAGGCTGCAGCCCTAAGGCAGATGTGAAGCCAGAGGAGCTTCCACACCCTCTTCCAAAAAGGTGCCTTCCCAGAGACGTGCGGTCGGCTCCCGCTTGGCGCTGTGAGGACACCGTGCGTGCATGAGCTGGCAGCCCCTGCCGCTTCCTCCACAGATGGAGCTGCTCACTGGGCGATGCTCAGCCCACACCCCGCGGCCCTGTCCTTCAGCGAGCTGCTCCCACCCTCCAGCTGGCTGGGGCGAGCCGCCAGCTGCTTCCGTGAGTCAGGAGCGCCGGCTCGCCCGTCCTCACCTTTCCGAAGGCACTGGCAGGCACTGGCAGCCACTCACGGGTTCTCGGGGTACGGCTGGGGGGCAGTTTCTCAAATAAGGTCTGCGATGTGTAAAAGGTGCGGTGAAGAAAGGCAGGAGGAAAGCTCAGTCCCAGCTGATGCGGGCACCAGGCTGGAAGGGGAGAGGTTGAGCCCATGGGTACTGGGGATGATGGGTTTGTTAAAATTGCTTTTCTTGCACCACTGTTGCCTCGTGGATTAAATCATGAACAACCAAGCCTGGCTCAGTGGCTGCCAGGTTTATTGGGGTTGATGGATTGAATAATGCTTTCCTTTATTTAGTGGAGGTGATACAGAGGTAAACCATTGTGCTTAAGATGGCTAGAGATGCTCAGATGAAAAACACATGCAGTACTGAAGGGCTGGAAAGGGGCTTGTTAAGTCCATTTGTTGTGTTGTATTTTCTCTCTACAGGTCCCAGGGTGCAGGCACTTACAGGACCAGGCACATTCCCTGATGCACCTGTAGACCTCATCTGGCTTTTCCTCTGAAGCACAGGAAACTCTGCAGCCCTAGAGTGACTCCGGGATAGAGTGGACAGTGCCAGGCTGATGGACTGCACTGACAATGAGGGTGGTGTTGCTCCCAAAACATGAAGCAGGGGCTTTTTTCTTCCACCGCAGCTCAGACTGGAAGGATTAGCAGAAAGAAGAGGTTTGGGATTCACTTTTCAACATGCATTTATGGGGATCACTGATACTGTACCTCCAAGATTGGCTGGGCATTTCCAGGCTATTGCAGGGCTTTAGGACATGAGTAATGTCCTCCTGTTTTTTTTTTTTCTGGGGACCTGTTACAGCCCTGTACAGAAGTCCTGATGTTTGCTGGGGTGTTGGTGAGGGGTGTGAAGAAGGGGCTCGAGGGAGGCACAAACCTCTGCTTGCCTGAGCTGGCTGGTACAGGTGGTCCCTTCCCATTCTCAGCGCCTGAGATATTGTATCATATGATGTGTTTATCCATCTGTTTGCAATCTTGGGGAGGCTGGCGTGGTTTTAATTAATGAGCAATTGTTTTGGTGGTTGTTTTGCAGTGCCCCAAGCGATTCAACGGGGGTGGGGGATGCTTATAAATAAAACAATTAGTATTACCCAACTTCATTAACATGCAACACCACCATTCCCTCCTCCTGTCCTGCTGCCTCACTGCTGTCTCTACCAGGTGAGTCTGGAAGGAGGAAGAGGTGGCAGTTTGGACTCCCTGGTGTTGCCTAAGGGCTGAGCCTTTCCCTCACCCAGGCTAGAAATAAGAATCATTTCCACAAAACATACAGGAGCCAAATTCTGTTTGAGAATTTTACTTACCTGTGCACAGAAACTACATAAATTCTGGATTTTTAGGAGAATGAGGCCCAGAAATAGACTTAGGTGCTTAAAGCCATCTCCTGGATGTTCTTGGATGTTCCCAAGGTGCTGAATGTTTGTTTTACCATCAGGTATTGCAGCTGGTCTGTTCCTCATGACCTGCTTCAACTCACCAAGGGCTATTCCCAGGTCTGCTCTTTTACTGCCTTCTTTCTGCAGGTGGAAAGGGTCCCTGGAGCCTTGTGTTCTCCCTTCTCTAGAAGGTTTTATAATTGTTGCTGCTGCAGAACTTTCTTTTTCCCCAATAACCAGAGCAACGCAATACAAATCAGTGTGCTCAGCCTTGCACCTGAGATGAAGATGGAGCCTGTGCCCACCCACTCTGCTTTGCACTGTATTTCAGATTTAAACCATTAGGTGGGTATTACACTGGGGGAAAACTCAGCCTGGTGACAGGCAGCTTTCAGGGGTCTCCTTGTGCCTGTTCAGTGAAAGGATTGTTCATGCTGTAGCTGTAACCTCACTGATAAAAAAAACGATGGCCTCTGTGTGACTCCCTGGCAGCCTGTTCTTGCTGAGCCTGTGACAGCCCCACTCTGGCAAGTACATTTTGCTTGTCACCTTATAAATGTGTGCAGCTTGCATCCCCTCTCTGAACCAGGGAATGGCTTTTCTTTCCTGAGGACCAGGCTTCAAAAGGTATTTCGAAATCAGTCATGGGAGCCCTTAAGCATGGGGCCATGCTGTGGGACATGGTGCGACTCTGGGAATGCACGACTTGGAGCAGTGTGCTGCCAGTGGCATCACTTTCCTTGTCACTGCACGGCTGCAGCCTTCTTCCAGCCCTGGTACATGCAAGATGCAGCCAACTGGCAGCAATCCAGTGTCCAGTGGTTACTGGCCCTCAGGGTCTACATCTTTGAGAATGGATGTGGCCAGCCCTGACTCATTCTAAAGGCTAGAGGAAGCAGCAGGAGAACCCAGCTGGCTTTACTCAATCCATACTGATTTCCCTGGGTCTTTATCCCTGACCATACTAACTCACATAAAACCAGGGGTTTGGGAAAAAGCAAGCCATTTGACCACACACAGAAAAAACCAGACATGCTTCACAGCCACAGTACAGTGCAAAGTAGGACTGCCCCATCAGACAGCTCTGCTTGACCCTCCACATGCATGTCTGCTCTCTGCAATCTCATGTCACCTCTGGAAAGACTTGCAGATATACCACATCCTGGGTTTAGCTGTGAAAAGGCAAATCTGGCTGTGAATTGGATAGGTGCAGACACTCAGGTCCCCATCAAGGTGTAAGTAGGTGACATGCAACATCAGCTGAAGGAACTCTGCAGAAACCTGAGGTGTCTGAATGCTGCCACAGCAACCTTTGGGATGTCTTCTGTGGGGGGCAGCTCAGACAATCAGCCAACACCTTTGTTCCTCTTCTTCCTTGAAGATTCCCATCCCAGTACCTCATGTGGTGGGAGGCGTACCATTTTCCAGCCCCTCTTTTACCAGGTGAGGGACCAGAAGGCGATCTCTCCTATGGCACAGGGGGATGTGTGTGACAGCTCTCCTGCAGCTCTGCACAGGCGGGAGCGACAGGCTGCCATGCTGCAAGAACAAGTGTGAGCTTTGCTTCTGCTTTTAATGAGCCGGTGAGCTGCTGATCGGCAGTGACCAGTGGAGGTGGTTGAGTGCAGGAGGGGGACATGGCTGGAGGGCTTGGCTGCCAAGCCTCTCCTCCGAAGCACGTGCTGATCCAGGGAGAGCTCTATAGATTATTTCTGTGTGTGCACTCGCCTTGCCAAATACAACTAAGTAGCAGGAGGTTGCTCTGTTTCTAATTGGGTGATGAAAGCCCTTTTAGGAGGCCAAGACCGAATGGTCAGGAGAAGGGGAGGCAGGAACTGAAATGCAACTGATTCCCGATGCAGCAAGGACTGGGTAGCGAACACTACCTCTGTTCCTTGGTCCTCCTCGTGGCACAGAAGAGAGATGAAGCTGGGGGAGCTTGGGGTTACATTTAGGAAGAATGGGGTTGTCTCCTGGGAAGGCCTTTGTGCTAAAGAACATGTTTGCTGTACATTATATTATATTATATTCATATTAGGCTTTCTTAGAAACAAAACAGAATAAGCAAGCAAACAAACAGAAAACCAAAACAAAACCAAAATAATAATAAAAAAACCCAACCAACAAACCAACCAACCAACCAAAAAAAAAAAAAAACAACAAAAAAAGACCTGATTGGAATGACAATTTTAAACAAGCAAAAACTTCCCTGTTCCTTCAATATATGCGAACCTTCCATTCCAGTATAGGCAAATCTTCAATTCCAACAGGAAAGTGCTCTGTTTCTGTAACAGAGGCATTGCTGACTGCCCCTCAACATGTACTGCCTGGGGGAAGAAGGCAGCATGGATCCTGCAGATAGTGGATGAGCAAGAAAAACCGCAGCCTGGCAGATGAGATGCAACAGTCTGGAGACCTGGAGCACATGGTGAGTACAGGGCTGAGCACAGGTGCTTCTGGAGACTCAGTGACTTTAAAGCCATTTCCATAACACCCCTCCTTTCACACACCCCCTCTTCCCTATGCAGTTTGCAATGCTGCCATGGATACCCTACCTCTGTGGGGTGAGAATGAGAGACTCCTGGAAATAGAGAGCTGTGATCCTCCTGCTTAAAAATGCATTACTCCTCAAAGGGAGAATATAATGCCCTTAGCCCCACTGTCATGGGGGTCTCAAGTGTTGTGTAATAGCCCTGTGCTTCAGCAAAGCCCCTGCTGTCATTACACATTTGGTCCATTTGCTGTATTTTCATAGGAGGGGAGAAGGGATCCATGCACACGCAAGATACAGGGGAGTGAAGTGATGGAATAATTCACTTAGTATTGGGACATTTATGAGTCACCTTCCTCTTCCCCTCCCCTCCAAGATAGATGTCATAATGGAGACTAACCCCGCAGTAATCTCCATATAACATATGTGATATGTTTACTTATTTCTTTCCTCTGTCTTTCCTGCTCTGCAATGTAAATAGTCATCTGTTCCTCTTCTAGATGCTGGTACATGGTCTCACCAATAGGAAATACATTATCATCCAATAAAACCAAATTCTTGGTGGCAGTGATGATGATTTATTGATTTTGGCTCTGTTGCATTCACAGATGGAAATAGAAGCTGGCAGTTAGCTCATGTCTTACAACCCAGCCTACACCATTCGCTTCAGCTTGCTGAATGCTGCACTTTGGAGATGGTATCTGCTCCCCAAAAGAAAGTTTCCAGGGTTGTGTCTGGATTCATTTAAGACTGCAATCAACATTGATTAAATGCAAATACATCATAGGGACCCTTACTTCCTAATGGAGAGCTACCTCTGGGATAGAGGCCTCCAGGGCACATCTCCAGCCCTGGAGTGATGTGTCTGCCCCAGTAAACATACACACCAGGAAGCTTGCAAGCCAACCCAAACAAATACTGCAGAGCAGCCTGTAAGGTCCTGACCCATGGAAACTTCCTGGGTCCAAGGGTCTTTGCAGCTGGAGAGGATGTCCTCGCTCACAGCTGCGGTGGCTGCTCCCGTCCCAGCCCTTCGCTTTCCCTGGCCACCCTGACTCCATACGAAGCCATAGGGCTCTGGGAAGTGGCCTGAGAGACCTGGTGTGCCTCCTTCCCAGGGTTTAGTGCTGGGCTCTTCCACTTGCTGGCCAGTATTCAGCAGGCAGAGCCTCTGTTGGAGCAGGGTTTCCAGCTGAGCCCACGCACTTGCTCTGTGAGAAGAGCTGAGACCTCTGTGGTTGGTTTGTGTTTCAGAAGCCACTTGTGTGTGGAAGCCTCTTGGCCAGGCACCTCTAGCTTTGCAGAAAGACCTTTTCTTCATTATTTTTTTGGTTGCTTTTTTTTTTTCTCACTGATTCTCCAAGAAGAGAAAAGGAACCCCAGGAGCTACCAGCAGACTCTACAATGCTCAGGGCTCAGCAGATATTGATGCCTTTTGTGCAGGGTGAAGATTGATGAAGTTAATGACTGAATCACCTTGACTTGCCAAAGGAGCTATTTTGAGGGGCTGTTTTGAGCCCCCATAAAAAAGCCCCTGGCTTACAAAAGAAGAGGCAGATATGGTCCTTGAATCCCCAACCTTTCTCTGCTCCTCAGGTCCACAGCTTCCTTGGAAATACACCACTTTTCTGAATAGAATCAGGCCAGGGTAGTCACTTCTGCTCTGCCATCTTCATCCTGCTAACTCTAAGGGCAACCATTCCCTGCTTGTATCTCACTTTGGGTTGTGTCATCCCCAGTGGACATGAGCTGGTTTGCCCAGAGCAGCTGATGAGCAGTAGCTTGTTTTCCCAAGCAGTAACCTGCTGGCACAGCCATGCCTGGGGTTAAACAAGATTACAACCACCCTTAAAACTTCTGTTTCATCCTCCGATTGCTCCTGCTCAGAATCTTTCATCTGTTTTGGGAAAGTTTGGTTAACTTTCATGTGGTTTCCAATAAAGAAAATCATTCACCAGAATTTCCTGTTATGCCATCAGTCTCCAGCCTGGCCAAAAAGAGCACTTTACTGTTGTTTACATAGCTGCAAAAATGTACTAGGACCTTCCCAGCCCAAGGTGCCTGCTTATTCTTAAAGCCTCGCCTCCTGAGGCTCTGAGTGCCATTTGCAGCTGTGTTTTGCTCTGCAGGCTCTCGTTTCTGGGGAGGGAATTTCTCCGAGGCAGGAAACCATGTCTTCCCATGCCTCCGCACCGTGCCTTGTGCCAAGGGGCCCTGATTCTGATGGGGGATGCAGGATGCTCTGGCAATTGCAGACATGTACTGGAACTGGGAGAGTGAGTCCAGGAGGGAAGCTGCCAGTGTGAGCGCTGTTAAACTAGTGCCATCTCCTGGCTGGGCATAGAGAGTGGCTCAAGGTGTAGCAGCTGGGCAGGTGAGAGGAGGGACTGTAGGAGAGGAAGAGAGAAGGCAGGAGGAAAATGGCACAGGGAGAGCATGTGGTCATCCATATTTGTGTGTTAATTTGCCTCTTATCTGGACACTGGGTTTGGCATATGGAAAAGTGGATACTTGCACAGGAAAATAACGTTGTCCTTTGAAGTAGACCTGCTGTGAGATTTGGAGACCACAGGGGAAACTGCTGTACCGATCCCCTGTGCCTCTGCCAGGGGGGACCTCTGGAGTCCTTTGGACAGTCCCAATGAGTCTGAGTGTTAAACAAACCATCTGTCCTTGGAGGTCAACTGCTGACTGGGGAGGCAGCTCTTGTATTGGAGGCAAGCCTGGCTCTTTATCCTTACCCAAAAGGACGCTGTGGGAATGTATGAATGGGGAAACCCCTATTGTATATGGTCAGGGGTACAGAGGAAGACTGGACACATTTTATTGTGTACCTGCTAAGTGCTGGAAGCATCACTTAAGTCCTGAGTATTAAGGTATTGGGCCCATTAAGCTCAATACCCACAGCTGTCTAATAATATGCAATGATGCATTTGCTTCTTCACTGAGACTTAAGGGATTTGTTGCAATTGGATTGTGCTGATTTTTGACGGCAGAGAAATACATGCTTCATGAAAGAAGCAAGAGCCTAAATCTGGAGGTGTTATCTACAATGATTTTAAGGTCTCTGGACTTCAAATTGCTCTAGAAGACCTGCCATGAAGATAATTTGATTTACCATTAACCTCCTTTCATCTGCAGGGTTTTCAATTCCCAGTAGGAAAGGGTGAATCACTGGGCTTCCCTCAGGGCACTAATCACAACCATAAAGGACCACTGGTTTATGAAAGGAAAAGCCAAGTTACATCGGTCACACATCATATTTGAAGTTTATAAAGGGTTAATAAAAATTAACAGGCAGTTTTGCAAATGGTTACTCACCTGGTGCCTAGTGCGATCCTTCACAGCCATCATTTGCTCATTAAGATCAATCTACAAAGCAGAGTATTCCAACCTGTATTCTGCTATGATTAGAAATAACTTGGTTTCATTTTTCTAATGAGAAAGGTATTTTAACAAAACCAAAGTTTTTTGCAATGCAAAAAAAAAAAAAAAAAAAAAAAAAAAAAAGAAAGAAAAACAAAAATTGGTTGAAAGGACTTGCTCTTTATAGAAAAAGTAAACTTTTAAACATGTTTTTTATGAGAAAAAAAAATCAGTTTTATTTGTTCCCTCTCTTTTTCCTTTTCCAATATGGAAAACTACAAGCAAAATAAAGTCTGCAGCCTTTTTCATAATATAGTCATCCTTTCTGGCCACAGTACCTTAAAAGAAAATTCATAATCATGTCTTTAACAAAGAGCTTGTGCTTATGTGTTTGTATAGCTATTGATTTACAATATCTTAAAATTATAGAGCTAAACCTTCGCTGAGAGTCTTCACTTTGTTTTTCCATAAATGGAAATTATTGTAAGAAAAGAATGAAAAAAGACAGTACTTGAACTAAGTAGCCTGTGAAAATCTTGCCCACTTAAGAAGTGACCATTTCCTTAGGAATATCTCTATGCAAGGTAAAACAAAATTATGCAACTATTTTTATTTTTCAGAATTTCTGACCAATTTGGTAAACAAAGTTGTAGTTTTCTCCAGTAGATCTTTCAGTGGCTTTTGGAAAATGTTTCTCTTGAAGAGCAAGGCAAGAAAAGTGGAAACTGCAGTGTAGTCTTCTCAGAGTTGCCTGCTTAATCGAAACCAGCACCACATAAGGCTTTCCAATAAAAAGAATGTTCTACCCGACTGGAGCTCCAGTCCGACAAGTCTCACTCAGAATACAATTATCCATCCTGGAATTAGATCAGTAGAGCTAGTGAAAAAAAAAAAAAAGAAAGAAAAAGAAAAAAAGAAAACAACACTATTTTTTTCTGCTCCCCTAAATGAAAAACTGTTTTCAAAATCTGTTTAAATCGAAATGTACTTGCTTGAACATTAAACACTGGGAAAGACCTCATTTCATAGAATCATGGAATGATAGAATGGTTTGAGTTGAAAGGGACCTTAAAGATCACCTGTTTTAACATCCCTGTCACAGGCAGGGACACCTAGACCAGGTAGCTCCAAGCCCCATCCAACCTGGCCTTGAACACTGCCAAGGATGGGGCAGCCACAGCTTCTCTGGGCACCCTGTGCCAGGGCCTCAGCACCCTCACAGGGAAGAACTTCTGCCTAAGAGATCATCTAAATCTGCTCTCTGTCAGTTTAAAGCCATTCCCCCTTGTCCTATCCCTATCCTCATAAAAAGCCCCTCTCCAGATTTCTTGCAGGCCCCTTTAGGTACTGGAAACTGCTGTATGGACTCCTCCAAGCCTTCTCTTCTCCAGGCTGAACAATCCCAGTTCTCTCAGCCTGCCTCTACAGAAGCGGTGGCTCAGCTCTCTGATATTTTTTTCTGATGAAAACTGTACTTCCCTCCTTCTCCAATAAAAACTTGGCAAAATAAAAATATAGCTATAAAATAGTTTATTTTCTTTCTCCATGGAAAATGCCCTCTATATTCTGACACTGGTGTTAACAATGAAGTTACTCAATGGGCAATGTCTGTTCCCAGCAGTGGGTTCCCTGGGAAGGTAAGTCCAGCAGTTTCAGAAGAATCCCTGCACATTTATTTGCTGTTAGATGAACAGGCCACCATCTTCTGTATAAGGCTGTAGCACCTTCAGTGGGAACATAGTTGAAGAAGCATTTGGCTTCCATCTCAGTTGCAAGGCAGCATTTAAGCAGCAGCCTACATAAGTTCTGAACTGAGTCCATCCAGTCCAGGTTCTGTCTCCAACAGGAAAAAGACACAACAGAAGTGCATATGGTGTTTCTCCCAAAATCCCACTACCTCCAGTTTGGGAATTTTCCTTAGCCTGATGTGACTCCTGTGTTTAAAGATCCCGGTGGAATCCTCATCCAAGTATTTGTCCAGTCTCCCTGGGACCCCAGGTAAACTTTTCACACCCCTGATTCCCCTTGGCAAAGATTTGCACTGGTCCATTACCCACCAAGGGGGAAATACCTCTTCTTGTTTGTTTTGGGCTTGGCTTCTGGTGTCTCTGCATGGTACTTCTCCTCTTCCACATCCTGAGCAGACATGGTTCAGTACTGTTCGGGGAGGAAGGTTTCCCACATATGAATCATCCACAACACTCCCCAGAGCATTTCTTGATGCCCTCCATTCATGTTAAGTAACCAATAAATTTCAACAGCATTCAGCTTGTGAGGGCTGATAAGATCACAGTGAGAAAGGGGACAGTGCCAAAAATACTGAGCTTTATAAAGGATGTGCCATATAATGCTTTTAACATTTGTAGTCCTTGAGGCCAAAGGGATCATTAGATCATCTACTATGACCTGTATAATGTAGGCTGGAGAATTTTGCCTGCTTACCCCCGCGCTGAACCCAGAAATAACTGTTGTTTAAGTGAATGGGTAACACTGAAGGTATTAAAAGCACCAGAACATGAAACTGCAGCTCCAGTAGCAAGGAAGAATAATGAATCTGTCAACTTGGGGCCACTGTCCTGGGATTGGAGAAGGAAAACCTAGTGCCTGAATTCACACAAGTAAGATAAGGAGGGCAGGATGCTCATGGCTACCATATGCCCATTAGCTGACCTCATTTTTATGGAGGGTCTGAGAGCAGAGTTTGATGCAGGAACATGGGAGATGAAAGAAATCCCATGTGGTTTTGTTAAGGACAGATCATGTTGCTCTAATGCAATATATAATCATAGATATTCAATAAAGTAACTGACTTGTTGGACAAGGGGAACTAATGGTCCAAATCTGACCCTAAGCAATTTAACATTGGATTGGAATATAAAAAGAGTAGAGGTCTGGCTATGGGGCTACACTAGAAAACTCCTGGTACCTTCAATGAACAGGTCTAAGAAAAATTTCCTTTGTTTCTGGGGGACTGGCCATAGGACATAATACCTGAAGAAGATGTGGTTCTAGTGAAAAAATGCAGGTAATACAACGCTGGGTGATATTCCCAATTCTAAGCACTATCAAAGAGGTAACCAAAGTAACTCTGTGTAGCGGCCATACAAATGCAAGGTCAAGTGAAAGCTAGAACCATTCCCTGAAGTGAACACCAGTGGTTTGGAAATGTATAAGATGGGAGAAATGGACATACTCCTTCATTGTGGACTGACTATGGACCACCAGCATGAAAACAGCTAACATGTTTAGGCTGGAAATCAGAAGAAATTTGACTGTTAGAGACATGGGAATCTGGACTCCTCACCAAACTCAGCACATAAAGAGCCCAGAGCTGCTTGTGTCACATCAGTAGGCACAATACTGGAATTAGAAATGAAAGCTTGTGGGATGATGTTAGGTGTCAGACTGTCTGGAATTTCCAAGAGAGGTTAGAAGAGCAGCTGATGCCCATGTTTGTCGTACGGTAGTTACAGAACATTAAATTAATCACAGGCTTTTGAACTTCATGACTCTTGCAGGGGATGAGCATTATTTCCTCACCATAGCTCCTCTCCCACTCCTTCTGGAATCTCACTCCTGGATTTGTTTTTTTTGCCTTCTTTTAAAGCTTTGGTGAGTAGTCCCAGCCTGAGCTGATGTTCACAACATCAAGATGATTCTCAAGAAGGCCTGTCATAAAAGCATCAGTAGATTTGTGCTCAAGCAACAACTTTCAACTTAAATAGGCAATTACAGTTGAGACTCCTGACACAGGATGGGTCATGGGCCACTTCCAAGTATCGTTTTCACCTAGCATACTTTATTTTACTGTATGGTCCAAGCCTCCGGAATCATGATTGAATTCTCTTGACCTCTTTCTGTGCCACACTGTAGTTTTTGAGGCTTTTGAACTTCTGTCTAGAGAGCTCAGCTATGAGGTTTTCCCCTTCCCTTGGGCAGGAATGAAGTAGCGTGGGTGTCATCACACTATTGACAGTTGACAAAGAATTGCTTACCTCTCCATAGACCAACCATGGCTTTTACTCTTAAATTAGGCCATTCTTGCTGCACTCACTGCATCAGCGCATCAGCTGTATTACATAGTGGGGTTTGTTCACCTGTTTTACTGTAGCAACTGTGAATAAAACAAAATTCTAACAATATTCACGTATGCAATGCTTTTTTTGATGAGGTGACATCAGTAAGAACATAAAGAGAAGATAGAGCCCCATAAACACACTCTTCCTCCTTCCAAGGAGCTGGCTTGACTGTTCTCCATTTTGGCTCCTCATCAGAGGCAAAGATTCTTCCCCAGGACACCACAATAGAGGAATAAAAGTGTTTCTACCTCCTTCTTCTCATGCTATTGCTTTTTTTTACTGGGGCTTATGGCTTCGGCTGACACCCTGTTGCACGTGGTGAGAAATGGACCCTGTAGAAGCTCTTAGCTTGGGAGATAATGTAGGGCTGTGGAGGACAGACTTGCCAAAGGCTGCATAATGGGTCAGTGCCAGAGTAAGGGGTGAGGCGTGGACTTTGGCTCATTCAGTGATTGACACAGGGAGCTGTCTCTCCTGCTGCTTGCTGTGGCATCAAGACTTTTTTTATGCTTCCTATTGCAAGAGTGCAACCTGCACAGCTATTTGGCATCTTCTATGTAAAGTACTGGTTGCCAGTAAATGGGGCAGATACAATATATATGAGTGCAGATGATGGAAGCACCAGCTAAAGTGTGTGCAAAGAGCTGTATTCTTATCACAGATTTCAGTGGGTGCTTACAGAGACTTATGGCTTTCTAGTCGTTTATGAGTACCTGGAGAGCCAGGTCATGCAACATAACCATCACTAATGAATGTGGTCACTCTCTAGGGATTTATGAGCCAGAGCCAGCACTTGAAGTTGGCAGGGAGAAGTGTTGTGCCCCATCCTGCTACTCCTTCAGTCTAAAATATGGCAGGAGCAAGATAGGTTTCACCAGCCCTACAAACCAGGCTCAGCCTTTCAAATTCTTCATGTCCCTCTACACACAAGGGGTGAGGGAAGCATCATTTTCATTTGGAAAGATCTGAGCAGGCACCATTTGTCTGCTGGAGAATGTGGCCAGGACTGTTTCATCTCTGAGCACTGGGGACAGCAGCCTTCTTCCACCATCTGTGTATAATAAATGAAGAATTTGGGTCATAAAAATTTCTACCCTGTTTAAGATGCACAGTATTGCTTTTCTCAAGCTAACTGCCCCTGGCAGTTCCAGTTAATACTTCCGTTTGAAATAAAAACCTTAAAAGCCTTTTAAGTTGACATTTGAAGTAATTTGGGAAACAATGTGAAAACATAATCTCTCTTCCAGGGTCTTTTTACAAGGCATGGAGTTAAGCAGCTCTGCAAACCCTTTGCCCATGGCAGACAGCCTCCATGAAGCCTCCAGAAGAAATGTTTGTCAAAGTTGTGCAATATCATCTCTGGCTCCCATCCTGGTCTTGCACTGCTGTGATATTTGTAGACTCATCATTTCTTCAGGTGTTTGTACCGGTTAATGGGAAAGTCCTATTCAAATTATATCAGAGCAGATAAAGGTGTTTAGGGAAACCTTGGCACTATCCATGACATGGTGCATGTGGCAAATCTATCTTTCCTGAGTGAGCTCAAGGCACCCATCTCTGGCAAGTGGCAAACAGAGCTGCGTGGCATGGACTCATGGGCTTCAGGGCTCACATTCTCCCATGTGCACAGGGTCTGATCCTCACATCCACCTGCCTGCAGGCCAAAGGGCTGAATCTTCTCTTTTCCCCAAGGGAATCATAAGTCACCCCTTACCCAGCACTTGATGTGACCCTTGGCAAAGGAAGCAGGAATACGGTTTTGTGCAAAATACCCCAAATATTTCCACTTTGCAAGGCTTGGATGGGCCTTTTTTTTNGGAAGCTGCTCTAAGGTCTTCCCAGAGCCTTCTGTTCTCCAGGCTGAACAAGCCCAACTAATAGTGCTGAAAATCGATCTGTTTCTCCCTTTCTCTCTCTGTCTCTGCCTTCTTTTCTTCCTTTCCTCTTTTCTTTCTTTTTTTTTTTTTTTTTTTTTTTTTTTTTTTTTTTTTTTTTGTGATTATTTTTAGCTATTTTGCCCTAAACATTTTTCCCCTAAAAATATTCAGAAGTTTGAGTGGTTTGTTAATTTGTTTAGTTATCATGTGCTTGGAATCCTGTCTGTAGCAAGTGCATGGCTGAACAGCTGTCTGTGAAATGAAGGATTACAAACATCATTTCAGCTCACAATTTTTTTTGCATAGTTTGTGGAAAAATAGTAGAACTTCAGTGATGTCTGAAATAATTTCTCAGGAGCTTTGTTTTAGAAAGGAGGCCTTTCTGATAAAGGCACATCTACATGAACCACACCAAACACAGATGACTTTGATCTTCACTAGTGCTCTTGAGTTTTACTGTAAAAAATGAATAGAATTTCCCAAAAGTTTGTCACAAAAACCCCACAACCCAACAAAAAAACAAACCAAAACCAAAACCAAAACCAAACCCAAAACCCAACAACAAACATGGAAGGGGAATTGTTTTGACATTGCTCCCAAATTTTCCTTTCTAATTCATCTGCAGATGTATGACTGATATTCTGACAGACTCCAAGTTAGACCAGTCCCAAGGACAGCATGGTGAGAAAATTCCTAGACACACTAACCAGACATATCATGGAGAGAAAATAAAACATGTATTGATTGAAGGCACCAGGGCAATCTTCATCTGATAGTGTATCGAGGTCTATGTCTGAGCTACCCACCTTACATCCTCCTATAGGCAACAGAGGTATAGTCAATACGGGATATAGGCCATACGTATGGCCATGAGGAAGATATGCAGGTGCCATCCTTCTTAACCTAAAGTCATGAAAGTCATATGTGAAATATGATCTTTTTTTCCCCATTCAATACAGAGAAAATACTGGGATGAATTGCTCAGGTGAAGACACCCATATTATTGACATCAATAAAAGAAGAAAATGTAAGTTGACCAAGTGTCTCCAAGGCAGATAGAAAAGTGGCTGTTTGTGCTGTGGTGACCTTAGTTGCTTCCATAGTTTAGTGAGTTTTAATGACAATCCTGGGGTACCAAGCAGCAGGCAGATCTTCACGACTGTCCAGGAGCAGGAGTTTCTGTTCTGCCAGGGTTTTCAGTGTTTTATAAAATGAAAATCTTTCCATTTAAAATTAAAAACTATAAGCTGTTGCTACCTTCAGGATAAAAATACTGAAAGAGGGTATATTGGGATGTTTTGATTGCAAACCTCCTGTATTGCAGGAGATAATTTGTTTTGATTTCTACTTTATATCAACTTATATATATATCTGATTATGTAGAACAACATAATCTATTCTAGTAGAACAGGATTGTGTTATGATATGAAAGTCAAAATGTCACAAATCAAAACTACACTATCATAATGCAGTGTTTTGACTTTCTCCTGCCCAAAAATTATCACTAACATTTGAACAAGTTCCTGCTTGAATACCGTTTTCCAGTGGAAAACCTCTTGGTCAAAAATATTTTGACTGTCTTTGCTAGGGACAGAAATGAGGGTGACTGCAGGAGAAATAAATGCTATGGCTTTTCTGCCTGAATTCTCCTGCTCAGTCTTACTCTGTCTGTCTGGAGGTCTATGGGCCAGAAGTGGAGCCACATGCAGCTGAGCATGTCCTTTTTTGCTTTAGACAAGAGCTATGGACTCTTAGTGACTAGCCCTGCTCTTTACTCTGTTGAGAGACCAACCCTTCCAACAACCCAAAGATCTTCTGAAATTACCCCACCTATACTGGAATGGAAAAAGAAGTCCTTTTGATTGCCTGCTCAGCATGGCTTAGGGGCAGCTAATCTTAAGTGTTAGTGTGCATCTGCCCATTTCAGCCACTGTACAGGAGAGAGATTTAGGATCAGAAGACCCAGCATTAATGTCATTATCATAGCCAGAATACTGGGACTTAGCCAACAATGAAAAAACAAATTACTCTCCTTTTCTCAGATTTTGTAATTTTTCTTCAAAGTCTCACGGAGCAGAAGGAAGGTTTTGACTCTGCAATTTTCACCTGAAAAATCCAAGGGTTTTGATACAGTCATTTTCTTGCTACTCAGTAGGTTCAACAGCCTCATTACACCTAGAGAAGAGTTACTGCCAATCTGCTTCTCTTACGCCTCTGAGCAGCAGAAATTGTCACTGAGGTGACAATTTCAGACAGTGGCTCAGGGCAGTGTCTCCTCCCAGTTCCCACCAATATATGTCCTTGTAAAAGCAGATGAAGGCTGTGGTTAAATTGAGTCCCTGTAGGCTGGGAATCTCTGGTTGAGGAAAAAGGTGTGATTTTCTTTTTATTCTGGTCCCCTTGATGCACACAGCATTTCTGGAGTTTTTCCTTCATGACACAGAGAGATGGGGCCATTCTCACACAGGTGCCCAGACCATGGGATATTTTTGACACCCTGAATCCCAGATGTACATTTAGTTGTTAACTTGGAGTAGCACTATCCTGAAGATAGGCATTTCCCTCATTTGGAACCTAAGGAATTTATACAGGAGATAGAATTACTCATTGTTGAGACAAAGGGACTATTTACCCCTAAAAGTCTATAGTGAAATCCTTGCTACAGTGAGGACTCGTAGTCAGGGTCTGACCCACATAGGCTCCATTCACATGTGTTTCCAGCTCCTTAATGTATGCTCTAGAATTATATATACATTTTCCATCTAGGCCCTTCTTAATGCATACTGAAAACAATGGTGTTAGTAAAATTTTATGTCACACTTTTAAGGTTTATGAGTCTGTTATGCACAGTTTACCCCTGGTAAGGGATGCAACAGTGGTTTTGTGCTCTATACAATGCTCAGCCAACACTAGCCCTAAAGACAGATCATCAGTGTTTAAATTGTGAAAAGAATGTTGATGACATTTTCTTTTCTTTACTCTACTAAAGACAAGAGAGGTTCATGTAAAACATAAGCTCTGGCCTCTTTCCAATATTAATGCAATTTACTGCAAAAGTGCTCACTTTTTTAATTAAGCTGGAATGCTGCTACTCTTCATAGGAATGCAAAATGGACGGGTTACTGACAGAGGGAAAGGCTAATGACTGCAATCTGCTCTTAACTAAGCAGAGAACACTTTGCCACCTCTGTCAGGCTTTGCTCAGGAGTAAAATTTGCTCTGTGGAGCAGACAGCAAGTAGCCTTGGGTCCCAGCAAGATGAGAGCCTGTTCAAATGTCTAAGGAGTAATTCTGCAAGCCTCTTCCCTCTTCAGTCCCTGTGATCAAGTGGCTGGGATGTGAATTTCATAGGCTGATCTAGTTTCTGAATAAATAAAAGTCTGGAATTTTTTTTTTAAACTTCAAATGGCTCAAAATGAAGTATCTACACCCCCTCCACATGTGCTCATAGCGAGCTGTTTATGAAAGTAAAGCATAAAATATTTGATCATGGGTTTGATCCAGAACATGCAAACATTTGTCCTCTTGTGCTAGCTTCACCTGGTGGCTTTCATTTTCTTCGACATAAAGACAGGGTGAAGCAAAGTAATAGAAAAATAGAAAACATCTTTGTTGAAAATGAGATTGCAGCTGTGTAACTGGAGCGCACAACCATAAATCAGAATGTCAAATCCAAAGCACATGACTTTTTGCGAGTTCTCCATGTGTGCTATAATGTGATTACAGCCTGGTTACTATTATGATTTAAAACAAAGTCTTTCATGCTAGAAACAAAATGCGGAATGTGAGCAGCCTGGGGGAGAGAGACGGGAGACTTAGCCCTGACTGTCAGAGGTGGGCTAAAGGGTTTCAAGTGCTTCTCCGTCAGGTGTGAGAGGACGAGGGAAGGACTCAACCCCAGCTTTGGCTGCAGTCTTAACATCAGGGACAAATTAGCCAGTGGCGTTCAGCTCTGCAGAACAATCCTCAATTATGGATGGGGTAGGTTTCTGTCTCCCCATGTTGTAGAAAATCCTGAAGCCAAATACACAGATTACAGAAGTCATTCTTTTCTGTCTATCACATAAACAAATCGTCCAGCTGTTATTGCTAAGATTCCAGTTTGAAATCTTGGACTTTCTTATATAAACTTCAATGTAATGGTATTTAAAGTGTCATAGACAATAAGCATCTAATCCTAGTCAATAAATTGCAGACTAGTTGCATGAGCTTCGAGAGTTGTTAAAGACAGCTGTGCTTTTTTTGTAATTCAAGTCATTTCCAAATTGGGCAGCCCTCCTGGTGTATTTTCAGACAAACACAGTGTGCTCAGAAAATGTGTTGTTTGGAGCAGCATGAGCGTGAGTGCAAGGGCGTCACATCACCCAGAGGCAGAGTAGAGATCACA
Source organism: Agapornis roseicollis (assembly GCA_002631895.1). Taxonomy (NCBI): domain Eukaryota; kingdom Metazoa; phylum Chordata; class Aves; order Psittaciformes; family Psittacidae; genus Agapornis; species Agapornis roseicollis. The sequence continues at coordinate 308,968 of NDXB01021906.1, read as the reverse complement.
TTGTCCATTTCTAAGAAGCTCAGGTTGATGAGGGGGAATTGCTGAGACGTCTGTGAAATTATTAAATGGCCCTACAGCTCTCCCAAGGGAAAAATGTGGCGCTTGTGGAGAAGAAGGGGAATATTCCTATTAACTTCAGTTGAGACAGCAATATAAATGGGTCCGTAGAGACTCTTTTTCCTTTTAAAGAGAGAGGAAAGAGGGCAAATATTTTTTAACTATCACTCAGCTGTTTTGGAGAAACAGCAGCCAGTAAGGCCTGAAGTGGGTGGACAAAGCAATGCCTTCACTGAGCCAGCCTGCTGCTTTCCCTGAGGATGGCTGGTTGGAGGCAAATGAGCTCCACCAATGTGAGGTGTCTGGGACACATCTCAATGCACATGACTTCTCCTGCTGGGATCAAACATGAGAGGTCAGAACATGGCTCCTTGGGTAGCAAATTTTGGGATCACGATTATGGTTTTGCAGAAAGAGCAGCCACCACTTGCCTCTCTAATTCCTCTTGTTGACCTCAGTAGGAGATCAATGCTTCTGAAGACCAGACAGGTGCTTGCAATAAACTTTCAGAGCCTCCCCACCAGGCTCAGGGTGGAAATCTTGGCCCAGATGTATTTTTGCAAGCAGTTTCAAACGTTACATTTGAAACCAGTTAGCATAGGGTCATTGGCTGGTATTGTGAGGTGCCCTGTGGGATTTGGTGGAGTTGAAAGGTGTCTACGCACTTGCTGCTGGGCTGTCACTCTCCCTCCACTGGCAGCTGTGGTGACAAATGTCCAGTTGAGCTGTTTCAGCGGTATTTTTCCACATCTGTGATCACCAGGCAGATTAATCTATTTCTTTCCCTCCCACCCCCTTCTAAGTCATTTTATGACCATCAGACGGTTTACACCTGAGAAGCAGCCTTGCCTCCTGCAAGCGCTGCTCTGCGGTGCTCAACATCTGCCTCTCAGCACGTATCAAATATCCCTCTCCTTGTCAGCAGCATGAGTAAAACAGGCAAGCTGGTGGAGAAAATATAAATCAAAAGCCTCCACCGAAGGGCGGGATTTTGCCAGACGTTTTCATGGGGCTGAGTCTCCAGCACGCTCTCCTTGGGGTGTTCAAGATTCACTGAGCACCTGCTGCAAGGGCATCCCACCACCAGGATGGGTTTGAATATGTGCAAGCAAGGTGCTTTTGTCAAACCTATGTCTCCCTGACTGCTTTGGCTTGGTACTGCATGGGGAAGAGTCCCAGGATGGCCCCATGCCCACAGCCAAGACCCAATCCTGGAGCCCGGAGCCTTGGGCTCAGTTTCCAGCTTGGCCACAGGCTTCCTGTGTGGTCTTGGGCAAATCATACGCTGCAAGGCCCGCTCTCAGTTTGCTGATATTTTGAGAGAGCCGTGGTTTGGCAGGTGAACGAGCTGCAGACATATGTGGGGAGAGGAGGTTTTATTATTAGTGCTGGTTGAAACACAAGTGCCGGCTCCATCTGCGCGTGTTGCAATTTTTCAAGCATCTCAGCTCAGGGCTGGGAGGAGAGCGCTCGTCGGAGTGTGAGTATGCTGGGGTTTCATCTCCTCCTTGTGTGCAAATGGCAGCAGCTCCGGAACAGCAACTCTTGCCGATCCGAGCAGCCGTGAAACTAGTCCATCATCACGTATGTTCTCAGGAATGTGTGCTTGTGTGGGTCTCTGTAGACAACCCTGATTCATCACCTCCAAAGCAATTAATAAAACTCTGCTGGCCCTACCCCAAAATATTGAAAATGATTTGCAATTTGAGAGTGAGAGTCAGTGTTGTTTTTCACATGGAATCAGTTTAATTAATCACACTGTTTGAACAGCTGGGTCCACCATACATTTCTACTTGAGTTCAGCATTCCTAGAAAACTTGTCAAGTATGAATCAAAATAATACCATCTCCCTGCTTCCAATGATTAATCACATATCTCTCCTTCTCATTCACACCTAAAAATCAGCTAAATCAAAAGCAGTCTCCTTCTCCACCATTGTGTTTGTGGCGATTTGCTAGTCTAGGATAAATTGTCTAGAGAAGGCTTTGAAAAGCTGTTGGTTTGCCCTCAAACTTTTATCGATGTCTGTTGCAACTTCACATGTATTTGTAGTCTCTAGGAGCCAGGGACCGCACAGGAAAAGTTCACATTCCAAAATTCAGAATTTGTGGCACAGAATTAAAAAATAGAAATAACTTCTAGCATCTGGAAGTCCAAGTGAGGTATTTGCAGGAGGTCTCCAAAGGGCGTCTGAACAAAGGGCTGGAGTTCTGAAGAATATGTCTCTGATTTCCAACATGAAGTCTGGTATGTCCTGAACATTTCTATTTGCTTAAAGCAAGACTTTGTCTTTGGATTTGCGGCAGTTTGCCAAAGCAGATGGTGGATCCTGGTCACTAACACCATGTGTATGCTGTGAGCTTGGGCCATCAGGGTTCATGCTTGAAGTGGTGACTGCGCAAGCAAGTATGAACACACAAGGTGTATGCATGTGGGATTGCTCCATGAGTTCCTCCAGTTCTGGGGGGGTGCTGTTGGCAAGTGGGTACAAGTTACAGCCCCACCAGCCCTATCTAACAAACAGCTGGTTCTGAGAATGCAAAAGTTAAGATGTATGTAAAAACAAGGCAAAGCTTCAGGCAGAAATGAGAAGTTTGGCTCTTTGAGGGCAAAGAAGAATGGTTTAGGATGTTTGAGCTCCCTAACCAAGTGGATTCATGGTATAGCAAGGTTCTGACCAATCCTCATTGTAGAAATGACTTCCCAGCCCTGGGAGGGATCATGGCTTGTTTTCCTCCTACCATGCAAGGGAGCAGGAGTATACCATCAGGCACTAGCCCTGAAAAAGCAAAAAGAGGTTAGAAATAGCAGAGTCTTCCCTGAGGACCACCCAAGAGGAGTTAAATACGGGGATTTTTAAACAGAATTGGATCAAAGAATAAAGGAAATCAGAGCCAATAGGGAACTAAAAGGTAACATCTGGTCCTTTTCAGTGATTGCCAATAGAGTCTTTCTCTGAAGAAGCAAAGTGTCCAAAGGAACCTATCCTTCAGCACAACAGGAGCTGCAAGTGCAAAAATCAGGCTTGGAAATGTTGTTTTGATATCTTCTTCTAATCACAGCATCTCTGCATGCTGCGTGAGAAAGGTACCAGGTCTGGACTAATGGTCTCAGTCACTTTAGAGGCCACCTTAGCCCACCTGTGCTCCATAGGGAAGTGCTGTGGAGGCACTTGAGCTGCCTTGAAGCAAACAAAGCACCATCTAAAGAGAATAAATACTGTCCTGGTGCTGACTCACCTCTGTCACACCATTAGAGGGCCAGTACAAGGCAACATGTGACATCTTCAGGCAGCACAGGGTCCTCCAGGCATGGACGCATGAACAAGCAAGTCCAAGGCTGCTCTCCTACTCCCCTCTCACTGTAGGCTGCCTAGACATTCATGATGTTACACCCGTCCATTCCCCATGAATGAGTCCTTCCCCATGTCTCCTAAGCTTTGTGTCCTTCCTGGGCTTGCCCTGAAAGGCTCTGATGGGAGGCCATCAATCCACCCTGTCACCAGTGGTGCCAATTATCCAAAGTGCCTCTGGGTGATAAGCAAATCCAGTCATTGACCTTCTGAGGACTGAGTGATAGCAGGACAAGTCCTTGACAGCTTAGTAGGCAGCACATGATGAGTACCTGTTGCCAGAGACTTGCTGGCTTTTCCCAGAGGTTCCCTGTGTGCTTTTTAAGCTTGTGATCCAATATTTTGGTGGTCATTTTGCTAACTCTTAAGGAGTGGAAAAGGGTCGGAGTTATTCTCATGATCATTGCGTTTTTCCATCCTTGCTGTCCGCTGACCCATCTGCAAGATCCTTGCCACAACTTCTGGCAGAGCAGATGTCTTGCAGGCTCTTAAATAATGACACGCAAGTACGTTTGCCAGAGTATGTATATCAAATCGCCTGCCAGGGTTTTGTCCTTAAATGTGCTGTTGGGTGACATCCCCTGGTCTGCTGCAAATGTAGTAAATACCAGATTGCTGCAAAAGCTAGCCCTCAAAATGAATCACACCTTACTGCCTTGTGCTGGTGTTCAAAGTGGCCAGGCTTGCTTTGCAAATCCTTTGGGAGCTCTCTGTCATGCTATTTAGCTGCCTGGGGCTGTACATGGAAGCAAAGGGAAGGAATAATCTGTCTCCTACATTTATTGTTGGCAGGAAAGGTAATCCTGGATGTATCTCACAGCAAACTCAGGGAACTTTCTCTGAGAGAAAGTCGAAATGGGAGTATCTGTGAGGAATGTGCTGTCTCTATCACCAGGTCAGGCTGGTTCTGCCATGGGGCAGAAAAATGGACAAGAAGATCTCTGGAGTCCTCCCAGCCCTGGGACCCACACATCTGAGTACAACAAGGATGTGATGATGAAATCATTTTTCTGCTCCCTCAGGCTTCTCACCCACAAATTCACCCCATCAGATCCCACTTCTATATGTTTCTGGCAAGAAAATGCATACTTTGGGAAAAAAAAAAAAAGGGAAAAAAGGAAAAAAGAAAAACCCTGGGTTTGCTCTCCATAATGATACCAGATATCCTGCCAACAAAAATACAAACCCTGAAATGGATCTAGTTCTTTTCCCACATTTTTCTAAATATAAGGTCTGAATAACAGCTCCAAGCTCTCATTTGGAAAGAAAGCTGCAGCCCAGTGCTGGGGTTTAACTCAGCAGGGAGATGATTGCTTCCAACAGTACCTCAAGATTACAACCTGGATGGGGGGTTTCCCTGCAAGTTGCCACTGACTGAGCTGATCCGTCAAGGCTGAAGTACATGGGCAGCTCTGTGGGGTCAGCCCAGGCTGGCAGTGGTATGTTTTGCTATATCTAAGCTAGTGTGAGACTTTTGTTGTGATAACAAATGGACCAAAACCAGCAAGGTTTTAGGGATCCTTGACTTGTCTGGGTATATTGGGGCACCAAGAAGACTTGCAAGCAGGTGAATGGCCACTGCTGGTGTCAGATCCCTCCTTAGGGACTCCCTGCTTGACTGTATTTTAATCACATCCCTGAAGTGCCTTGCTGCATCCTTATGAACTGTCTATTGATAGGCAATTCCAAGTGGAACAGAGCAGTCATACTGCCTACATTAGTAATTTCTAGTAGGTAATAGAGACTCTTTCTAGTTTCCCTTTCCACTACTTGTATTGGAGCATATTTTTAAAAATAGATTAATTAAAAATAGAAGAAGAATATAACCTTGAGAACAGAAGTGATTCTTTTTTTTTATGTTTGTGCACATGCCATTCACCCCCTTCAGGTCTTGTAAGGTTCAGGATGGAGACCATGGGGATTAAAGGCCAGATGTACACAGGTATCAAGATGATATAAGGTTCCTGATGAGTTCAGCAGTATTTGGAGCCAGTGTAAATCAATGTGTGCTGTAGAAGATCAAGGTATATGCATTCTGATTACTCCAACTCTCCCTAGATGCTGTTGAATTGCTTGTGTCCTGTCTAGGACACTCCAGGGCAGAGGTATCACTCACAGGATGTACAGCTGAATCTGAAGGCATCACAGACAAGTTCAAGGCCGGGTGAGGAACCTGACTGAACTGAGCAACCTTCCTAGTGGTTTAAGGTCTCCATTAATATCTGTGTGATTTCAGCTGTACTAGCCTCCTGTGGGACACAAGGCTGGGTTGTTTTCCACCCACAATTTCATCAGGTCCTTTTCAGGCTCTCATCCAGGGCTTGGATTTGCACTACGTTCACAGGATCATCCACCATCTCCCCTTCAGGTAGTTCTTATGTGGTCCTTTTGCTCCTCCCAACCCCTTTGCCTTAGCAAGAACTGGAAGTGGCTTATGGAGATGCCATGGCTCTGAAAACACAGGCCAAACAAACCCCAATTTCTAGCCCTGGAGGAGAGGGATTGACCAGGGAAGCCTACTTGGGTGCTGGAGGTGGGAGTGACATACACACGAGGAGCCTCACTGGACCTGCCCCAGAGCCCATGCCATCCTCCCAGGTGCCTTCTCAAGCCATGCTTGTCAAATACAGTTCCTGTTGAAAGGCATGACTTTTTTTCAAACAACCTTTTGGAAAACGTCACCGGTTTAGAAACTCTGCATTTTTTGCAAACGACATTGGGAAACACTGATTTTTTTTTTTCTTTTTGTTTTCCTCAGTTTTACTTTTTTTATCCTCATTTTCTTTTTTCTTTTCCATTTCAGTGTCTGGATCTCCCAGTCCTCCCAGTAAATGAAAATGTTCCTTTGAGCGGGAAGCTGCAGGGATGCGTCTGGGAGAAGCCTCCTGGGGACGTCTGGCCCTGAACTTGGTGGGAACGGTCACTCATTCACTCAGAGCAGACTTTTTTGTACAGCAGTCGCTGAAAAGAGCTTGGTATCTGCCTGTGCTGTTTCAAATGTAAGTCATTCAAAACATTCCCTCTGTTTTTTAGCTCATAAAACTGCTGAAGTACATCCTGTACAGTGAACAAATTACTCAGCTTTAAGCAGATATTTATGCTAATTATCCATGGGAAGCTGTTTCTGCCATTGTAGTTTTTCATCTGCTGGCATAATATTCAAAAGGTTTTATGTGGCGTTAACTATCAGCAGTAAAATCCCCCGAAAGTAATATGAGAAGGAAGAATCTGCTCTGCATACATATATTTTCTTTAAATGTTCTTGATTTGCCATCTCTGAGATGAAAGTGTTTACACTCTGCACTCTCTCACCATCACTACAGCAGCGTTCTCTCCCTGCCTGTTCTTGCTTCAGTTTATTTACCAAAGAATATTCATATTTTGTAAATCCCAGGTATTTATTCCCTTGATTATTTTGGCACGGTGCATTTTGAGGATGTTTGCTCTGTTTTAAGTAAATCCTTTTTCTGCCTTTGAAAAGCAGAGCACTAGTAAAAACAAAGGCAACAGCAATATTTGTTAATGTAAGTCCACACTCCTAAAATATTTATTCTTTTTTCATATGAAGAAGATTAAATGCTTGCAAAATTCTACAGACACATGCACATATTTGACCCAGAAGGACATCTCTTGGGATTTGTAACAGCAAATGTGTGTTGAACAAAACGTCTTGGCCCTGTACAAACTTACTTTGTGTTCTAAAAGCCAAAAACTTCATTTTAGCATGACCTTAGAAGAATAGTGATACTTTTAGTATTTCCTGGTATTTGGTGCAAGGAATGTTTTTATTTGAATGCAGATGTCATTTGGTTTACAGGAAGGATTTGGTAACATGTCCATGCCAGTACTGCACTTATCCCAAATTTCCTGCTATGGAGGAAGAACATATGTCAAAGCTCACTGTTTGTTAAATTGAAAAGATTCAGTACACCAGAAGCTTCTCTTCTAAACATTGTGACTTTGTGCAATTTACAGAATGTTCTATCTCCATTAAACAATAAACCCTTGACCTCTGGAGCTGGCTCGCAGCATCCTGCTATTTGAGAAGGTAGACATAATGGATGGCAATAATAAATGAAAAGTTCAAGAGGTTAAGAAAAACTGTTTAATTATTTCTCTAGAGCATGGGCTGCAGAAGAATTGCATATCTGCCTTCTCTCTTGTAGAAACCCTGCAAGGAATGACTCCGGCAGTGCAGCTTGGGCAGGGTTTAAAGCAGGTTGCTGTGTTTATGAACAAACAGTCTCTAGATACTCTTCCATATCTGAACCTTTCAGTTTTCTGTGAGTTAACTCCCTGCCAGCAGTGAGCCTGTGCCAGCCCCACAAACCTCAGCATCTGTTTTGCAAGGATCTTTTATTTGTTAGCATGTGAAAGCTATTGCTCATGTGCATTTCCCAGCTGTGGTGTACTTAGGCTTGGTATCTTTAAAGAAATCTTTGCCTTCTTTGCTTGTTAAACCCAGACACACACAAAGCAACATGCTCTCCCCTCATTACATGGGCCTGTAACACAACCTCTGCTAACAGGTCACTGTTCCCTGCCTTTCCTCTATGGTAAAGCAAATCCAGGATAAACTTCATTATGACAAAAAAATCAGTAGGCTTTTCCTTCCTCTCTTGAATGGACTTCTCTATTTTTTACACTCGTGTTTGGTTTCTGTCACATTGCTTGCTGCATTCGATTAGTACAGACTTTATCTTGGGAGCTAAAAATCATCAAGTTACACAAGTCACTGTACAAATTCCCAGTGAGAGAAAGGCTGCTCCAAAAACATCCACAGCAAGGCAAGGGGTGAGGGGAGAGACAGGGATCCAGAGTTGCACTCAAGGTCACCAAGCACATACAGGACAGAGCCCAAAATAGGGGCCGGCTCTTGATGCCCAACCCTTGATCACCTGCTGATGAGTATTTCCTTCTTTTGGACACCCCATGCTCTCCATTGTGTTGTCTTCTGGGATGTCTTCCATGTGCATAGAGTATGGCAGGGCACAGGCATGGGGCAGACATAGTGGTAGGGTCACCTAGGAGGAGCTGGAATATCTCTTATTGGGCTGCAGAGCCTTGTACTGCAGCAGGGGAACCATCCTGATGAATCTTTCCCATCTGCTTCCAAGGGCAAATCCTCTGCCTTGGGGTCACAGCTTGCTAAGCAAGACATGGTTAGGGCCATGGTTTATTGATGGACTGGGCTAGCAATTAGACTCCATGATCTTAAAAGTCTTTCCCAACCTAAACAATTTCTGATTCTATGTCCAACCCCATTTTTTTGTGTCTTGCATGGCCTGAAGCCACCTCTGAGGATGCTTTGGAAAGGGGAAGTCATCATTTAATGCTGGGGCAGGAGATGGAGCAGACCCTCCTTTGGGGTAAGTCAGCTTATGTAAATGACCTTCAAAACGCTAGATCAGTCTACGCTGGCTAGAAAGCTGGCCAAGAGCTTTTCATGACAGTTTTTGAAATTATTTTAAAAGCTTTTCTCGTTCACTTTCTCCTTCTAAATGCCTTGGTCTGTAACTTACAGCATCAGGAGACATTTTCCCAAGATGCAAGAAGCATGACTTGGCTTTGTTCTTTCTAAGTAAGAACCCCCAGATCAGCTTTCCCTCTCTGCCTACTGTGTTTGATATGAAAGCATCTCAAACACAAGCCTCTGGTCTCCCCACAGCACCGTCAAGTGGGTGGGAAATGAAACGTCAAGTTGTGACCCTGATGGGACCCTCTCTGTTTAAATAAACAGTCCAGGTTTCATGTAATGTTATACTCCATCATGAGCCCTGGAACAATAACAGTGCAGGAACCATTCACGTGATTTCTCTGGGATATATCAACAAACAGAAGGAGCGATGAGCATTGGTGGCTCATGCTGTGGGTTGGTTGGGACATGTTCTTAGTCTGCCACCAAATGAGCAAAACAGCTTTCCAGAGCCACCACCTGCAAAGCACAAAATAAAAAAGCTTGGGATAGAAGATTTTTTTGGCCTGAAGTAACTTCTAAGAAAAAATACATATGAAAATGATTTCCAAGCATAGGAGTTCGGCAAAAGGGTCTAATGTTCGTTCGTGGGAATGGCGAGGAACATCCCCATATGCCTTAGCAAGCAGTCTCCTTTGGCACCGCTGAGCTTGTCATGCAGCCTCCTGCCCAAGTCTGTTTTTTTTTCCACAAGGGAGCTGGTTTTCATCCATTAGCTGTAGTAAGAAGCTGCAGCCATGGCCTGTAGGTGATGAAAAAAAAAACCAAAAAAGTCCATGGAGGTCAGAGGTGTCATGAAATGAGAAAGCAGTCTGTGTATGGGTCATGGGAGCTCAGCCTGGAACTATCACCAAAGAAGAGGGCTTTCTCCTCTATGTCATAGTCCTGGAGTACGTGCCGTTTTCCTCACCCTGGCTACTTCTACAGCGAGAAAGCTGTGGCGTTTGAGCTCAGTCTTCCTTTGTAAATTCCCCATCAGCTAATGACTAAAATAACGATTCCCCACCCTGTCCCCTCCCTTCCCCTTGTGGGTGTGGTGGGAGAGCAGTCAAAGCTTCTCATTTCCACCCAAGAAGGTGCAAGGAGGAGCTTTGGCTCGTGGTAAAAGCTGTCCCTGCTTGACCTGGCTGTCGGCTGTATCTGGCCCATTGGCTTGCGGAGGTTCAAGGAGACGGAATGGGATCATGCCCAGGTCCCTCCTTTGGATGCTGCTGGCCATGAAAGATGGCAAGCCTCAGGCTGGGAAGCCCTCACCATATCCCTCTCTGGGCACTCTGAGTGCTTCTTGGCTCTGCTCCACCAGAGCAGCTCCATGTCCAACCAGCATCCCGCCAGGGCCTGTCCAACTGCAGCACAGAGCAGGCTTTGAGCCATGTTCAAATCACCTACTGCAGCCCCAGAGAGAGATTTAGGTACTTGGACTCATTAATGACCCAAGATCCTTCCACCTTTCCCTGTGGGTGATGTGTCCTATACCATTGTTGCTCCTATCTGAAGCACCTCTGAGTGCCTCCATCTTTCCTGGACCCAAAACCCAGAGAGTACTGCAGCACAGGGGAAAGCCCATGAGACCTGCCTGGCTTACAGACATCACTCCTAATTATGTGTCATGGCACTGCTGACTTTGCTTGGCTGTGATTGTTCCTTGTGTCTGCTCAGTGGCAAATTTTGGACAGAACTATCTGCTTGTGTTGTATTGATTCCTGTCCTTGCAGCCCCATCAGTATGGTCTTTACACTCCTCCACCCTATAGGGAGGTGACAGGAAAGAGGGTGCACTGGTTCCAGCATAACCATGGGCCTTTCAAATGGTGAGCATAGTCAAGGTGTCACAGTCCCTTCACTCTCTTTATAAACTGGAGCTTATTTGGCCTGCAGTTTGCCTCTGTCCAAATGCAACCAGCTGATGCAAGGTCCCACTTCTACCAAAACCCTCAGCCAAAAAATATTCTTCCTTGTGCCAACACCATCAACTTGGTGATATGGTTTAGTTGAGGTGTAGGGCATGGGTTGGACTTGATGATCTTAGAGGTCCCTTCCAACCTGGTAATTCTGTGATTCTGTGTGAACTGCAGACTCTCTGTCTCCAGAGCTCCTCAGGTAGCTTTCCCATCACCACAGGCTAACAGGTAAAAGCAAAGCAAAGGCAGCAACTGGAGAAAGCCCTGAGTTCACCAATCCATCCTGAAAGCAAACGACACATGTTAAGTCTCCTCTCAGGAGATTTTTCTGTTACTCTGTCTTAGTGGGGAAGAGCCCTGAAGGTTGGATATGGTTGGGGCAGGGTATGACTAAACCCCAGGGGTTCTTTCATTTCACACTGTGTCAGCAGCAGTTGTCGCCCTGCTACAAATTCACTCTGCACCCCAGATCAGGTACGGACCCACCATACTCATGGGTTTCTCTTTACAGTGACTCAGATGATACTGAGGGTCACAGTTTCTAAGAAATTAAAGACACCAAATCTTGGCAATTTGATGACAGAGCAAACCAACCCTTATGCCAATTTTTCTGCTCCTGAGAGAATGTGCAGAAGAGACTGGCAGTGCTGGAGTCATCTCTTCCACAGAGACTGTCCCTATTCAATCTTGCACGGCAGCATCAGGAGGGACCTCTGCTGGCTTGCAGCTGTGCTGGAGGAGCGAGGGGGAGGTAGGCGGCTCAGGAGGTACAAACCTCTTAGGGATACCCTGGCCAGAGGAAAGCCAATGAAAATAATGACTCACTTGACCCCTCACAAGACATCCAGCACCCAAAGTTTTCCATGCAGTGTTAAAAAACACCATGCTCTGGCCTCAAATCATGTTGGCCATGCCAGACTCCCACCTGTTTATGTGGAAAACTTTATGCACCCAAAGCATGAAGTTTTTCAGCATAATACGTTGGGTGGATCAAGGTTTCCATGTGCTCCAGTGCTGTGCTGACTCCATGTGTCCAGTGTGTCTTAGCCAACACAAGAACTACACAAGGAGCACACAGAAAGTCTGAGTCTTCAGGAACTCATTTGAAGTTCTTTTGTTCCTTGGGCACCCAGAGACCTCTCACCTCCTGCCCTTTAATGCACAGAAGCACTGCAGATTCAAGCCAGCTCTGAGGATGAAAGAAAACCCCCATTCCTATACTGCTTTGCAGCCATGCCGGGTGAAACCCTCAACAGAGTTACCCTCTTACAACTTAAATTGAGAAGATGATGGGTACAAAACTTGGCATACGTGACAAACCAGAGAGTTGACTAAGGTAAAATAGTGCAAGAGGTAGGATTTTAAAGTAGAAGAGCAGATGACTAGAGAGCCTGATTAGGTAAGAAGGTGTGTGGACTCTGCACAAATGTTTGCATCAAAAGATGGAGCATGAACATCTCCCAGAAGAACTGCCTTGCCCAGGAGCAATGTCATAGCATAGTTAGAATAGTTAGGGTTGGAAAGGGCCATAAGATCTAGTTCCAACCCCCTTGCCGTGGGCAGGGATACCACACATCATGTCACTCAAGATTTAGTCCAACCTGGCCTTGAACACTGACAGGGATGGAGCATTCACAACTCCCTTGGGCAACCTGTTCCAGTGTCTCACCACCCTTACAGTAAAGAACTTCTTCCTTGTATCTAACCTGAACTTCCCCTGTTTTAGTTTGAACCAGTCAGGAGTAGCTGACTGGTTTTAAGCCAGTATGAGAGACTTGTCTGAAGAAACTGAGAAAGCTACTTGGACAAAGGCAACTGCACTCCCAAATGCTCTGGAGCCCACGAATATGGGACATGGTGCAACCTCCCAGCTATCTTTTAGGTAAAGGCACTGGGTGTCCTGATCCCAAACTTCAGCCTTCCTTGCTGCCATTTGAACACTTACCCTGTGTTCCACCCCTCAAAGCATGAAGGACATGTTTGCAACAGCCTTTGTTATATTTTTCCTTCTCCCACAGAACTGCAGAACTGTTCAGGCTGGGAGGGACTGAAGTCACATCAGTTTGCTCAGAGCTTTTCCAGAAAACATCCAGAAACCCCCCAGGACTTCACTCTCCAAATTCCTGGTTGAAATTAAGTCCCCTTATGAACTTTCTCTTCCCAGCCTCGACAAGGCCTGATCTTTCTGCGTCTCCCTATAGGATGTACTCCAGACCATCTTGGTGGCTATCTGCTAAACTCAGTCCAGTTTGTCATCATTTCACTTGTATTGAGGATCCAAACCTAGGCCTAGATGCTGCATCCCAGCTGAAGTTTTATGAGTGCCCGCTAAATGGGAATAATTCACAACCTTTTATATGCTTGCTGTGTTCCTGTTGTACATTTCTCTCATTACTTGTCACAATTTGCTAGGGGTGTCTCAGCAAGCAGTTAGAGAAGCTCCAGGCTAGAATAATTTCCAATAGCAGAATGCAGTCACATTTCTCAAACACAGAGCAAGAAAAAATCAAACAGTAATAATGAAAAGTGGTGTTATTTGACTGAAAAATACATGCCCCAATTACTACAAATTCTGATGATGAACTCTTTTGCTAGAGAAACCATGCTGTAAAAGGCTAGGTGTCCTGGGGACAGTCACACTAAAGCAATGCATTTCTTCTTTGCCATGTTCTGTTCTTGGAGATTGCTGAGTTGAACTTTAAGTTGATAGAGGTCCTGGGACTGCAGCAGTGACTGACAGCTTTGTTAAGTTATGATTGATGACTTTGCTACCAAATTCTGATTAATGTTTCCTTCCAAACCCTCCTTGCCCTTGCAATATGCTGTCCCTTAGCCCCTGCCAATATCTGCCTTGAATAACCTTCTTGCTGTGATAGGAGTTGTGTGATTATAGTTATCTAAACGTGTGAATAATTGGGAGGTTATGCCATATTACATGCTTCATCAAGTTCTCTGTTCAAGTCTCAGGGAAACATTTGAAGTTCAACGCTATGTCTCAATTATGCCTGAATTTCTGGCAAGGGAAAAAAAGTCACATTAACGAAGCTGTCAAAACCACATTCTGCTTTAAATTTCCTAGGACAATTGGACAATGAAACTTGCTTACTCAGTGAAGAGCTGCCTTCTCCTCACACTATTAACAGGGTCTTGAATTTATTGAATTTCTTTCTCGCTCAGGCTCTGAAATTAGATCTTGATAAAAGGGAGTTGCACAGAAAATGAATTGTATTTATATTGTAAACAATAAAGTCTGTGCTGAAACATATCTCTCCAAACAATCTATATGGAAAGCAATGCAGTTCTGTTGGGATATCTAATGAGTTTGCACTGTGGTGATATTTGTAAATTATAAAAGAAATGAAACAGTTCTGTTATTGCAGCTCTCATGAGTATTCTCATTACTGAATGTAAGACTTTTTTCTTATATACACTCTGGAGGGCATGGATGTGGCTCAGTGTAGCTTTACACTTCAGGATTTTACTGGGGGAGAAGCCTACCTATGTTCTGACAAATTCCTTTCAAATTTTAGGAGCAAAGAGCAAAATGTAATTGTAGGATTACAGATGTAGCACTGGACACCATCATGGGCTCTCCAAGGGAGGCTGGATTTCTAACAGGCAAGCCAGACCCCCAGAGGTTTTTTCTCGCAGTGGTCACAGCCCTCTGTGTTGGCAGCATGCTCTGCCAGGACAAGGGACAAGGGAAACCAGTACAAGCTGAGGCTCAGTGTGGCAAACACCAACCAAGAGGTGATTGAAGTCCAACAGCTGTCCATGAGGAGGTAGTAGGGGTAGGAGGGTAGCAATAGCTATGACATCTTCAGCTTGTTCTGACCGTCTCTCCAGTGACAGAGTGGTTTGAGAGTAGGAAGTCACCACTGAGATGTTTCAGTAAACGTAAGATGACATCATCAGATTAATTCCTTTTGTTTTAAACAGCATTGAGGAGTTTTTCCTTGCACAGCTTCTTCACAAAGTGGAGGTCATCTGTATATCAGCTTCCTGCCTAGTACACTGGGGTTGTAGTTTTGTGAAGAGGAAGGGCTGCCACTCCATTATGACGGAGACCAGGCAGGGACATGTCTATGGTCATTCATATATGAGTTGTATAAGGTGACATAGGGCAGGAACAGCAGTGGTGCCAACATATGAGTGATGTGTAAGGCTTTATTCTTGCTTCTGTGTGTGCTGAGCAAAAGCCAGCAGCCGTGTCAGCTCCTCAATCCATGTGTCTGGAGGGAAGGCTGTGCAATACCAGGTCACTTGTGAGATACTGTCAGAGCCAGTCTCATGCCTGCCCTGGGGCTTGCCCAGTGCATCAGCCAGGCACCATCAGGATTGGCATGACCAGGGCCATCTCCTTACAGCCTTGGTGTCCTGCTCCCTCAGAGGGAGAGCAGGCTGGCAGGCTCAGTGGCAAGGTACAAAACCTCACAGAGTTCCAGAATACAGAATCACCTTTCATAGGGGCAGTATATGATAGCTCTTTCCCACCTTCTCCCTCTTTAGGTCCTTTCCTTCCTTGGAGTGCTTCCTGCTGCAGATCCCAGAGTTAACATCCCCTCTATAGCAAAGGTCTGTCCATACTTCTTCCCATGCAGCAATGCTGGAAAAGACAAGGGAGTGAAAGGCTGCAGAAAAATCTTAGCAAGGTAAATGAGTGAAGACAGACCAAGTGTATTTATCTTTTCCGAAACATTGCAAAATACATCCAGGCTTGGCCTACAGTGAGAGCAAAAGCAGTGAAGAAATCTAAAGCATGCAGATGCATTGCATACCAGCATGGAAAAGTGACAGCAAGACAGGGCCAAAGCAGGCCAACCACACTCCCTTGGGAGTCTAGGAAATAACTGAATCAAAGAGAGCTTAGGGCCAAAACAGGCCAAAAAAGGATCCCCCAGGAGTCTAGGAAAATAAAATGAATCAAAGTGTGTTTGGGGATGATACAGGCCAACCACAATCTCTCTGGAGTCCAGAAAATGAGTTTAAGTGTTGTACAGGCCAAGACAGGCTATTAAACTTTCCCCCACCACAGAACAAGTCAGCAGTGAACGGAAGGAAGTGGGGCCATTCTGCCTTAATACAGATAGGACCCCAAAGCAGATGTTAGCAGCCTCCTGCTCATCCAGCTCCCTTTCTGAACAGTGGTGCTTTGGGCCAGAGTCACCTCCTGGCCAGGACCCTGTAACTTCTCTGTAGCTCTCCACAGTCCCTTAATGGGCTCTTATTCCAGCATTGCCCTGGAGGGGCAGCTGCAGATGCCTGGGGCCAACAGTTATTGTGGCATCTGCCTGCTCATGGCAGGTCATGACCATGGCACTGTTGGCAATGACAATGGCAGTGCTGGCCATGTTTGCAGCAGCGCTGTCCATGCTTGCGTAAGTCTTGCCCACATTCATGGTGGTGTTGGCCATATTTATGGCAAAGTTGTTTTGTGAACTGGATTCTTTAAAACAGAGCAGGAATGAGCTGCTTCCACCAGTCTAGGCTGCTATATGGGTCTGAGCCCAAAGATACTGTGGGGAGCCAGATGCTGAATCCAGATTCTCATTATCTCCTCCACCATCTGCTGTAGAGCCCATGTGAGCCAAGAGCCAATAAGCCTGCTCTCCTTGGCATGTTGGTCCTTGTCCCTGACACCCACCTTGTGGGTTTAATCCATCAGCTGTGGGCCCTCACCTACCACACTGCCTCCAGCCCTGCCTGCTCTTCCAGCATTTTCCCACCATGAGATGCTACTGAGCAGAGCTACTGCCAAGTGTGCATATCAGCCCAAGCCCTGACAGTCTCTAGCTCCTATGGCTGTGAAGCTGATGAACACCGTGTAGGATGGGACAAAGAGCTGTGGCCCCTTTCAAGATCAGAGAAAGTGGGCATTTTCATGTGGACCTTCTGGAGTACCCCATTGACAGCAGCCAAACGCCCTGTATCCCTCATTTTGCTTTTCTCTGGGGTACCCTACATTTGAGCATCTCCATATTAGGATTTTTAGTTAGTTTGTCTTTTTTTTTTTTTTTT
>NDXB01021906.1:276654-292029 GCA_002631895.1 Agapornis roseicollis | reverse complement strand
GTTTGTCTTTTTTTTTTTTTTTGTCAAACAGTCACAACCACAAACCCTGGGGGGTTTCAGCACCTTCTCTTGGAGGCTGTCACCACTATCACTGAGGTGTCCTGAAGGCAGTAAAACTAGTGGCTGCTTCATTTAATCCATGAAGCAAATGGGGGTAAATGGAGAATAAATTAGAAGAGGTACTGACAGTCTGCAGTCAAGCACAGGGATTTACTGCTGCAGAAGGTTTATTGATAGAGCTGTGGATATAGCAGCACTGTCTGTAAAGGGTTGTGGGATAATTTAATGACCAGCAAGGACAGAAAGCTGAGATAAGGATAACTGTAGCATCCATATTAGCAATGTTTCCTCTTTGTGGTGGCTTAGCTCCCTCTGAAGGGCCAGCCAGAGATGAAGTAAATCATGGTTAACCTCACTTTGGGTGTCCCTGTCCTGTGCCCCTCCATTATGGCAAATTGCTATTTACTAGTGACAAAAGTATAGATACCCAGCTGAGGGCTGCAGGCAGTCAAGTATCCCCTTAGACTTAAGGGCAGAGTGAGACCATGCAGTCCACTGGGACAGGCACCTCAGCGTGGCCTTCAGAGGGAGAGATGTCACGAGTGCTGTGCTGCAGCTCTGCCGAGTGGAGTGAAAAGAGACACACACAGCCAATCAAAACCTAAAATGGTTTTTTTAAGAAAGTGACCTAATCTTAGTCACCCTGAAAGCCATAAACAACTCAGGCAAGGTCACAAGGAGTCTCCTATGAGATACCTGCTGCTAAAAACGCCACCATCAATCATGCCGCTTTTGCTGAACTGCAGAACAAACAGGTTTCTTTGCTTTGTGATGTTCTTTACCTTCTTAAAAATAACTGAGAACACAAATTTGGCACTTTTGGGGTTTCTCTCAGTCTTTTCGCTTTGGGTCATACTGCTACTGAGGAGGGTAATTTCTATCAACCATAGGAGGCAGAGACAGAAACAGCAGGATAAATGGCTACTGTGTCCCAAACTGAGTTTATTGGTGGCCCTTTTCCTGATGGACACACTGAAGCAAAGTGCATGAGTCATTCCCCTCCCTGTCTCTGCAATGCTACAGTAAGTGAATTGACCTAGAGTTTTGAATATAGCCTGTTAAAATAAATTTCTGGAACTAAACTGTATTTCCTGGATTAAAAAATGCACCCACACACAAAACCTGTCCTTCCCAATGCAGAAAAATTAATGCAAACTCCTTTTTATTTGGTTTAGTGGCAGGTGCTCTCCAAAGTCTTCCTGGGGAAAGTCAAAAACCATGTGTGTCTTGTAATTAGACCTAAATTATTATGAAATTTTGGGAAATTGGTGTTTATGACACCTGCTGAGGTACACTTCCTCCTCCTGCTGGGAGACGACAAGGCAGGAAAAAGACCAAGCCTAACTTGTCTGACCTCCTCCTGACCTACAACAAAATCACTCAAGACAATTTAACTTGAAAAAGTGATGGGCTCCTGGTTGTTTGTTGATCTGAAGAAAATCCGTTTCACTTCCAACTACTAATTTTCATTGCTTTGCATTGTATTTCAGAGGGAAGAATTCAGAGTTATTTTGAAAGCACAGGTGATATGACCCATTAAAACTGGGATTTAAACACTGGTTTTATGCAGCAGATGGATAAACTATCAGTCACTTGCCTGTAGGTGGAAAAATCTTTGCTTAAGACATTAACACTCTCTAGCGTAATACTACCTGTGTTAAGCAAAGGGAAATCTGTTTTCCTACTGTGATTTCATATTGGGAAATAACAGGAGGATATAAGCTTTGTAACAGCACTGGAAATGTGTCTGTGATAATAAATGAGACATGCAGAAAAACTGCCTTTGCTGCTCAGCCTGTGCCAGCCTGACTCTGGCTATCCTGCTCTCCCACAGAGAGTCTGGGGGCGAGACAGTTTTGGGACAGGCTACTGACAAAAGGAAGAAAAGAGGAGCATTGTGCCTCATTCTGAGGGCTTCCACCATCCCTGTAGCCCTTTCCTCTGTGCTCTCCAGAGGGATGTCCCAATTAATGCAGCAAGAGCAATAATGCAACTCCGGCTGGTTGCAGCTCTTGCAGAGCACCCGCCAGCTGCAGCACTTCTGTATCACTACAGAGAGCACTGCTTTACAGCAGAAATTTTGTCCTTAGCTGCTCTCATTCATTTCCGCACATTGAGTGTTCAGATCCAAGAGGCAGATGGCTTCCAAGGCAAGGAAGTGCAGATGTTGGGAAATCCAGGAAGGAGGCTCATCAAAGTATTTAAATATGTATCTGCTTAAGTGCATGGCTTACCCGTGGAAACTTGTGCTTCTGAAAGGCCCCATCCAAATCAATGAAAAGACACCCATAGAGTCAGATGAGGTTAAGCTGCACTTGAAGAAACAAATGTTTATGCTCCCTCAAAAGGCATATACTTAAAAGCCATTGCCCACCCATCCACCCCATGGCCCTTGTCTTCCACATTTCCTCTGAGTTATTGGTTTCTATGCTTCAGACACATGCCTGTTTCAATGCTACTGCTAATCTCTCTGTTACTTGCTGGAAGGGATTTTTGACTAGTAACTGAGTGAAGGTTGAAGGGTGTGTGTGGAGGTGGTGTTCAGCTTATTATAGCTTTCTTCTTTTCCTTTCCCTGCGCTGGTTCCAGAAGCCTCCCACATGGATGCAAATAACCAAAGTTTGCATGATTAATGATGATGAATTTGGCCAAGGTCTCAATCCTACAAACTATATGAAAGGAAGTGTAGTGCTGCTCTGGACATTTTATCTGCTGGAGTAGTCATTTGCTATTCTCTGTCTTATTCCCAAGTAAGAAATGTAGAGCTCCTGTTTCCACTCCAAGTCACTGAGAGTAGGACACATAGCAATATCTTTATTGTGTCTTGCCTCTTGACACATCTGTAGTAAAGGCTGCAGAGGTCTGGGAATAGCTTCCCAGAGTGCCATATGGTGATTATAAAACATAATCCCACCAACAAATGTAACAAGCTCCTTCTTCATACTGAAGAGGAGCCTTTTGCCATTAATAACCCACAATAAAGTAATTCCAGAGTTGTATCTTTACAGAAAGAGAGAGAGGGGGTTCCCAGTCTCTTGAGAGAATTAGGCTGCTGGAAGGACCAAACTTCTGAAGACTCTGTTCACCTACAGAGGACAGAACATTTTCGACACTCAAGGTGGCCTTGGCATTCCTGGTGCTATTGTTGAGAAAAGCCTAAGGTTAACACCCATAACCCAAAGCCATTGTCTGTGGAAGAGTTCTATCCATCATTACCCATGTGCCCATGTGAGCCTAAGCCTCTGCCTCGCTCTGGCAGCTGTCCTCCTCAAGATACACCCAGGCACTTTGTGGCCAAGCCAGCTGTGATTTCTGGGCCAAGGCATGGATTTCTCATCTACAAGGAAATGTTTCATTTTCCTCACCATTGAACCCCTACTGTTTCAGATATCATCCCAGGCTTCATGGCCATTCAGTTACAAAGAAGTCTGACCCCAGAAATAGCTAGTAGCTGTGTAGATGTTTTCCTATACAACACCATGGGCTTTGAAGTGTCGAGTGCAGCAGGTCCCTATCAATGCTGGTAACATCAACCCATCACTCTGCATGTCAGGTGCCTGGGCCCTATGGGCTAGCCCAGTACTGCACAACGCAGGGCTGTCTCTCAAGGCATAAACTAGCTCAGCGATGCTAATGCTCTGTGGAGGTTAAACACTCTCTCATTCCTTACTAGGCACTGGGACAGACATGTACTAATGGGTGCATATTTCCTAAAACAGTGTGTATTTTTGAATTTCCTTTCTTTCTCTTTTCTCTTTTTCTCTTTCGCAACCATGAAGGCCAAATCCGCAACAGACATAACTCAGACATGCAGATCACAGGCCAGTTTGTCCCAGCTGAAGATCCTTGAGGGATCTAGGATCTCTATATCATGGTTAAGCAGATCCTCAAAGCTCCTGGCAGAAGAACATTTTCCCAGCCCTTTCTTGAGCAATCCAGGTGAATCCCACCTTTGCTTTCCCAAGCAATACTTCTATACCAACCGTCTGCCATGAGCTGTTTATAAGGTGAGATAGGGGCTGTACAGAACATCCTCACTGTTATCTTGGTGTGACTTAGACACTGTGCCTCTTGGCTGCTCCTGAAACAGTCTACAAGCGTGCACAGTCTTTTCTCTATTTCCCCCTTTCCTCTTTTCCTCTTCTGCTCCTGTTTTCAATCATGGACTGTCCAGGCAGTGTAGTGGTCAGGCTTAAAGACTTGCTAGAACTGGATTCAAGATTTATGAGAACTAGATGTAACCAGGCCTCTCCCAGAGGTTTGGGAAGAACAGCTGGAGTCTGGCACTTTCCATCATGACAAGGACTATTAAAAACTAAGAGTTGAACTGCAGAAGTAGAGGGGGGGAAATGTTTAGGCTCAAAAAGCAAAACAAGAGCCTGCAGTATCCAGTCCGTCTGACAGCAAACGGCTTTCACAGCTGCTCCTAACTTGGGCTTATTTTAGAAACCACTTTAGAAACAAGAGGTTAAAAGAAAAGCTGGAGAGAGAGAGGGAGGGGTATTTCAGCATGAGGGCTGTCTGTGTGAGATCTCTGGATGCACAGCCCTGACTGGAGTGCAGCAGTGGAGTAGTTCACATCCTGCACTGTCTGGAGGCTGTTTCGGCTGGGCCACCCCACCCAGCGCTGATGTAATGCACCCCGGCCGGCTGTGTTTGTCGAGATTGCTAAGGCGTGCATGTGTCTGGCCATCCCAAGCCAGCACAGCAAAGCTGCTCTGCAACGAGGAGGGAGGGGAAGCCAATGATGCAGGGAAATTTGAAGGCTCTGAGCTCTTGACTGCATGCTGCATATGTTTGATCCTTGCCCTCCGCAGTCTCCATCCTTGTAGGGCCATCTCAGTGTACAACCTGTCCCATGTCCAAGGACTGCCCAGCTGGGGTTGTGGAACTCATGAACCTTCTACTACTGCCACCTGGCTTACAACTAGGAGTGCAATGGAGGACCTGGAAGGGAGTGGAACCAGAAATAGCATCACTGTTTGAAAACCATGAGGACTAATGGTGTCAAGTCTACTGGCTAGGTAGTTTATTCCTTCACTGATGGAAAGGTGAGGGATGCATCACCATAGCCAGGTTGGTCATATTAATTATTCCCTTTCTAGGGAAATATTGGTCATATTAATTTTTCCTTCCAGCACAGTACAGGTAACTATTTCAGACCATCATGCCACATGCTTTATTCCTTCTGCCTGCTGAAGACAACCCAAGCAGAGGGTTTTTTTTTCTCATGCTCTGAGGTCCATAGGAAGCTAAGTAGGCAATGGTGCATTTAGGACTGTGTCCCCTCATCTCCATTCGTGCACGATCTGACATTTGGCCTGGAATACAGGTTGGTGCAGACGTGATGGTCAAACCCAGCCGAAGTCACTACCCAAGGAAACCAAACATAGGCTGAGTGAAACAAGGGAAACATGCTGGGGCGAGAAAATGGCAACATGATTCAGGAATAGTCATGATATCAATTTCAGGATGTTCTTCTAGATTTCCTGACTGAAACGAGGTTTGTGGTGATTTGCTCTGGTGTCAGAAGAACCTGGTAGCAAGATAAATTAGAAATTACCTTGTCCCTGGGTCTCCTCCTGCATTGCCTCAAGCTCCATGGGCCTTGGCAAGAGCCCACTGCCTCCTTCCAGTCTGCACGAACAAAGCACGAAAAGCAATGTAGCCAAGATAGAGGATACTTAAAAGGTAGAAGGAATACAAAAGCAAAAATGAAGGACCTATAAATAACAGCTCCCAACCCCGTCCTAAAAAATAGGTATAGTTGCACAGAAGACACCCTCAAACAATGGCTGCATGGCAAAAGAAAGGGAATTCAGCCTTCATGTTCCAAATAAATCAAAAAGACAACTGAACTTGCTATTCTCTAATGAACCGCAAAACTGGCTTCCGTCTGGTCTCAGCTGAAGGCAGGTTAGCTTGGGAAGGTCCAGTGTAGCAATGAATGAAAGATCTTTTGATCACAAAGGCACCCATTCTACCCGGCATATGGGTGATAGCACAAGCCCAGACATGGTGGTAGCACTGGCCAGTCCTCCCTGTGGAGAAGCCTTTTAAGCAGAGAGGTTATTTGGGATCCACATCTGACAGCAGAGGGTACTCCAAGATTAGGTTCTCCTCACCCTAAATTAAGATGAATTTGTTCTAGTATCTGTACTGAGGAAGGGTATCTCTGGTAGAAACTTTCTCATTTCTTCAGAAAACATGGGTTTAAGAGTTTAAATTCCAGCTCCTACCTTTGGCTGCTCCCATCATGGCAATGCAGGTCCCAGATAGTGTCAGACTGTGACAGCATCTTTCAAAACAGAAAAATAGACAATACCACAATACCAGTATTTCTGAGATGCACCTTTTTCCTTTGAGAAATATCCCTGAACTCGAAGATTCTGCAATGTTGTTTCAACATAGCTCTTAACAGGATGTAAAATAGGACAGATGCTGGCAAAAAATGGGAACATGATTATTACCAACTCTTTTGTAAAAATCTTTGCTTCTGGCTTTTTTTGGAGGGGGAGACACATTAGAAAAAAAATCAGCATCTTTTCTTTATTTTTTCATTGCCTCTTAGCAGCTGAACAGTTTTGGTTGCACACAGCTTTGGGTAAAATGATAGGAAGTGATTTAGAAAACATGACACTCGAAAAAGGTAGTGAAAAAGGTGAAAACACTGCTCAGTGTTTTCAGTTTAGGTAACTCACTTGGGAAAAACTACAGCCAACACCAGCCACAAACAAACCATGCCCTAATGTTACAACATGATGGCAACCATCTTCCATTAGAAACTTCAATGTTTTTATTATTTCTCCTGCTCTTCTGTACTGCTGTTTCCTGTGCACTGTGCAAATACAGAGTAGAAAGGGGGTCTTCAAGAGCTCACAACACATGCAGATGTGGGAGCAGGTGTGTTACTGCTTCAGACTTGTTGCTGCTCCACGCGAGACATACAGGCAGAATCTGGCCCCATGGGGTTTCACTGAAGTGGGATGTTATCGTACCAGGACTGCAGGCTCATAACTGCCAAGACATGACAAAAAAGAGCTGTTTCATGGTGGAGGAATATGAGGAGCACATGTTTGGTCAAGCTGGTGGGCAACATTGTTCCTCCACCTCCCAAGGCTGGCTGGGCTCTGGTATGCCCATAAAAAATCCTCCACTTCCTCCCCTTGCTGTGGGGGCAACAGAAAACCTTGATTTCAGCCCATGCAATTAAAACAAACGGTTGCCACATGTAAATATTTGTGTTGTTAGCCATCTCACTTGATCGATGGGGTTTTTAAAAACAAAGAGCAAAATACAACCCTGGCCAACAGAATATGACCTGAGATGTGCTGCAGTCTGAATTTCATTGGTGCCTTCAGCAGCAGTCAATCCAGCAGGTCCAGGAAGACAAGCAGAATCTAAGATGGAATACTGGCTGGTCTTTGGTCTTGGACAAGCTCATGGAGTGTTGCTGATCCTCTCTGCTTTCAGTGGTGTCTCTGTGAGAAGATCCTCTTCCCAGTCTTCCCAGTTTGCCTGGGGTCCCACTGAGTGTGTGGCTGGCAGGACCATGACACATGTCCATATAAAAAATCATGCTCCAGAAGTGGAAATCCCACATCTGATCTCTGAACCATGTTTGAACCAATCACCTCCACATGTGTCAGCCGCTAGCAGTACAGCAGCTCTCTCAAACGAGGACAAATACTTCATCCCTGCTGAGCACCATAGAGTTTAATGCTCACACACGCAGTTTGTACCCACAGGACTGGGTCAAGATTGCGGAACAGCAAGGCTAAAAATGTCTCTGCCTGCTTGCACCTTTAACCTCAGCACAAACATTACAAAATCAGGTCTTTACTGTGCTTGTCTCCAGGGTTGTGCCTTTTGGCGTTCAGGAGCAAGGTGGGTAATTATACAGGATTCTTAATTCCCCTAGGAAAAGACATGAAACCTGGATCATTTCT
The DNA here is from genome assembly GCA_002631895.1 of Agapornis roseicollis. Taxonomy (NCBI): domain Eukaryota; kingdom Metazoa; phylum Chordata; class Aves; order Psittaciformes; family Psittacidae; genus Agapornis; species Agapornis roseicollis. The sequence goes on along the minus strand of NDXB01021906.1, from coordinate 284,020 downwards.
GGCTTTCCTTGGTGGCTGTCCAAGCAGAAGTTAAAGCTCTCACAGCAATTTCTATACTCTCCCTCTAGATAACAGAGCGGCTGTGTTTCAAGGGTATTCTCAAGGGTGTAATAGCAGTATTTCTTCTTCACTGCAATACCATGATCTAATGTACGGTTTCACAAAGCTTTAGGACAACTTTAGAATTGGAAAGTGTTTTGAAAAAAAGAAAAAGAAAAGAAAAAAAGCACTAAACCACCCTGTCAATTCCAGTCTGCTTTCTTTGTGCTGTTCAGAATAAGTTAGAAAACAAACTAGGAAAATTTAATTTACACCAGGGCAAAAATATAATACTGCTATTCAAGAGGAAAATAAAATCTACATTGATACTGTTCCACTTCAGCAATTATTTGTAGCATATACCATATATATATGTATGGGGGGTGTATATATATATACACACACACACACACACACATATATAAATGTTTTTCCCCCCGAGGTTTTCCTTTTAAAGATTTTTGCCTTTTCACATGTGAACTGTAAACAGACTGACAGATGGAATTCTTTTGTATAAACTGTTTCAGATACACTATTCTTCCATGCCTATGTCAGTTGTTTACAGTATCAAAAAGCCACAGATACGCCTAAAAGTAAGGAAAGTTGGAATTTCTGCCAAACATTTGGATACCATCCATCCTCAGAGGCTATACCCTCACTGCACTGGGTGGTGCTGAGGAACTTCTCACTTGAGGCATATCCACAAGATGTGTGTCAGCAGAACACTGGGGGCTCTTCAAAGAAAGGGCTGGGGAGGGAAAAGAGGGGCAGTTTTGCAGACTGTAGGCCTCCAGATTTGCTGCTGCCAATGTCTACACTTGCTAATGAGCATCTAACAGCCTAGTGGCTGCTGGGCTGGCAATGGAAACATCTGGAGCTCTCCACATGGGAGATGTGTGGTCCCCATGGCTTTTTTTCAGTTTGTTCTTTTTTCCTCTTGTGTGTTTCCCTTGTTATTTTCCTCCCCTAAATGCCAGGGAAATTGTCCAACTGGAAGGGCCATCATGTACTGGTACTGAGATCTCCATGACTGTGACTCCTGGTGTGTGAGATCTGCAGACTTTGCTGTCACCGCCCTACCTATCTAGGCTGCGGCAGTTAAACCTCAGGTGTAAAGGGGGGGACCAGTTCTGTGCATGCTGCCCTCACCTAAAAACCCCACTGCTCAGGCTGGCAGGGCTCACTGTCACTTGTCTGTATAGACAGGCGAGGGTCGAAATGGCAGGTGACAAGGTGCATGGGAAGCTGCAGATCCAACCTTGCATGCGGGCACACCAGTGCATGGATAGCTCGAGATTGCTCAGGAGACGACAGTCCTGGTCTGACACTTCCTGATTGCCTAACCAACCTTTTTTCCCACCAGATTTGCATATCCCACTTGCCCTTGGTCATCGTGCTTGGAGTAAGCATGGTTAAAGCCCTTCCCAAATTCTGCTCACAAAGGCAAGCCATCAATCAATCAATCAATCAATCAATCAGTTTAGGCCTTTAAAGTGTGAAAAAAAAAAAGAGCACAGCCTTTGAACAGAGTCATCCCAAGGAGTCCTCTTCCAGAAATAGCATATTCCACCGGAGGCACTGTCTCAGCTAGCAAACTTCTCAACCCTGTCACAGGAACAGCTGTACTGGGTGATCCCCAGATCATGGCAAAGCAATGTAGACAAACTTCTGTTTTCCCTGAATAGCACTTCTGGCATTAACCTTGAGAAGAGCTTCACTTGCGGGATCTTCAACCACTGAAAATACCTCCAAATCCTTTGCGCTGCTTCTTTTCTCTCCAAACCAGTCCATGGGTTTACCTGTAAGAAGGGAAATGGCCACACATCTCCATCATCACCAGGGCCTGGGCTGGGTCATGCACCACAGCTACCTACCATCTTTGGTGGTACTTACAAAGACTGGAAGAGGATTTGGCTCACAAAGATTGGAAGAGGCTTTCAGGTCTTACAGAGCTTTGCAAAACCCAACTACACTAGTGTATCCCACCTCTGCTGTAAGGATCCACAGGAGATGTGCCAAGTGGTGGGAGCAGACGAAAGCCTGCTGTTCAAAAACCATCTGAGAGGAGGCAGGGAAAGAGCCCACCTGCGAGTGGGGGGGAAGGTTGTCAAGGATACCTGCAGCATGGTCCATCAGTAAGACCACTGGGACTTCAGGTCTGAGGGATTGGAAGAGCCTGAAAGGGCAAAACAGCCTTCAGACAAAAAATCCTCCCCCAGCATGGTAAAAAAGAGGCCCCATGATGCAGAGGAAGGTTCTGTGAGTTTTTAAGTTTAGAGAAATTAAAACAAAGGGCCTCTGAATGGTAGCATGTACATCTTGTCCCCATAAAGGTCCCCAGGGATAGTCTCAGGGGCAGACTCCCTTCTTTCCCAGAAGATGTGGTTTGGAAAGATTTTGGGTTTATTCACCAAGATATTTATTTATGCAAATTTGGAGCTGAAAAAGGTACCAGCACTAAACACTTTGGGAAAAATCTCTGTAAGACCTAAAAGCAAATGAACCAAACATCCCAACCCCATGTTTGCACCAGAAGTTGTTCTGCATCAAAGCTATATTCTCCACTGGAACCAAATCAGTCAGGAGTTTGTGTGCATGAACACCAGTGATGCTCTGGCTGGGCAGTGCGGATGTAGGACTGTCCTCTCTTTGCTGGGCACCAGAGCAGACTGCCATTTCAGCAATGTCCCAAACACAGCAGTCTGTACAGATTGGTATGCTTAGGCATCAGGAAATTTGCCTTTGACATGTATTTGGCAGGTTCAATAACTTCCAATAACTACTTCTATGTGCCACCATATTCATATACAGCCATACTCTCCCTATTTACAGTGGGAATATAACTTTGCAATATCATGAATATGGTGGCAGGCAATGAGAATGTGATCAAAAAATGTACAAAAAATTCAAGAACAGGCCTAAGAAGTTGCTATTTAGGTCTCCACTCTGCAAAAGACCAAGCCTCTCCAGGCCTCCACCAGTCCTCTGCACCACAAATGCTTCACCTCCAGTTCATCCTTTGCAAAGCCTGTATCTATCCTTGTTTTCTATTCAAATCCTCAGCTCAGAGTCCATCTGATCTGTCACAAAGATTGTCCACTGTGGACTGTAAGCAGATGGTAGAATGCATCCTGGGGCATTTCTAGATCATGCTGTGCTACCTTGGTGAGAGAAACTGGACAAGACTGCAAAAAGATGAACTTGGAGACGGGGAGGGAGCAAAAGAAGCAATAAGTAGTTGGGGGAAAGCCATTAATGGATCTGTGCTCTGCTGCAACTGTGGTCAGGCTGGACTCTGGAGCTGAGCAAGGACCCAATGCAGTCATCCCTCGGACAGAACCCACCCTGACACTGTATTTCACTATTTCTCTGCAATGCTATGCAGAGTGTTTGCACTTTTTGCACCTGCCATTTGCAGACAGATAGATGAGCAGCTTCCATCCCTCCTCCTCTGTTTACTGTTGATGTTGTGAGGCAGACAGTTCAGAGAGCATGCACACCCCAGCACCTTACCGAAAACTCATCTGAGGTGTGAGTGAGGGATCTGGGGACTACAGGGCATGCAATGTAGGAAGGATGAGGGCATTGCAGAAATCCCAGTTGTGCAAATTACCTCTTTGGAAGTGTATTGTGGCTCTGAGATGGAGAACACCAGTGCAAGGGTGTGCAAGACTTTGCTGGCTCTCTCTGTGACACAGGCAGCACTCAGCTAGTTGCCCAGGCAAAAGCAATCTCTGGCTCAAGAAGAGGGCTGCTTGTCTCTGAGCACACGAGCTTGAGCTGTTGTTCCTGAGGTCTATGTAGCCATGGAGAGCTCTGTGGTCATGTAAACATTACACAACCAGGAGCTCCTGCTGTGTGAGGGCAGCAGAGGCACCACCGAACTCCTCCTCTTTGGATTACTCTTCCTGGGGGAGTGCAGCACTTTGTGAAGTCATGACAGCAAACTCTGGAGGTGTCAGCAAGCTCATTGCATGCTCTGAATTATATTCACATTGCTGAAAGGATGGGTCACATTTCTGGGAATCTGCCCTGACCTCCCCTGGTGATGCTCTGGCTTCCTGAGGATGGGGAGATGGAACAAATCGATGCTTCTTCCCAGCCTTCAGTTCTACTTGAGGAACTTTATGACTCTGGGTGATTAACAATGACTGCAAACAGGGCCTTGCCTGGTGGACAGAGCTCCTGAAGGTATGTTGAGTACAAGGTCATGGTGTGGGCAGCGCACCCTGAGGGCAATTGGGCAGGAAGCAAGAGGAGAGTGCTCTGGATGTTCCCTATCACTCCTAAAGGACTACCTCTTGGTGACAGCAGGACCTCATCTCCCCCACAAGTCCTTGGTATGCTCCATGACTCTGGGGCAATGTGGTTTGCAGGTAAGACTTATCTGTGATGGGGAAAAACCTATGGACACGTTGTTTTCTACACAAAACCACTTCCTCTGCATGGAAAAAGGTGGAGTCCTGTCCTGCAGCTAAATATAAGACAGATCTGCTAAGGCTCCCTAAACTGTTTTGCCGCCTGCAGGTACCAAGTTATTAATTGGCACACTGCAGCTTTGTTTGGAATTTTGGTTTTAAAAATGCAGGAAGAAAGAATTTTACAGGGGCAGCCCTTCCTGAGGAGCTGCTGGCTGCTCTGATAGGAAACTTCAACTCATCAAACAAACCAAGAAGGGACAAAGTAAGTTGAAAGCAATTTGACTTGTCCATCTTCATCCCTGGAAGCTCCCTGAAGCAGCAGCAGAAGGGAAGCTGTGGGTAGAGCCATGGCCAGCTGGGTTGAGAGAGGCAGAACATAGCGTTGAAGCACAGACCCTATCCACAAGCCGGTCTTGGGCTTATTCTGAGCCTCCCGAACCTGGTACAGCCCTGCAGATGGTTGAACAAATGCAGAACGCACTGCGAGACACTGCCAGTGTGCCACCACGAGGAGCTGGGAGTGCTTTGTGTGAAACAGGAATACCATGAGCAGACCCTTTACCGCCTATTGGAAACAGATTTCTTCTTGACACACAAGCGCAGAAGCAATTCCTCTGGAATGAGAGCCCTGACCAAGGCTGGGTGACAGAAAAGGGTTTCCAATGAGTTGTGGGGAGGAAGGAAATCCACCCTTGGGACAGATGATATTCTCTTTTGTTTTACTGTGTAGGGCTGATTGTTGAATGCTTTTTGATTTCGTAAGTATTTCTGGGGTTTGTAAACTTCCTTCGGAGATTTTTATGGAAAAAAATTGAAATTGTGCTCAGGATTCTCCTTTTCCAAAACACTCAACTTTTTCATTCAAATCAAAATTTTCCACAATTAGTAATGCATATTTCTCAACCAGTGTCATAAACATGGTAGGCACTGCATTTCCATATAGATAGTATTTGTATTCCACCAGCAGGAACTCAGGTAGAGCCCTTCTCTGATAGACCTTGTGTAGTAAGAGACAACCTTCCTCTGAAGACTTCATGATCAGAACAGAAAAGACAAAGGGTGAGAGAAAAGAGAAAAATATTATAAATATGCTTTAACAGATGGGGAGCTGAGGTGGCAAAAGATGAAGTGATTTATTTGACGTCATGATCATAGGAAAACTAAGCAAAAAAGAAGAATTAAATCTGTCCCTCTTGGAAGGCTCAGCACATATCTTTAACCACAGCCCATCCTTTCCCTCTGGTGCTACTGACTTTTGATCAAGACTTTGCTCTTCACTACACTTTGTACAGCATGATGCCTACTTCTTCCCATCAATCCCTCCCAGAGATTCAGAGCCCTGGTGAAGCTTTGCTCCATGGCTTTGTGTGTAGGCAATGCTGATGTTGGAGTTCTTAGGCTTTGCTACTGATTCGATAATATTAACAATATCAGTAACAATGAAAACATACCTGGATCTCTCTGGCTTTCCCTGGCTGTTTGGTACCTGCAGCCATGAGCAGAGCACCCATGGCAGTCTCATCTCTGCAGGGACAGCAGAGGGAAGGTGGTTGAGCTCAGTTTCATCTCGGCTGAGATGCTGGTGGATTCCTGGCAGCACTCCTTTGACCTGCGTGATGGAAAGCATGTACAACACATGACTGAAATCTGGAGATTTATACTCACTTTGCTTCTTGCGACAACACAAATCATAGGATGGCCAAAGGAGCTGACCCTGTTCTTTGCCCTCTTCCTGTTTCTTGCAGCTGATGGACAACTTTCACAAGCCAGTGATGGGGACAAGCCACTTGCTGCTTTTCCCAGGAGCAGCTGATGATGCAGGGAGGGAAGGGCTTCAGGGAGTGCAGTAGCGGTGAGGCACGTTGCCGAGCAATGCTGGGGCTGGCGTGCAAAGAGGGCTGGGATTAGGGCTGGAACTCGCAGCATTTGGGCCATTGTGCAATGCTGGGCAGCTGGAGGGTTTCACTTTTCAGAGGGGGAAAGAAAATGTGAAAAACTAGAACCAGAAAACTCTTTTCTTCCCTCCTTTTTTTGGACCTATCCAGAGCTTTCCACAATGCTTGTGATTTAAACCAGGCCTGGAATATGAATGCAACTCTAATATTTCTACCTTACTCAGTTACATTGATGAGTCAAGATGGTGGCAGAGGCTGAAATGCAGCAATGTATATACACAGGCTACAGTTGAAATCTCCCCTTTTGCACGGATATCTTGTCAGCTAGAGCTGGACTGAGAAGGTTAATAATGTTCTGTCCTTTTGGCTAATTTTGTGAGCATGGGAAAGAGAATATGAATTAAATTTAAAATCTAGACATTCCTTCAGCTCTGGGACAAAGAACACAAAGTGAATTTCACAGGTGGCTGGAGGGAGATGGAAGGGAGGCACATCCTGAACTCTGCATCCAGGCTAAATCTGCCCTTGGAGCTGACTTCTTGGGGCATTTGAGCCCATGGGTATAAGAGAGCAGTGCTGTTTCCTGGGGAGGAATGAGGTTGCACATGGCACAGGAGCTGAGAAGAGGAGTGGGTGCCTGGGGTGCAGGTCAAGCACCTCTAATGCAGGCACCCCTCCCTGTCTGGGCTTGCAGGCAGTGCCAGGGAGTGCTGCCAGGGTCCCTTCACAGGGACCAGAGGATGGACTAAGAAGGGAGCAGAGGAGTCCACAGCCAAACATCTGCCCAATGCTGGGGGCAAGCACTGGGCTTTTCTCACTGCAGCCAAGCCAGAAACCCTTAAAATGGCCTCCTGTCCCTTTTCATCCCCTATCCACATCTTCAGCCTTCTCACTATCTCCCCTCCTCCATCCCCCATGCCAAATAAATCTCCTTAGAGTTTAAATAAATGCCATAGTGTCCTAAAAGTCTTGCAGCCTTGGAGAGGAGAAAAAAAAAAAAAAAAAAAAAAG
>NDXB01021906.1:239522-269170 GCA_002631895.1 Agapornis roseicollis | reverse complement strand
GGTTGGGGGGGGGGGGGGGGGGGGGGCAGTTTTTGCAATTCTTAACAGAAGCATGTACAATTTTCATCATCCTGAAATAGGAGGGCAGGCTATATGCTAGCTGTGAACAGTACACATTAATTTATCCTGCTGTGGTGTACTGAGGATGAAATTCAGCCTGAAAAATGCGGCTTGGAGACTCCTGACCTCTCCGCTTGGCTCCCTGGTGGCATTGGCCAGAGGTTACTAAAGAAGGCACTAACAAATCTGGGATGCTCAGGCATTTCTCCACTGGCATGCAATATTATTTGGGCACATTTGAAGCCTCAGCCAGATGTGAGCTCCACCGTGCTATGCAATGGTTTCACTGCTTTTAAGTCCCTCTTGTCAGCTTGGCAGTAAAAATTATGGATGACTATTGCAGTCACTGGAAGAATTTTCTGTGGCCTAATATAAGAGCAACCAAGGAGCTCTGGCATGTGCCTCCAGCAACTGGGATTTGCAAGTGGTCTTACTTTTCAGTGCTGGACACTCCCAGGAGGAACTTACTTTCCAAGAGAAGATGACAGTGGGTGTATTCAGTCCAACACAGCTGTAGGTATGATACAAACATGCAATTAGAGACAGTTCCTGCCCTGGAGAGCTTGGAGTCTAAATAGACAAACAGATCATCTCCAGATGGTAGGGGCTTTGGTTGAGTTGGTGGGAGAGCGAGTGAGTGCGTGGCACTTCTGCTGCTGGATGCAGACACATGGTCAGAAGGCAAAGGGAGAGATAAGTGCCTCAGTCCTTGCGTAAAAAGGGAGGGCTCAGATTTCCTGCAAACAGCCATAGGCGTGGGGTGAATATGTGGCCATGGCTGTAGGGCTCATTATTGCAAGTGATGGGAAGAACTGAAGGGAAGAAAGGGGAGAAGGAAGGAAATCCATTTATGGCAGCTTCTTCTGAAATGCAACGGGGATGCCAATGCATGTCAAAGCCTGGTGGTGAAGAATGGATGTGATTTAACTTTACTAGACAATAGTGAATTTGCTGTAGAAAGGAGGATTGATGGAGTGGGCATGAATTTCAGCCAATCTGTAAATGGAGTGTGCAATGGTAAAGAGCTTTCAGCATCACCAACATGCACGGTGGGACTGATGTCTCAAGACCAGATGGTGAATTTCAGAAGTGATACTGGAGTATCACATAGGCATGTTCGTGGAGCAGAACTCCATCAAGGGGAGATACAGGCAGTCATGTCTGGCTCAGAAAGTCCCTGACCTGAAAATAACTGGGAGCTGAGTAGGTTCATAGGGGAGGTCATATAAATTTCATACTCTTCCTCAGGTCTGCTGAGGCTTTGGTCTTCCAGAGACAGGATATTGGACAAGTGAGACCTAGGGTCTGACCCACTAGATTGATTTTGCAGTTTTGCTCCCTGTCATTTGCTCTACCTTGGTCATCTCAGCCTTCATTTTAAGGGAATGTAACTGAAGTGAAGAAACCACTGGTTGCCTGGGAAAGCTTCTGAGTATTTACTTCAGACCACAAACACTGTAGGTGGCTCTAAGGTTTGGGAGGATGCAGATGAGAAGAATTTGTGGGAAAGTATTGAATTTCCCGTAGCCAGAACAATAAAGAATAATAAGCGAGAGGCACCTCTCCAAGTAGATGCAGGGCTTCACCAGAGTGAGACAATGAGCAATGCATCTACCAGCACTCAAATGCCACATGCCTTTGTGCTAATTGCAGGAGTTTACTACCAAGCATAGGAAAGCTATAGTGTTTAACTTGGCAGGAAGTGATGTGATTTAACTGGTATAGCAGAGATGTGTGGTTGGGCAGTATAAATCAATGGACCACAAATTACAGAGGAAATTTAGATCTAGCTTTCAGGGTTGAGGAAGGTGGGAAGATGAAGGAATTAAAACCTGATACCATTAAAATATTGCTTCAGGGTAAAGATGACCTTGCTGTAATGCTTATTGGGTTTCAGATTCCACATAAAAAGGCAGGAATACGTGGCAAATCACCCCTTTCCAGCAGCTGTCTGGTGACAAAAAGAGCAGATTCTGAGCAAGCAGGATGCTTAATTGACTTGCATATTGGAAGACATGGAAGTAATCCCAGTTCTTTGGATGAAAAGAAAGTTATACTGAGTTAGGATGATTTGGGTCTGATGAACTTATCTGCCCCATCATCTGCATTTTATCTTGGCTAAAATTTTAATAGAACTAATAAGTGGATGAGGGCTCTTACAAGCTGAAGCTGGAGTGAGACCCATCAATGCATTCACCTGACAAAGTGATTTGCTCAATGTTATAATACATGTACCATGTATAGCACTCATGTGCCATATCAAGGTACATGTAGAGTCTTCTGTATGCACTTGGTGACTACCAGAATAACTCTGGTCTATTAGAAACAGGAGCTTTACCTATTTTAAAAAATGTTCTCACTGTCTGCAGACTTCTGTACATAAATCATTTTAGGCTAAGAAGGAATCACTGTGATCAACTAAACAAGGTTTTGCAAAGCAGAAGTTATAAAGCCATAAGGTCAGCATGGAGGGGTAGGGCACCTCCTTTGAAAAGACATTCAATTTCATTTAAGGAATCTGCACAGCTGAAAATATTTCACTCTTGACAAACAGAAAAAAATGCACACCTGGTTTCTGGTCAAAATTGGTTTAGCTCCATTTTCCAGCTGATGGATCTTCTTTCTTTTTGTTTTATTTGCTTGTTTGTTTTAATTTTAGTATATTTAGCTTTCTGTTGAGTCCATAAACCTGTTCTGACTAGATTGAGTTCCCAGTTGCCTTGTGACTGGATTGAGCTAATCCCCATCAGATGATTTGAAACAATCCGATCCAGCTTCTTTAGATACCTCAGCAGTTGCAAACTGATCTCTACCTACTTGCAACTGCCTAGGATCACTTCTGATAATTAAGATCATCTGTGATGTCTTTAGGGACCAATCAAAATTCTGCTAAACCTGCATAAAGGTTCCTCTTGATCCAGCAGGCTTTGGACCAGCCTCCAATCCAGCAGGTCATATATCTGACTAAAGGTAAAAATGTTTGGCTCAATGCCTACAAAATGCATTATAATAGAAGCCAGGGATAATCAGGAGACAAATTTTGTGTATGAGCAAAGTATTAGTGCCCTTAATGATAAAATGTTCATGCTTGATATAATTTTTGGATGAAGTTTGGAAACAGCAGGCTCAAGCTACTTTTCATGTGGGAATACCTTGCAGGCAATAAAAAGCAGATGGAAAAGATCAGCATAAAGGGAATAAAGTGCCCTTCATGCTACAAACCCCAGGATCTATAGATGTAAGCTATAGCCACTTTGTTATTACTGTTTGCACCTAAACAGGTATCCTCACAACACAGAAAAATCTTTTCCTATGAGGAGAAGCCATGCTGAGTAGAACCTATTGAGTTGTCAGCTGAACCCATTTAAGGAGCACCTTCAGGTAATCCGGTTCTCCAATCACTCCATTGCCTTTCCCCCCTGCAAACCAGAAGACCACCAAGGATAAGTGAGCAGTATGGTCCATTGGCCTGTGCAGCAAGATACAGCGAAGGCAACTTTGTACCCAGCTGATATCTAAGGGAGATCATCCTCCCACCGACTTGGGCAGGATCAGAAGCTGGCGCCTGAGCACACAGGGAGATGAATGGTTTTGGTCTCCCCAGAGCCCACCCAGCTGTACCACAGCATGCAGACATATGCTGTTGATGCTGCAATGCAGGCTGCACCTTCTCCAGCTGCAGGACTGAAACTGCAAAGTTATTCAATCAAGAGCATCAGGGCAGAAGGAAGTTGGTGGTGGAATACAGAAAAGGTCTGTCTACACGGCACTCAGTTCATGTTCTTGGCAAGGCGCTATGTATCAGCAGCAATGCCTAGTCATTAAACTGATGGGCTGAAAAATAATTTTGTGAGATAGATGGGCTGAGAAGAGCAACGTATTTTTAAACCGAGGTATAGGATGTTCATTCACAGAGGTTTTCCAGAGGGCTGTCTGTCTGGGGCCCAGCTGACCACATGGAGCAAATAGGTCTGCCTTCCAGCTCCCAGTGCTCACGTCGCCTGCAGAGCTCATGTGGCTGTCACAAAATGCTCCAGCCCTCTCCTGCACCCCAGGAGAAATTGGCACAGAGCAGGTTTCTGCTTTATCCACAGTGTCACCTCATAGGATGGGATGTTTTGACAGTAAAAGTGGTTCTACCCCAGCACAGACATGTTACACTGACCTGTTCAGTGCAGTGCAGAACTGTAGTTTACACCTGGTGACACTGCAGGTTTCTATCCTGTCTGATTTTGTGTCACATTCCAGCAGTCCTAGCTAATTCAAGAACAAAATAATTCATTACAAATCTGAGCTTTTGCTACTGTTATTGCTTTTGATAGTGAAAAATTTTGATAGTGGAATCTTTAGCCCAGTCTGTTAACTGTAAGTGCCCACAGACATACTCACTAAATTTCTCATTCTTTATCCTACAAGCTCCTTGTTTCACTTGTATTTACCATGCTCCCAGCTATAATCAAGCTCTCCATTGTGCAAAATGCAACAAAATTAAAAAACAGCCTTAGAGAAACCAAAGAAAGGCTATCTCTGCTCTACCAAGAAAAGGCAAGGTAGAGAAGGATATGGTGACTCACCTTGGGTTGCTCCATGGTTTGGGAACGTAGCTTCTCTGAACTTCTGCATCCTTCATCTACAAAGCCCTTTCCCTTGAATCAGTCCTGAAGCAATCTCATTTCCCAGGAATGCAACATCCTTCTTAGAAGCACAATATGGATAAGTCACTAGAAACATGCTGCTTGGGAGAACAAGGAGACCAGGGAGGTCTTAGCAAAGCCAGAACTGCTTTGTGTTTCACAGCATGCTATTCTCCTTTTGTTATTTACTGTGTGCAAGGAATCAGAACACTGAGACCTGTGGTTTTGTAATGGTCAGATTTCTGACTGCTATGCCCACCTTCTGCAAAGTGAAACATCCTGCCAGTAGAAGTCTGGCAGATTACACCATCGTTGGTGTAACCCATCCTCTCCACTTGTCTGGCAGCACAGAAGACCTGAGTGGAGCCTTCACCCTCCAGAGAAAACATACAATGTTAAGTCACCTCCTATACAAGGAGACAGAGAACAGATACTGTTGACTTAAGAAGGGAGTGCAAAAGATTTATTAAGTATATCAGCAAAGCCTGAGCTCAGGTTGACCTTACCAATAATCAAACCTACTGCCTGCAGACTCTGATTGCCATCTTGCCTGCTGCTGTGGTATTTCACATGAAAAACTTAGGAGAACTCAGTCCTGAAGAAGACACCTAAGAACACTCAAACTTTCAGGAGATGATACCATATCACTGCAGAGTATGCCAAAAGCTAGTGAAGTCTGAAACAAGAGCAGATACTGTATGACTATGTGGAGACATGGAAGGAATGACACTACAGAAGTCCAACATGAGAAAAGTGTTTATATTTCCTGCCCAATAAATATGGCAGTTATTGTGGACTCAAATCAACCAAGTATGTCACACTTGCAAAAGCAATGGAGATATATATAGTATTTACAAACATGCCTTATACTGCAGGTTCCCTGGGAAGCACCTTCATTCCACAAAAGAAAAATCCCTTTTGTTTGAACTTCATGAAATACCAAGTAGGCTGAAGCAATGGGACATAAATTTCAAACACAACAGCTATTGCTATTGGTTCTGTTTGCTCAGAGGGACAATCTCACACAGTACTGTTCAGAAGAGCAGGCTATCATGGTGGGAAGAGCTAGGGCATGGCACTTTAACATGTGCTGAAAAGTATATTCGTCTATCAGTGGATCTTGTTGCATTTGTTCTTGTTTGCTGAAGATCTTTTGGAGCAATACATTGACCTTCAGTGGCTGTCCAGGAGCTTTTCTTCCATGACATCAAGCAAGTGATTTCGATTCTTCCCAATTTCTGGTTTCTAACTTCTGAATTCTGATTTCCTAAAATTTTATGGAGCTGTTGTGATACAGTTAATGTGTGCAGGGAACTGACATGTTAGGATTGTGGGTCAAGAGAGCATCTTGCCTCAAAGGAAGAGAAACATCCTTAGATTTTGAAGAGTCATTCCTCTATACACAATACATATACACAATAAAGCAAAGAGATCAACAAAACCCACATGACAAATATCAAAAAAATATTGGTGAACAGCAGGTACTTTTGCAGAAACAGAAACCAATTCGTAGTCAAGCAGGCAGCCTAAATTCACAAGCCAAGATAAACCCAGTGCAGAAGTTGACCTGCCTTGATCACAACCCAAGGAAGACTTTTATCAGATGTGTTTAAACAAATCCCTTTTGCTATTTCTGATTTGTGCCAAGGGAATAATATATTCTCCCCGTGAAAAAAAAAAAAAATTCTTATGTTTTCTTCTAAACTCACCAGTAAATCAAGAAAAGACAGAGACCTCAGCTTAGCAGCCACTAGCCTTCATTCTCTTTGATAAGGTGAAAGGAGGTCTGAGCTTTCTGGGAGGCTGTGCTTGTGCAAAGCAGCAGGACCAGTGCTGGACATGGGACATACAACTCAAGCACACTTTAAGGAAGCAGGCTGGCACTTAGCAAGGCCTCAAAGTTGATGGCATAAGCCTTTCTCCCTGTGAAGGATGCATGTGCATCATGGCACCGAGCACATCCCACTGTAATCACTACCTGTGGTGACACTGAGCCCAGCAGCACCATCACCCACAAGCCAAGAAGTAACCTTGCTCAGCAGCAGATTTCGAGGTGTTTTGATACAAAATCAGTCCCACAGTAAACAGTGACACTCTCAGACCTTGGCATGGAGGTGGCAAGGGCCAAACCGGTTGCAGAGCTAGCTCCATGCTGGAACAGAAGTTCTCTCAATTCAAAGAGCCCAAAAGATCAGTCACGTCACAAAACCCCAAACCCAAATCTCCTGTTACTTCTTGTATTCCTTGATGGAGACTCACTCAGTGGAGCTCAGGGAAGGTGAAATGGACGGGAAGTCTTTGCAGATAGAATGAATTTCACCAGGCAGCAGAGCTGGTTGCTGTATGGAGGTTTTCAGGTATAATCACCTGAAATAATCACCAACAAAACAGAGGAGGAGAAAAGCAACAGCACAACCCTGCCTTGTATTAACACAAAGTCATCACCATGTTACAACCACGAACCCTGACCTCACGTAGCTGAGGGCCACATCCATCCCACCCTTTGCCATTTGGAGGATGTGACCACCTACACTGATGCTCTACCCCTTAGGCAGGATTGTATCTTTCCAAGATTACCCCGAATTACTGTTTTCCCACCCCACAGCATTCAGCCCCAGCTAAGTGCATTGAGACTGCAAAATGGCCTTCTGCAGAATGTGATTTTACAAGAGTCAGCCACTACACTCAAGCAAACTTTTGTTGCCTCTGCCTTAAGTTCACAGCTATAAATAGAGTCTTTCATAAGGTGATGCCTGCAGGAGAAGTTCTGGCACAAACAGTTTTTAACATTTTGAATGAGTGGGGCTTGATGTGAAGGGAAGCCTGCAGCCCGCCTGGCTTGGCAAGCTCTGCAAACCTGTTTGGGTTTAAACATGCAGATATCCAGCAGAATGAACTGTTAGCCTGGCTGAGACCATTTCAGCTTATTTCATAAGTGACTTAAACAGATGTTTAAAGGATTTATGTAAGGTTGGCTGAAGTCAAACACAGGTGTAAGATATGAAAGGGGAATGGGAAAAATGCACTGTGATGATAATTTTTCCATTTCTCTATTTTTTTTCCCCTGGCTGTTGATTCTAGTGCCCTTTCCATGCAATGTCTGTGCTGTGAGTCACTGAGGAAAAAAGAAAAACAAACCAAAACAAAACATAAAACTCAACAAAAACTATTTTTATTTACTACCAGTAAGAAATGAGGTTTTACACAAAGCTGTGCTGTAGCTGTGCTCTCTTCTCCTGTTTCAGCTATCCAGTTTATTTCTGCTCTGCTTCAGCTGCTTCTTGCTCAGAAGATGCGCTGAGCAGACATTGCCACTCTGAGGAAGGGGGGGAAATGAAAGATGTAAAAATTCACTGCAGTCTGGTCATTGTTTGCCTTTCCCAGCATGTGGCACATGAGTTTCATGCATGCCTGTGCCATCCTGGGATTTCTCCAGTGGTTATAGCATATACCTTCCCATCTTGTCATGTGGTTCTGGTGCTCAGACCAAGGTAGGTCAACAGAGACCAGCCATGTTGTGGTCCTTTAGGAGCCTGCACACATCATTTGCAACCTTCCCCAGGGCACTGTGTATGAATTTTGTCTGTGGAGAAAAAGCATCACCTCACACCAGGTCCTCTGTCCCAAGCCCAAACACTTGATACCCACAGCTAAGAAGCTTGGGTACAGAGCGATAGAGAGTAAAAAGCCTTTTGGAGCCCTGAAGTGGGTGCCCTGGAGTATCCTCTCTGTGGCGGCGTGCATCCCCCACACTGCTGGAGCCTGTTCAAGCAGTAGTTCAGAGATAAACACAGCCCAGCCCACTGCTTTTTCAAACAATGTGCGCATCTCATCCCAGCCTCCTAATGGGCTCTCTGTTGACTCTAAAGTTGCCTTAGGATTAGGCTTTAAAATAGCACCCACAAATACCCTTTAGGCATCTGTGATCTGGTCCAAAAAACAATTACTCCTTCCTGGCTTTCCGGGTGCATGACTTAGTGTTCCTTGGCATTCTTAAGATACATCTTAGGCACAGTTCAGGTTTGTAGCCCTGAAATGGTGATGGATATTTCTAGGGGATATTTCAGTGTCTCATCTATCAAGCTAAACACAGAAGGCAAAGGCAAGGCCCAGGGGTACATCCTGCCTCAGGTTAGCCGTTGAAATGTGTTAGTTGGGAGCACTGAGAAGGTGTCTGAATGGCCAAAGTGTATGCCTTGCCGCAACCCCTATTCATGTATTTTCCCTTTGCGTTTTGCATTTCACATTTTGCATTTGTACCTTTACAGAAAGCCCCTTTTTGTATTGGTGCAAAGAGCAAAGAGGGCGATGGAGGGAACATTGGTCCTGAAAATGCTTGCAGAAGTGAGGGGAAGAAAACATAGCTTGTGTGTAAACCGCCAGGAATCGCTCCCCCTTGTTAATTATGGAGTTGTTATCTGCATGAAACCTTCAGGTAAGAGCAGAGCATCTCCATCCACCACAACTGGCAGGGAGGGACACAAAGCACCAGCAGAAGCTTGAGCAGCCGGTGTAATGTTGGTGGTGGAGGCGGCGGCAGAGCCAGGAGCTGAGCTCACATCTCCCGGTTCCCCAGCCAGTCCCCAGCCCACAGGGCCATTTTTTCCTCTCTGTTCTGCCTCATTAGCACTACTAAGCACTTCTGTCATCAGGGACACGCACACTCTGGTGGGGAGTGTAACATAAATGCCTATTAATAAATGATATAATACTTTCCAGTTTTCAAGGCTCTCTATGGCATCCGCTCAGCAGCCCTGGCTGAGTCAGGCTCTTTTATTTACACCCTCAGTCCTGCCAAACCTGTTGTTTGCCATTGCCTGGGCTTGCCCAGAGACATACCCAGCTGCTGAAGGATTGCCTTGAGTTGGCCATGCATGGAGCCCCAGATGGGGACTATGGAGCTGGAGCTGCTGGTGGTGTGGCAGGCATGGAAGAAGGAGGAGCTGGTGGGAAAGGCGCCCTGGTCTGTGCTGTTCAGCACTGAATGGGAGAAGAGGGGCAGCTTTATAACAAATGTTTTGTATTAGACCGGAAAGCCTCCAGCCCCGAGCTGGGGATCTATCTGCAAGCACTGAGCTGGGGCGGGCACTCGCCTGGTGCATCCCAGAGTTATTGCTTCATTCTCCTCACAACAGTGTCACACAACAGGATGTGTTTTATGGGGACATTAATCCACACAGCAATGGGCTTAATGCATCTCACCACCCGAGGTGCATATTAGCTGCCTCTATAACATATACCCCAGTGGGTTTTATTGTTATTGCAGCATAAATCCTAGGGTTTAGAGCCTTTTAAAACTCTCCTGTTAAGCTCTACCCTTCCAGGTCCCAATCCAGAGGATGGTGTCAAAAACCAAACCCCCTCACCCTTACCCATTTCTCAGTTGACACAAGAGTTAGCTGAGGATTCAGAGACATCACAGCAATTCTCCTGTATTTTCCATAGGAAAGCAATGTTAACAAAGGGATCCAGGATGCTCTTCCTTCTTTTTCATTCATGCTACAGCTATTCATATCCTCAGTGTGTTTATGTTGTCTGCCGGGACACCCAGCATTACATCTAAGAGCTTTCTGCCACAATATCTGAGTTGCTGTTATCTTTTTTGCAATAAAAAAGAAAGAACAAAGCAAATATTCAGGCTGTTGAAACAGTGATGAAAATCATCAGGAGCTCTCACCTGGCCTGTGCACCATCTCTCTGGTATCTGTGGCACCACCATGACCCAGAGCCACTCTGCCATAGCACAGGGGTCCAAGCCACAACTCTGCATTTCAGCTGCAAAAGTCCGCCCAAGAACTGCCTCCACAGCTGGTTTCTAATCCTCTTGTTTACACCTAACTCCCATTCATCCATTGCATGAGGACCAGGCAGATCCTCAGTGTTTACTATCAAGGGGTTCTTGGGGGTTTTTCCCCCTTGCCCAGCCATCTCCTTTCAGAAAGGTGACCCACTATGGCCATAAGAGACTGTGTTTCCACTCCCTCACACTCTTCCCATTTCTTTCCCTCACACACCCGGGTCTGTCCCCTCCTTGCTGAAGGAACAACCCAAAGCATTCTTCACACCGGAGACCTCCCTGCTGAAAAGCAATTTTCTTGCCCAGGACCAAATTGCATTAACTCATTAAGCCTGCACATCTTGACCCAGCTGTCTCTCTTGAAAAGGTCCCCACTTAGCATTTGACAAGAATGTCAGCAATTCGGATGCTTAATGAAACCGGGGAAAGGCTTGTCACTCTAACCATGCTAATGGCTAAATGCCCTGACCCCCTGCACCACAGCCAATGCCATTGCACAGGATACTGCCTTTTCCCTACAGTGGAGGGCACTAGTGGCACCAGCCACAGGCTGATTTGTAGATACGGATGACGGACTTGGTAATTAAGAAGGTGGGTTTGGAGTATTTGGCCGGTAGGACCTATTCTGCCTGGACAACCCAGATGAGCAGTACAGCCTTTTGGGATTGTGCCATAATACTAACACTAATAACAGTGGTAATGGAGATGATAACAATTTGCTTTGAGTCGTCTGTGACAAACACTGGCATTAGGTCTTTGCAATTCCTTGTCATGCTGAAAGAAAGCTTTAAGAAACAAAATTGTTACCCATTAAACAAATCACCTGGCAACCGTGACAGCAGGGACTTCTGCCTAAGACAGGCATTAACTTTTATCCCAATATTTACCTTTAGGCTGGTGGCCACTTGGCTCAGAAAGGCCAACTCAGATAGTCAGAAAGCCATAAATTTTAGAATGAGCTGTTTCTCATGTTTATAAGAACATCGTGGCCCCATATTAAATCTCTTTTGGGCAATGTCCACAGAGACATATGGTTTTCTTCCTAGGACTTTCCATCTTGGAAAGACTGGGGCCCAGTGACCACACATGGTGGTGTCTTTACTAGACTGGCTTTTGGGAGAGGTGGCTAGCAGCTGAGCTGGGGGGTTATGTTTTGTACTACCAGCCCCAGTACTGGTGACCACTGCTAAAGTGGTGGCAAGAGATATCAAAGAAGGACATTTTGGAGTAGGAACAAGAGGCAAGACAAACTCACCAGTTCCAACTCACATGACTGATTAAGGGATAGCAGATAGCAGAACTTCCACTGGCATTTAACTGTGACATCTCCTACCTTAATACCTTTTCTCTACATGAACACTTACTGGGTTTGTAATAGTCAGTTCTTAAGGAGCTTTCCTGAGGAAGGAAACTGGATTCAACCGAATAACATGACTTAGCTGTCCCTATCAGTTTTAAGAGATGTTTTTTGAGGAACCCTCACACAGAGAGAATGTGAAACACATCTGATGTCTGAAAGCTATCATCAGAGTTTCCTCCAGATGCCAGTAATCCTGGGTCTGTATTTAACTCTTATTTAACAGCACTCCTGCAGAGTAGCACAGATCTTTTTCCATCTATTCTTGAATTAGGTGTAATTGCCAGCGTCATGGAGAGATGTCCCACCAGCTTATGAGTACATGCTACGGAGGGAACCTCAGTACGACACTATTCAAGGAATGAGAACATTTCTCCCACTGCTGCCCCTTGGGATACAGAAGAGTCACCATACAAAATGTGATTCTTTTCTGGCTTGAAAAAAAAATCCTGAGCAACTGCAAGACAATAGATGGGCCTCATTGTCTCTCCTTGCTTTCAAGAGACATGTGTGGTAGATATGTGAAGCTTTTCTTGCTGCACACTGAACTGGCAGTGTCTCAGAGAGCTGATTTCTCCTCTGCTGTGTGACCAAAGATGGTTTTGGAAGCTAAAATCTCACTTCAGCCATGAGCAAACAAAACTCAAGAAGGCCAGCTTGCTCTACTGCTGGGTTAAAGGAGATATGTGTACTTATCTGCTTTGGTTATCAGTGACATAGTTTCTCTATCTGTCATGAAAAACTCACTGACAAAGCAGGAAGAAAATGAAGCTGCAGCTGGCCGATGAAGTACTTTGCATGTCTCTGCTTCCCACTGTTTCAGTCTTGGTCACTGACCTTGCACAACAACTGGGAAGATGAAACTATCCCGGCATTCAGATACAGTCTCACATGAGCAGCTTCAGCTGGGTGTGTACTTGGAACCCACTCTTAACTGGCCATGCCATGTATGTTGCCCTTCAGTATTTTCCCAAGTTTTCCTAATACAGGCCAGAAAATCTGCAGAGAAAAATAGCTCCAAAAAGCCTAATCCTCCTCAGAAAGCGCTGTCTCTGGTTTCTGATGTCAAAAGCACCTTCAAGAAGCAGGATAAAATGAGGAAAGGGTTATTTCCAAAGTGTGGGTAAAAAGAAACCTTAAGTCTTGAGGTACAAGAAAAGCTATTGCAGTATATTTAACAAGGAGCAGACTTGTAGAAAGAGACCAACAGCACCAGCTGTATAAGACTGAGAGTTGGGCTTATTTTTGCCCAGCTGATCTCTGCATCATTACACCACTTACAGTATTCAGTGAGGAGGACATCACAGTTCTATTGATCACCTTATGTAAATCCTTCTCCAGGCCTTGAAGAGTGGAAAAAATAAAGATTAATCTGAATTAAGGGAATTTCTAACCTTCTGCTGCAGGGGAAAGGTTCCATCTTCACCCATACAGAGCAAATGGTATCACAACAGCGAACCCATCTATTCACCCCACTAGGAAGTGGAGGAAGAAAGGTCACACAAAAGACGTGTTACTGGTGAGCATGCTGAGGTTTGCTAGTGGTGGTATGTAATGAGTGCCTAAACTAAGCAGAACCTACATCTTAGCAAGAGAGGGACAGCAGGTGGTTAAGTGTGGAAATGTAAGGCATGTTTGCTGTTGTGAAAGGCAAACCGATTAACAGATCCCAAGACTTTCAGGGTATTCCAGCATGGACAAACCCAAGGTCATTTCAAAATGTCATCAAAGACCTTTCCAAGAAGGGTGGAATCACCTTTGCTCCACTATTGGCAGGTTTTTAACTTTTGCCAAAACCTGGCTTGGTACCAGGGAGTTGAGCCAGGGGATATTTTGCTTCAGGGCTGGTTGTGACTGAAGCTCTAGCTCAAGCCATTCCAATTGGAGCTCAGCATTATTCAAAGCCCAGGTTTGGCTGGACTGTGGTTCAAGAAAAGAAGTCACTGCTCCAAGGGGTTGTGCCTCCTGCGGGACGTGGCTGCTCACACAGTGCATGGGATTGCATGGGATGTAGGAGTGGATTTTTGGGGTATTTGTCTGTGAAGGAAGGACTGTGTAGTTTTTGTTTAGTCTAGTTATAAATGTCATATGTTATATATCCTTCACCATTTCCTCATAAGACCACTTTGCTAATGGATATCTGCACCAGGAAACTTCTGTGGCTAGACAGCCAAAATTTTACCTTCTTCACTTTCAGCCCTTCCTTATAACTCTGTAATTCCTCAGGATTTATGTCATTCCAATACTTGTTTCATTCTCCCCCAGTTGCTGCTAGCCAAGCCAGTGATATTTCATTTATTTTAATCTTTCTTCCAGAACTTCCATTTTTCCAAGCTGAATCTTGGTGCCTATATTTTTACTTTTTTCCCCTGATGTTCATCTCATTTGCCAAGGAAAGGCTAAGGCAAAATTGCACATTACACATCCAAAGTGAAAATTCGTTTATTATGGTAGCCCCCTGGGCTAACAGAAGAGATTGTCTTAACCAGAGCTGATCATCTGCCTTGCCCTTTAACTTCATAGCAGTGTCAATGAAAGAAACCGAAGTCACAAACTTAAACTGTTGGCTCCATCTAGTTTCTAAAATAAAAGGAAAAAGAAAGAGACATTTGAGTTTTTTGGTATTGCTGAAACTACTCATATGTAAGCACCAGCAGTGTCATGTAACACAGACAAATTACTATTTTGTGTGGGACAACTAGAAGCTATTTTTTTCAGGAACACTTAGATCAGTTGCCTGTATTCTGTAGCTGTTACCATTTATAATTTGTGTATAAGGAATTTAAACCTTGAGTTGTATTGCCCTGTACGGAAAGGAGCCCTTGGCTGAACAAATCTGAGAAACTGTTACATCAGAACCGCAGCAGTCAATTACTAACTTTTGAGGGAAATTGCTTCATACAGCAGTTGATACATCCTGTTATAATTATTTTAACATTAAAGGGAGAAAAATCAGTTTGGATAGGTGTGCAGCCACATTAATAAATTGGGCTTGGGTGCTTCTTACTCCGTTTGCATTAGGCTTTTCTCAGGGGATAAGATTTCTCTTTGAATTTTGCTAAATATTGGCCAACACACTTATGCTTGCATAGCTGAAAGAGAAGGTAAAAGTCAGGTGATGGTTATGCTCTTCAGCTTGCATTTTAAAAAGGCACCAGCTTACAGAATCTGAAGAAATAAAGAGTTTGCTAACCTCTCCATCAGCCTGTGATTTTCTTTGGTTGATTAATTTTGCTTTCTGGAAATTATGTCTTCCATAATATGTGGGTTTTTTTCTATAAGCAAAATATTCCAACACAATCTTGACAGTGTTGGAGATAAAAACAAAATAGATAAAGACGTGCAATGTAGGTTTCTTTCAAGCCACAATAAATGTTTTCTAACTCTTTTCAAAATTATGTTTCACTTTTTCTGAGCAATGCTACAATCTACTTGGATTTTTCTTTCTTTTTTGTTAGAATGAGAGATCAGGAAAGCTCATGTCATGTCTTGGAGAAATTGGCTCAGCTTCCTGGATGGACACTCCTCAGAAAAAAGTACTGACAAAAAGCCCATCAATTACCTTGACATCTTGATAACATTAATTAAATGCATTTGTCCTTTCTTCTGTATATAAGATGTTGTGACTTTGGATCTCATACTTGGGTATAGTGTAACTACACCAGGATGAATATACCTCTTATGGGGGAAGGCCTAATATTTAGGCAGAGGAGAAATGTTGCCAGAGAGGTTCTTGGTTTCTAGTGTCCCGGTGCAGCACAGACAGGGTTAAGCTGTGATAAGGGACCTCAGAATTTCCTCTGCTGGTGCTCGGATGGGAGATGCGTGCATGCCTCCTGAGCACTGTTTTCTGTGTCTGCCCAAAGCCATGTGTGTGATTTTCCATCTCTTTCACCCTTGGGATTAGAGCCATTTATCCTTTTGCTGCAGAAGGCTACAAAGCCCTTCCCTCCTGATGAAGTAGCCCTATGCACACCCCCTGCCCAGACCTTGCAAACTTCCCTTCTTGCCTTAACCCAGACCACAATTTGCCCCATCATCCTTCTCAGCAGCCCAGCGGTCTCCTTCCCTCCCCACAGCTCTGTTCTCTTTCATCTCCCATTTCTCCTCCCTAACTCATGGGCTACCTTTGATTTTCAAATGCTCATATTCCAGTCCCTCCTTCTCTGGTGGAAACTTTAACAAATGCACCAACATCTGCTACAGTTAGTCATCACACTTAATGTACAGGATATTCCAGCTGGCTTCACTCTCCTTTTATTATGTATTGGAAAGAGGTTTCATCTGTTCTCCTCTGGCTTGGTCGGACACACACCCAGCCTCTCCTCCACCTGGTGTGGATGAAGCTTGGGTACAGTGGGGTACCCCTTGGCCACTTGCCCACGGCATACCCCAGTCCAGCACCCTGCTGCACCCCAGCTCCTCTTGTGTTTATCCATACAGCCAAGGTGGGACATGCTTGGGCTGTAGGGTCCTGCTCTGAGGAGATACAATGTCCCATGAAGGCAGCCTGAGTTTGAGCAGCTGGTAGATAGAGAGATACCCACTGTTCAACAATCATCAGATGGCTGGAAGGATGATCTCTTTTCCTTGCTCCCTACAGTCCAGCTGCAAATTACCAGCCTGCATGGCAAGACCTCCTGGCTTATGGTTCAGTATGCAAGTATGTGATGCCTGCAGGGTTTCCAGGCAAACCACCAAAAGCTCATGTTAGCAGGAAATCAGCCCTTTTACAAATCTGAGGGCAGAACAACCAGTCTCCATCCTTGACCACAGGGAAGGTGCTCAGCTCCTTGACAGATGAAGGGAGTTGAAATGATAGAAAACCCAGCCCAAATCCTTCATCTCATGGAAAGCATGAGCCAGAATTACCTCAGACACCATTAAACGGGCTTCCACCACAATAGACTGAAAATGCAAAGGCAGCACAACTACATCATTTGGAGCTGGGCTTGTCTGGAACATCAGCCAAGTGAGGAAAGCTGGAAGAAGAGGGCAAAGCGCTGGGCATGGTCCAGGGGGAAGGAGAGCTATTGGTGAACGATCTGTGTTTGGGTACAAAGATATATGCTACTATTTTTCTTACAACAAGTGTTCATCAGTTTTCTCACAGCACCATGATCTTCAGCTGATTGGGTGAATGTTAAGCATTAACAGCCACTGAATGGTGCTGTAGAGCATGAATTTTGTTCAGAAAGGCTACAAAGCGAAGTTGTCACAAGAGTATTGCAGAAAGCCAAAGTTAAAACATGAAAAGGGACTGAGGATTTAAAGATTTCAAGGTGCACATATTGACACGGTAGCCTGCTAGAGAGCAAGTAACTGCAGAGCATTTGAATGATGTTAGTCACATCAGGTGTGTGGTGAAGAAAAACACAACAGAAACACACTGAGGCCATGAATATCCCCAAACAGGTCTTGCAGCTGACTTCACACATGATCTGTGTCCTCAGGAGTTTCCATTTAATTCCCTTTGCAAGACAAGTGGTTTATTTGCTTTCCTAGATAAATATGGACCCACGTCATGCACTTGTTCCCCCGACAACACTTTACAAAGGAGCATTTCTCTCAACTGTTTGATCGTCTTCAGAAAAGAAATAGCAGATGGTTAACACAGTTGTCGGTTTTCTTTAATTGTAGGTGAAACTCCGGGGTCAGGAGGATTTCCAGCTGCTAATGGGTTTTCCTCATTTTGGTGTGAAATCAGTAAACATAGAAACTGCTTCTAAACCCCAAGAGTTTTATATGTCTCAGTTTGGGGTCTTTTGGTAAATGTTATTCTGGGTAAATAAAAGCTGACCTAGGACAGCTGTGTGGCTTTCAGTAGTTTCGATGGCAAATATGTAAATCTCTGCTAAAAATCCTTTTCAGCTATATTTCTTTTCATTGCCCAAGAATTTACCATCTCCTTCAGAGACCAGCAGCTTTCATGTTAAAAACCAAACACAAGGGTAATCTAAAAACACTGTGGTTAGTCACCAAATGCAATGAAACCTGTTGCAAAATGGGCAGACAAGATGCTGTGGGGTCTGTGGGAGGATTGGGCTTGTGTCCTGGGTCTGTGCTGGGCTTTGGGGTGCAATGGCAGGGTATGTGGGAGGGGCTTGTTGGCTGAGCTAAGGGTGAGGTCTGCAAAATGGACCTGGAAGAAAGCTGATTTCATTCTTTCCGAAGGATTGGACTGTGTGATAACACAGTAATGGAGCTTATCTATGTGATCAATGAGAAAGAAATCCAAGTGGAATCCATTTAAGGTTAAGTTTGGTACTTTCAATTTGAAATATTGACAATAAGTGGAGGAGTCATTCACTTTAGAGGGAGTGACATCATCACAAATGGAGCTATTGATGCACTGCATAAATTTCCTGAAGTTACTGCAGGTGACAGAAAATGTCTGCTAAGAAATGGAAGATGTTCAAGGAAGCCATAAATAACTCCTGCACTGCTGCAGCCACAAAGTTTGATGCAACAAAATATAAAAGAGGTAAAATAGTTGGGAAATATCTGATTTACCCATGAAGAACATTGGATACTCCTTCAAAAGAGTAGATTTTGAAAGTATTTGAAACACAATATCAGAGCAGAACTTCCAGTTGCTGGAAATCCGAAAACTGAGATTAACTTCCATGTGGCTAAACAGATATTGGAAAACAAAGAGAACTTCACCAGAGGGACAGATTCATCCTTTCCTGAACTAAACTGCTAATTTGAGCATTATCTGACACTTTAATTTGGTAAACATTTGACAAACATTCCATCTATTTTGGAAAATTCAGAAAATTATTAACTCAGGTGCACTAATATTAGTGCCTCAGATATCTGGCTGTGCTTCACTTCAGATAGTTACCGCTTTATTTTAATGCGGGTGTATGAAATCACAGGCAAGGGGTTCTATTTTTACTTAATTGCATGGTTGAAAATAGGTTTCTGACTAAATGCTCTGTAGCCAAACTGGATGTATTTTAAAAAATAATCTCAGTTTGCTTAGTCTAAGTACAACATCACTGCCGTATATGGTAGAGCAAATCCCAAATATATGAAGATTTTCAATGGAGACTTTCTTAAAGAGATGTGAAATTGATGAAATTCATTATAAGAGTTGATGTGAACATGCCAAAACATGTTGATTTTAGCCTTGCTCCTCTCTAAAAAGAACCATTAATTCTTATACACAAGGAAGCCATGTTTATTTAAAAGTAAGAAAGGCTGCAATACTAAGCACAATACTATAAATTTCTTCTTTTAGTAAGAATTCCCAGCAAGGCCTGATATAGCAACAAACCCACGGAGGTTCAGAGGAGCAGCAATTGAAACAGGGTCAGTCTTTTGCTGATGAAATTCAGCATAGCACTGCTGATCTTCACCAGCTTCTGCCTCCTTCCTGCACTGCCATTGTTTGAATGGATACACCGTAATTTAAGCCAGCATGTTACTGTAATAAAAAAAATACACAAGTGACAGAATTTGACTCAAAACCCACCATCCTTCATGGTTTACATTTCCTACAGAGGGAGTTAACTGGTAAGATGTACATGTTTATTGGTTTCCTTCTTTGTGCTTTTACAAGTATTTTTCTCTTTGATGATCTAAACCATATGTTGAGGTACTTTGGAGGATTATTTTATCAGTTCCACTGCAGTATGAGAGAAATACCAGGGCAGAGCCCATACATTTGCACACATACAAACCACTAAATCATCCCTTGTTCCTGAGCAGCCAAGCTGCCATATTGATAAATAGTCCATGTCACATTAATTTAATTCTGAATCACTCTGAGACATCATTTTGTTACAAATATAAATTTTGTGGTGTAATGGAATGTGTTAAGCCTTTAACAAATGAACATTTAATGGCTGCTCATGAAAAAACATAAATAATCAGAAATGAAATTAGCAGGATTGGTAATGAGCATATGAAGCAGCATGGCACGACTCCACTTCCCCGGGGCAGGGGACAGGTGGGAGCAGCATCCGTGCTTTCTCCTCCTCTTTGATGGTTTCAACTGGGATACAGATGCCTGAACTTGATATATAAAGTGCAAGTCCTTTTTTTATTTAACTAAAATTTAAAAAGCAATCTTTTAGACCATTTTTGGTAACAACATCAAAAGCCACCTGCCCTTCCCTTAATTTCCCTTTCTCTTTATTATTATTATTATTTCTATGTCTCACACTCAGAAAAATCTCATTTTCTCAGTACCAGTTCCTCACTAGTTTGTGTCTCTGCTGTGTGTCAACATTTACACATGCCAGGAACAGCCAGCGCATACATTT
Source organism: Agapornis roseicollis (assembly GCA_002631895.1). Classification (NCBI taxonomy): domain Eukaryota; kingdom Metazoa; phylum Chordata; class Aves; order Psittaciformes; family Psittacidae; genus Agapornis; species Agapornis roseicollis. The sequence continues at coordinate 249,049 of NDXB01021906.1, read as the reverse complement.
TTTTCTCTTTTTTCACTGAACCACCTATATCTGTCTACTTCTGGTTTGTGTTTTGGGGTTATTTTGGGTTGGTTAATTTTTTTAGCACTCCTGCAGCCAGTGCCTGTAAGAGGGAGAAGCTTCCCAGGCAGCACTGGCCTTGCTGGACTTATCCATGCACTATTTTTTGGGGAAGCCGCAACCTCAGCACACAGGAACGGGGATCCGTTAGTCCCTGGGTCAACTCGAGGGCAAGATGTTAAGCACAAGAGTGTTGCATGATTAGTGGCAGTCATTGGAAAGAAGTTTTAGTGTCTGTGACTATAGGCAGTTTGTGGACTTCAGCCAAAATGCTCTCTTTAAATATCAGAAAGTATCCCTAAAATTGCAAGCCTTTGGAGACCACGGCACTCTCCAAACTGCCAAGAAAAACAACACATAGCGCATAAATCTGAAACAATCACTTATTCCAGCTATGAAGGGACCAAATGACAAAACACTTACCTAAATGCTTTTTATTTGCATTAAAATTTATTCAGAAAGTATCTGAAAGCCTTGGTCACTTTGCCTTTACATGTATGTATGCTAAGGGTCTGTGCATGACCCCTATGTAAACTCCTGTATCTGGGGCAGTGGGGTTAATCAGACTCATTGCTCATGGGGCATTAAAAAGGGGACATAAAAGGGGACATTGAACCACCTTGAGTGCCCTTCCTCCTGCTACTTCTACTCCCTTTGCACCAGACTGGTAATTTGTGTTTGGCTAAAGCATTTCTCCAGCCTGAATATCTGAATGCAGAGGGAACCATCCTGAGTTTTAATTTAAAATGTTTAAAATTCACGTCTGTGTTTTAATTGGTTCTGCTTCCATTTTCCATGTGTATGATACCATCCTCCCCTACATTGACCTGAAAGGTGGTCCTGGTAAATACCCCCAGCTCCTGGTCTGTGTTTTCCTTACCAGAGGCATGGGATGGTGATATGTTCTCAATATCCACTGTAAATCAGCAAATCTCTCTCCCTAGGATTTGCTCACGATTTGAAAATCTGACTTGAAACAATCGCCTTTCCCCTAGGGCACCATATGCAACTTCAATATATTAGTGGCGAAGGAAAATATGCTGTGCTTGGCGTTTACAATTCCCACTCTAATTTACCAGACAGGTGTTTTTGAGGAACAGCTCATCTGGCAAGAAAAAGGAGGGTCACTGGGTTGGGGCTTTTTTTTCTCCCTCTTAGTTTCATTTAGGGGGCAGGCTTGCAAACAGCTGGTAGAAGGTATTGCTGGGAGGAATGTTGTCCCCCCATGTTAATGGCAGCAGGGAAGAGGCTCAAGAGAAGATAGCCAAGGATCCAGCCAAATTCCTGATTTTGTGTGAAACAGCTCCCTGATCATCAAAGCTGACTGGTGAGCTAGAAGGCAGGACCCTGGCTCAAGAGGGCACCAAGGATCTTGCCCTTCTCCTAAGAAACAGCTTTTTTCTGACAACTTCTTTAGGATGATTGCCAACTTTACTGGTCCTGACTTGCACTCCTGCCAGCCAACCAGCAGTGTCTTCCTTAGAGAGACAAAAAAGGAAAAAACAGGGGGGGGGAAAAAAAAGCAAAGAAATAAAAAAAAAATAAACTAAATTAATCCTGTTCTAAGAGCTAAATATGGTCAGGAGATCTGTGACCTCCCCCGACTTCACCCTGGCTGAGCCGGGACAATAGCTGCCATGTGCCACCCTTTGTTGTTGAGCCTGGAAAAGATTTCTAATCCCAGAATAATGCACGCATGCACCCATGCACGTAGGCACACACACACACACAAGTGCTGCTAAACTTGCATTTCCCATCCAAAAGGGAAGAGTTGGCAGCAGTGCTGCCCTCACAGCGCTGGAGGGATGAGAGGGCCCCCCCTTTGCTTCATAAAATCCGTGTGTACACAAGGGTTTTTCTTTCGTCTACAGATGTCCATTTCTAGTGTTACAAGGTGCAAATTCCGAGGTTCGGCAGACGCTGGAAGCTGTGTTCTCGTGTTGAAATGCCGGTATGTGGTCCGCGTGTCTCTGATCTCCAGAGTTTCCTAGCATGACATCTTTCATCATCATCATCAAGTCGGAGAACGTAGTTACATGTGGCCACCAGATTCCCTTTCAGTGTGAAGACAGGCTGCATCCTTTAACTCCCTTCTTTCCCCTGTTATGGGCAATACTTTAAACTCACTCTTGCAGGATACCTGGCCCTCACAGTGCTGAGCCAAAAAAGTCCTGTAAATAAGGGCATATGCATAAATGAGACAGCTGGGGCCATCGCTCCATCCAGCAATGCTCTAATCTCTCCCTGCCCCTCTTTGAACGGGACAGGCTAGGGTCACCATGTGAGCCCCCGCTGCTTGGCTCATCTTGCCCAGTGTCAGGAAATGGTGGCCTTTTCCTTTATTTCTTTGGAAGGAAGTGGTTAACTCTTCCTTCACCACCCCATGATGGGAGTCTTTTGCAAACACACTCTTCAATCAAGAGCAAGTGAGACCACAAGGATGGGTTGTGTGGGAGGGAAATGGAGCTCAGTGGGAAGCCAGTGGAGAACGGCCACAGCTGCCCACAGCAGGGGACCCCCTACCCTGAGTGTTCCCTATTAAAGTCTTCTCACCACTCCTGGTCCCACAGGTGCAGGGTTCCATGCAAGGGAGATCTCTTGCAAGGGCTATCCATTACTTGCATTTGGTGGATGTTTCTGATCCACATCAAAGTGGAAGCTGCAGTAAGTGTGTATCAAGTCAGCTTTGGCAAGTGTCTTGGCCCTCCCTTTTCTTTTTTTTCCTTTATTCCCCTTCCTTTTTCTCATTGCCATTCAGCCCTGTAGAATGTAATTAGAAAATGAGCCATTTATAAAACAAATGTTTCCGGGAGAAACTCCCCTGAACACCCATGTCATAAAACTGTTGAACACAGTGTGTCTGAGAGTGTTCAGGATCCAAAATCTCCTCTGGGCTCACCCCTATCCATTATTCCGTCGCTGCTTCAATTGGGCAGTAATGTTTTACTGGCAGCACCCCATTTTCCTTTAAAAGAAGTTGGCCTTGTGGCTGTTCTGCTAACAAACCAATGCACCACTCTCTTGGTGTCCTCCTCCACCTGCTAAAACCATGGTGGGGATGTAGTGGTCTGGGGCTGCCTGGTTTATCTCTCACTCCCCTTCCCAACACATATGAGGGGACAGAGAGTGGTGAGGGCTGCATGCGCCATGTACTGGTGGCATTTTCAGGGCTGAGTAAAGCAGCATGGTTTCCAGAGCTGGGAAGTCCCCTCCTTCTAGAAACACTCATAGCTTTTGCTCAAGGTAAACACTTTGGGCTGGAACATCCCGTATTTCGCCCTCCACTGGGATTGGTTTTGCCCAACAAGTCAGTTCCCACTGGAGCACCATATAACTAGCCAGACTTTCCAACACACTCTACAAAGTGCTTTGAGATCACTGCCAGCTCCCTCTCTGGTCTTCTGGCACAGTTCAAGAGGCAGATATTAATCTTAACAGCTATATGCTGGCCGGGGCCTGGTTGCCTAAGAGATTCTCCCTGAATTTATTTATTTGGATTTATACAAAAGAGCACAAAAAGGAACACTCCTCCCGGACTCCAGGCTCACCAGCCATAAATTACAGAAACAACTACAATGAAGCCACCCACAGTACCTCCCACCCCCAACACAACTGTTTTCCTCCAACACCCAGCTCTGCAGCAGCAATGTCCAGCTTCTCTGCAAGCCTCAGCATTCCAGCCTGGAGACATTGACTGCAGGCGGCCTGAAAATCAGTGCTTAGACAAGCCCTATCCTCGCTCCTTCCTCAGAGCTATTGGGGTAGCACTTATGCGAGAAGTGGAAGAAGCAGTGAATATGATTCCCAGCAGATAGGATGGTTCCCTGGCACTTTTTAAAGTCCACATGGACAAAGCTAGAGAAGCCCAACTTGTGAATTCACATGGGACAGGGGTGGCCAGGAAAACCTCAAGAGGTCCTGTAATCGCTGCAGGTCTCCTCATCTACCTAATTTGTCCTGATACACAATTAAATAGCTTGTTCTCAAAGGCCTCTGGTGATGGAGTTTCCACCACCTCCCACACAAGGAATCCCAGTTCTCGCCCTTGGAAAATGTTTCCTAAAGTCTGACCTCAGGCACTCTTGCCCTTACCTAATCATTTCATATACTAGCCCCAGCAGACATGGAGGACTGCTTCCTATCTCCTATCCAGTGGGGAAATTCAAAATACTTGAAGGCTGTTATCATGTTTTCCCTCAGTTTTCCCCTCTCTAGACTAAACAACCCCAATTTTCTCAGTGTCTCCTTGCAGGTCATGTTTTCTAGAGCTCTGTTCCTCTTTGTTCTTCTTTTCTGGACCCTCTCCAAGGAGTCCGCATCTTTTCTCAAGTGCAGTGCCAAAAGCTGGATTCAATATCCAGCCGAGGTCTTCCTGGGGCTGTGTGGAGCAGATGGATAACTTTGCATGTCTTCTGCATAGCGCTGCTAGTCTGATGTCTGTTTTGCTCACAAAAGACCGAGTACTGCTGACTCTTCTTCAGCCTGTGATACACTCTGACCTTCTCAAATGCTTCAGAGCTCCAGACAGGGTATCTTCTTATCAGCAGGGTACTCTCTGATTGGAGGTTATTTGACTTTGTTTTATAACTCTTTGCGCTGCTCATGCTGAGTTTTGGCACTTTTAGCAATGTAGAAGCAATCCCTTGAGGTTTGAGTGCCCCAGGGCTATATTCCTGCTGAGAGAAGGATGACAGCCTATAGCTCTTTAAACATATTGTCATGAATTCACACTCAGGTCCTCACTTGTTTCAGAGCCTGAAAGGTTCTGTACCAAGAATGTAGGATACGTCCCAGGGCTTATTTCCTTCCCTGGTGCAGCTGTACCCTAATCCCACAGAGATGCTGTGGATGATATGCTGGCTTGATTTTTGAGGTTGTGCTCATCCAGCCCAAGTTTTCCACACTATGCCACACATCTTAAGAGACAGATACCTTCTGACCTGAGATGTGAAGATCCCTTGAATGCTGCTTTGTTCTTCCTTGCAGACCTGTCCTTTCCTTAGACAGCAATGAATGGCAGAAGAACAGAGAAAGAGTAAGTGATGGGTTGGCCAACAGGTGCATGGGCACCCTGACCTCCAGGAGCAGATGACCAGGCAATTTTGCAGGATATGGTTGAGCTGCAGTGAGGAGACAAGATAGGGTTCATGCACTCACTGTGCCAGACTGAACTGATAGTGTGAAAGTGTGCATCAGCTGTAGGTGATCACATGGAAACAAACTGAAAATGATCCAGTAAGAACAAGTGTGTAGGTTCTCAGGGTAACTCAGGCTGGAAGGAGCATCAGAAGGTCCCTAATCGAACCTCTGAGCTCAGATCAGGTTTCTCAGAGCTTTATCCAGTTGGTCTTAAAAACTTCCAAAGATGGAGACTGCACAGCCTCTTTGGGTAACCTGATTCAATGGTTGACTGTCCTCATCATGAAAAAGCTTTTCCTATATATACAGAAATTATACTCATGGATCACATTCAGTATATTCTCCGTGTGCATTTGTTCCAAACCTTAAACATAGACACAAACCTAAATCAATCAATTCTAAGACCTTAGTTACAGTTTTGCTGACCCTTCTGCTCTCCTTTTATCCAGAGCATAGTCACAAAGTTGGATTTCATGACAGATGGGGATGCACATAGAATCATAGAATCACAAAATGGTTTGGATTGGAAGGGACTTTAAAGCTCATCCAGTTCCAACCCCCTGCCACAGGCAGGGACACCTTCCACTAGAGCAGGCTGCTCCAAGACACTTCCAGCCTGTCCTTGAACACTGCCAGGAATGAGGCAGCCACAGCTTCTCCAGGCAACCTGTGCCAGGGCCTCAGCACCCTCACAGGGAAGAACTTCTGCCTAATATCTAACCTAAATCTCCACTCTGTTAGTTTAAAGCCATGCCCCTTATGTAAAAAGTCCCTCTCCAGCTTTCTTGCAGGCCCCTTTAAGGACAGAAAGGTCATTCTAACATCTCCCCTGAGCCTTCTCTTCTCCAGGCTGAACAACCTCAGCTCTCTCAGCCTGTCTCCATAGCAGAGGTGCTCTGAGCATCTTCGTGGCCTCCTCTGGACTTGCCCTAAGAGGTCCATGTCCTTCTTATGCTGGGGCCCCCATACTGCAATAGGATCCAAGTCATTGTTTTAGCAGGAGGATGAAGCAAAGAGAGAATATTGAAGGCAGCAGGTGAATCTCAACTAATACATGGGGCTGTCCCCTCAAATGGATCCCCATGCATTCCGAGCTGAAGCCACCTCATCACTAGGTGTTGGTGCACATTCTTGCACAATGGGGTCTGGTCTTGGAGGTGTTCTTCAGATATTGATGCGATTTCAAGAAACATGCAGCCTCAAACAGACATCCAGGCTGAAGTGGAGGCTGCAGGTGGAGTAACGCCATTACAGAGATGTTGGACTCATCCCAAGCCCCAGGAGCTAGGGTCAGAAAAACCAGAATTAAATTAAAACGGGGAAGAAATCCAAACCATTCCAGGGTGTGTTCATTTAGGATATTCTTTCTCTAACTCTGCCCTACAGTCAAGAAATAACGACCCAGTTATAATTCAAGCATGGTTATGTTTGTAGCCTTTGATTAGATTCAGCTAATTGGATTCAGCAAAGATTTTTCTTTCTCTTTTCTGTTTTCCTTTATGCTCATTGAAGTTACAGTGTCATTTTAGGTGCATGAAGGCTGCCAAACAGTTAACAAACTAACCAGCAGATTCTCAGAAAGATCTTCTTATTCTGCCATGCGTTTTTCCCAGTGTGCCAGGGAGGTGTAGCAGGGGCAGAAGCAGCCTTCAGCTTGTTGAAAGCGTTGTCCAGCCCCCCAGGGCTGTCTCTGGACTTAATGATGGACCTAGAAAATCTGCAGCTACAACACTGCAGGAGAGGTGGTGAACCACTCGGGGTGGTTTTTTTTTCAGTAGCACATTGCTATGTGATGCTATGATCCACGTTTTGTATCAGAGTCCAAGGCTGGAAATCCCAGTCCTGCTGAATCCAGATGCAGAAACCACCTGACTCGGCCAGACCAAGGTTTCGACTTGGTGGAAATTAACAGACACAATGCTGTCTGTAAGATACAAAGGAAAGTGGTACTGCCATAAGAAAGCCTCTTAAGCAAGTGTGGCTGCACTCTGTATTCAAGAGAAAAGCAAAGTTCAGAAAGGAATAAACACACTTAAGTGTTTTTCCTTGACAGATCAAATACATCTGGGAGTGCAATGTGCAGCTGTAGAAGCAAACGCAGTAAGTTGCTGCTGCACAAATAAAGATGAAAAAAAAAGAGAAAAGAATTAATGCACAGCAATTTGCTTGGAGATGGGAAAGAAACTACAGACCAGAACAGAGGAAGGATTCATCCTGACGTGGCTGTACCCATGGCAGATTCTAACAAAGCCTCAAATTTGACTGCACCTGCACCAGCACAGAGCCTGAAGCCAAATGCTCACAAAAATCAAGAGGTGCCATGGGTTGCTTTATACACTAAGCATCATAGCAGTAGTTATTCATACTAGATACATAATTCAGCATGGATGGTAGTCATCAACATATGATAAACTAATTACTGGAGACAGGAGCAAGTTGGAGCTACATAAATCTTTCTTGCTGAAAGGTGCAATGGCCATAAGGTTTCATCTGAGGACTCTCAGGAAAAAATGCTAGATTAATGGAAAAGGCAGTTGGGATTTTGGAGAATGGAGCTCACCAAGACCTCCAGAGGTAGGAAAGGGGCTGAAAGAATGCCACCAGCAGGGTACAGAAAGGGGGAGAAACCAGCCCTGCCAAGGAAAATCATGAATAGCGATGGCAACTGCAGCACTGGCTCTCACTCCCTTATCTATTGCTTTAAAATGGGAAAGGAAGAAAAGGATAAAACATGTCCTCAGAAGACGTGAAGAGTTGTCACTGGTGGAGCTGTGGGCTCCTCAGGTTCTATGGCAGCAGGTGTAAGAATAGAGGTCTAGAATCTTGGCCCAATAATGTCCAAGGATTCTTCTCAGATGGATATGGGGCTGAAGTTTGTCCCATCCTTAAGACTTTCACCTCCTGCAGATATGAAATTACTTGGCTATCTTTTTATCACAGTTCTTCAGTTGCCTGCTTTATAGGGTACCCTGAAACCTCTAAGCAGTGTCCTGCCTGCCAGAGAGACCACACTGTGACATCCATCAGGCCAGGATGGCTGCATTTCCCAACCCTCCAAACTGGCACAATATCTCTGACCTGCATCTGTGGTGGTCCCCACAGGTTTCATTTATAACCATCAGAGAGAAATGGGAAAACCAAAGGTGCCCTTTTCCCCTTTTTCTGAGGAAGGTGATGGGTGAATAGGGCCCTGGAAGTACCTATTTCTGCCCATCAACTCCATAGGGAGCTTGACAGAAGTGGATCACCTGGAAGCACTTAAAGTGTTATGAGATGCAGCCAGCACTTCATGGATGCTGGTCCATGTCCAGAAGCAGAGGAGGTGTGCTGCAGAGGGCACCCAGGCCTGGTGCAGTGTCATGGGTTTGGGAGTGGCTTATTCTTCTATAGCAGAAATGAACTCGTGTCGCATGGTAGGAGAGAAGTCCAGGGCAGGAAAAACGCATAAGGGCCTCACATCTTAGGGACAGCTTTTCTTGCTGTTTCTTCACCATGATCCATAACGCCCTCTCCCTATAACTGTTACTTTGTTACTAAAATTGCACTTTCTCAGCCCAGCTCCCCAAAACCATGAAACTCTCTCAAACCCCAATATTTTGCAAAAGCAAATTTTTTGTTGTTCAGATTTTCTGACTCTTGCAGGTGATCCCAGGCTTCACACCTCACTTGAAAAATCTTTAAACAAACACTGACATTCTCACTTAGTCACATGAATTCAACAACTGGTATTTAAGAAATACTACAGAGCTTGCAATAAAATCCTATGAGTTGGTAGCACTGCTCATCTTTAGGCTTTGCTCAGAGAAACCAAGGTCAGATCTTCAGTTACTTAAGGTACGAGAAAAATCAAAGCAGTCCTCAAGTTCCCTGAGCCAATGCAGGAACATAGAATCATAGAATAGTTAGGGTTGGAAAGGACCTTAAGATCATCAAGTTCCAACCCCACTGCCATAAGCAGGGACACCCCACACTAAACCATGCCACCCAAGGCTTTGTCCAACCTGGCCTTGAACACTGCCAGGGATGGAGAACTCACAACTTCCCTGGGTAACCCATTCCAGTGCCTCACCACCCTCACAGTAAAGAATTTCTTCCTTATATCCAATCTAAACTTCCCTTGTTTAAGTTTAAACCCATTACCCCTTGTCCTATCACTACAGTCCCTAATGAAGAGTCCCTCCCCAGCATCCCTATAGGCCCCCTTCAGATACTGCAAGGCTGCTATGAGGTCTCCATGCAGCCTTCTCTTCTCCAGGCTGAACAGTCCCAACTTTCCCAGCCTGTCTTTGTATGGGAGATGCTCCAGTCCCCCGATCATCCTCGTGGCC
>NDXB01021906.1:212109-239079 GCA_002631895.1 Agapornis roseicollis | reverse complement strand
CCTCCTTCCCGGCAGAGCATGAGGCTCACAAAGTCCTTGGTCAGGGCAAACATTGCTCAGCAACAACCAAAAACATCGGCCTTATCAGCTTTGTTCCCAGGCTAAGTCAAAACACCAGCTACTAAAGAGAAGAAAAACTGACTGCAACTGCTGAACCCAGGACAGAGGGTCAGAGGGATCCTTGGAGCACCTGGCAAAGGCTGTGTTGCCCCCGTCAGTCTTCTGTTGTGGTTCTGGATGGCTCGGTGACCCTGTGCCTTTTCAGTCAGCACTGAATCAATGCTGTTACATCGTATGGTGCTTTAGGGCTGCATGTTAGCGTCTCCTAATGATGCTAGCATCTACTTCATTAATGCATCTATAGTCATTAGCAGCCCAGCTGCAATCTAACTAATAATTGCATTTTGTCTATCCAGCATCCCTCTCAGAATAACAATCAGTCTGCGCTCAATTTAATCGTTAGTTCCGGGTACATTAGGAATCTTGCAAATATGACCTTGCAGCAGTGCTAAGACTCCAGCTGAGCTCAGGATCTGGGCATATGTGAATTGTTGAGACACTGGAGTGACCTACAAAGTAAGAGTTGAAGCTTCGATTTTCTGACTCCTGAGCATGGTCTCAGTTGCAGAAATGTCCATCATTTCATCCATTCCTCCTTGTGTGATAAGCCCCAGCCTTAGTTGGAAGTGAGCACAGCCCCAGCGTAGAAGGCCACCAAATTAGGCAGGCAGGATTTCCCCTTAGTGAAGCCAAGCACCTTGTTGTTTTTCATGTACCTTAGCATGCCTTCCAGGAGAATCTGCTCAGAGGCGTAGAGGTGAGACTTACTGGTCTGTAGTTCCCCGGGTCATTCATTTTCCCTTTCTTGAAAATGGGGGTTATATTTCCCTTCTTCCAGTCATCAGGAACTTCCCCTGACTGCTATGATCTCTCAAATATGATGGACAGTGGCTTAGCAACATGGACAGTGGGATTGAGTGCGCCCTCAGCAAGTTTGCCAATGACACCAAGCTGTGTGGTTCGGTGGATATGCTGAATATGAAGGAATGCCATCCAGAGGGACCTTGACACACTTGTGAGGTGGGCTGATGCCAACCTCATGAAGTTTAACCGTGACAAGTGCAAGGTCCTCCACCTGGGTCGGAGCAATCCCAGGCACAGCTACAGGTTGGGCAGAGATTCAGAGCAGTCTGTGGAGAAGGACTTGGGGTGGTGGTTGATGGGAACATGAACATGAGCCGACTTCAGTGTGTGCTTGCAGCCCAGAAAGCCAACCGTATCCTGGGCTGCATCAAAAGGAGCATGACCAGCAGGTTGAAGCAGGTGATCCTGCCCCTCTACTCTGCTCCTGTGAGACCTCACCTGGAGTATTGTGTGCCGTTCTGGTGTCCTCAACATAAAAAGGACATGGAGCTGTTGGAACAAGTCCAGAGGAGGGCCATGAGGATGATCAGGGGACTGGAGCATCTCCCATACGAAGACAGTCTGAGAGAGTTGGGGCTGTTTAGCCTGGAGAAGAGAAGGCTGCGTGGAGACCTCATAGCAGCCCTCCAGTATCTGAAGGGGGCCTATAGGGATGCTGGGGAGGGACTCTTCATTAGGGACTGTAGTGACAGGACGAGGGGTAACGGGTTCAAGCTTAAACAGGAGAGGTTTAGATTAGCTATAAGGAAGAAAATCTTTCCTGTTAGGGTGGTGAGGCACTGGAATGGGTTGCCCAGGGAGGTTGTGAGTGCTCCATCCCTGGCAGTGTTCAAGGCCAGGTTGGATGAAGCCTTGGGTGACATGGTTTAGTGTGAGGTGTCCCTGCTTATGGCAGGGATTGGAACTGGATGATCTTAAGGTCCTTTCCAACCGTAACTATTCTATGATTCTATCTTCCTTTTTAATTCCAAGATTTTTCCACTCAAGTTGTTTTATTTTTAAATTTCATTAATTCCGTGAAAAGTTTAAGTGAATAGTCATCCAGCAATTTGCATGAATTAAATCATTTTCAGGCACTAATTAGGAAAAGTGTGAAGAGCGCATTAAGTATTGAGGCAAAACATGATTTTGGTTTACAAGAACTAAAAACAACTGCTAGCAGTTCAAAGCTTTATGGCCATTGGAAAGGTTTTGATTTTCTTATCTTGCTCTTCCATGCTTTGGAAAAGCAACAGAGGCAGTTCAGTTTATGCTTTTTTGTTCAGGTTGTATTTCTAAATTGAAGAAAACAATTGCATGACCAGATCAAATAGAACTCCAATCTAAAACCTACAATCAGATGAATCGTGTAGCAGGGTACCAAAATAGATGTGTTTGCTTCAATGGTCTGTGAGGTGGTTTTTTGTGTTTCTGAGAGTTCTGGAAATTTGATGCATCCGGGTTAGTGTACAGAAGGATGATGTTTCCTGTCCAGAATAAAGGACCATATTCTGATAGCCTTCTGAACAGTAAGTCACAAAGTACCTCCCAGGTGATACTGTTGAAGCTAATGGTGCTATTATTGGAATAAAGCTGAAATAACCATATTTATGGGGTGGGTTTTTTTTCCATAAGAATATTTATAAATCTGTGAAAATAGAAGGTACCACATAGCTAGTGATTCTATTGATCTTGCCTTAACAAAAAAAATTGGTTTAAGGGGCAAAAGAATCACTTTTTTGGTATACTGACTGAGGTCAGCTATTCAATGAATTACTATGTAATTAAATATGCAGTAGTGGCAAACTGTTTTACAATTGAAGGTATCTTAACTGTAAATTGATTTAGCATGGACCAGGTCATTTAATTGTTACATGCCATGTTCTTTCTATCCATGAAATGGTTTAAAAATTAACCTTTACGTAATGCTTAGCAAACTGCATCTGGATTAAATATTTTGAGAAGTGTAAGACCATTCCTTTTCCTTATTGCCATAGTGAAGTTTAAGACTTCCCTTGAGGAATGTGTTGGCCCAACCCCCATCTTCACTTGTTTCCCAGCATGTCTTTACTGCTCTCCAGTGGAAACCTTGGGAAAAATCTTATCCCTACTGAAGTCAGTTGTAATAGACTTTATTTACTTCACTGGGACAAGGATTTAATTCTGGAACAGAGCTTTTTAAGAAAAAATTAAAAGAAAGCTTGGAGCCAGTGCCAAACGCAAAAGATATGAGATTTGTCTACAGCAGTGTTTCTGCACGCATTTATTTGTGATTTTTGTTTGGGTTTTTTGTGTTGGGGTTTTTTAGGTTTTTTTTGGTTGGTTTTTTTTTTTTAACAAGGTGGTGTTTTTAATACATACCCCTGCACATGTCTGGAACACAATGAACTATATTTAGTCTTCTGTTTTGCATTTAGTGTTTCCATGTAGTTTCTGCCTCAGAGAAGGTTTTATTTTCATTCTGAGACATTCATGAGTTGCCTCATTGCCCTTTAAGCAAAATTCTGATCCTTCAGCTAGCTTGGTAAGAGTCACAGTTCGGACAATGAGCTTTTAAATTTCTAGGAGCAATGACCTCAGTACAGCAGCTTGAAATCTTTCACGTAATAAATCTGACTGCTTCAGTTAGCTTCTTTTTGTTCAGAGGTGAGCTGGGAAGTGTGTGTTTGCTGCACTGTCCTTACTGTTGTGCATACATAGCCTCAGGAGTAGTAACACATCTGTGTAAATAAGATGCTTACTGACAGTATAAATTATGAAGTAGTTTCTTTTTTGGTGTGTTTTGTTGAGAATACTGTTCTTACGGATGTTTTTTCTACATTCTGTTTTTCCCTCAGCCTTTCATTATCCTAAGCTTAATGTGTCTCAGCTGATGAAATCTTCCTGGGTGAGAACAGGTATGTAGAGCCTCTATGAGTAAAAATGCAGTTATTTTTGTAACTAGCCTACATAAATATCAGTAGCTTAGGCTGATACATTTTTATGAGGTATTAATGTGCCTGAGCTGAATAAATTCTGAAACCAAAGGCCTAGTGACCTGGAATACCTGGGAAATGTAATTCCTGGGTCTTGGATGAACTGCTGCAATTCCTTAATGATGCACACAAAGTTTTTATCTGTCAAGCAGTTCATTCTTAGTGAGATGACTTACACTGTCAGGCATAAAGTGTCTACTCTGCATGCCATCAATATGCCACATTGATTTTTTTTTTTTTTTAGGCTTTTATTTTAAGTGAAAAATGAAACTTTATCTGTGTGGCAATTACTACCAAAATATGTCAGGAACAATCCAGAATGAAAATAAATACATTCTGGGTATATTAGTTTCATCACATTACATTGACCTCTTCTGATTCATTCAAAGCAGATTCCTCCTGCCCAGGTTTTGTGGACGTTTTATTGTATAATTCACAGGTATTTTGGGCTGTCACATTTAGATGCTCAAAGGCTGTTAAGGGTGGCTGCATGCTGTAGATCCATTCTGCTTCTTTTAAGCAGAAACCCTGAAAGGTGACCAGGCTGTGCCTACCAGACATCCTACTCCCACTGGACAGACTTTTGTCTTTCCACAACTTTATCACCTGTAGTTTACCTGTTGTGCAGGCTTGCTTTTTTACAGATATCCCTGTCTCCTCTCACCAGTGACCCAGTTTACTTTTTAAGCAGGAAACCAAGTTGCAAGCCCACAGAGTTTATTTTAGAGAAGAAAAATGAAGGATTTCAGATTATGTTCAGTAACATGAGAGAAGCTACATTTGTGTATGCCACATCCAGTGTCATCCTTCCTTGGGATCTTGGCTTTTTTGGTCACAACCCCACTCTCTTTTGCTCAGCCTTTGGTTTGTTTTTCCATTGTTAGAATTCCCTTAGATACTGCAGTAAGAAGAGAGTTCTTCCAGCTCAGAATCAGGTCCCTTTGTGTTTTTCTAAATTTTTGACTATAAGATTGTGAAAGCCAATTGCAGAACTTTTTTTTACTGTGGAGAAGTTTTTTGTAATCTCAGTTCTTGCCTGGGAAAAGCTAATAGACTTTAGTGAGATCAGTCTTTTCAGTCTCTATACTGTATTCTAAGGATAATGAATCATGACATAGGAAAATGACGCATTTATCCGAATAAAGGTTTTTAATATTAAATTACCCAGATCTATGTGCATGTATCCCAAGAGTCATAAAATGTTGGGATATGCAGTGTTCTCTATAGCTGTCCCTCTTGGTTGTAGAATACAGTTCATGCTATAAAGTATAATTCATTGATACTGAAATTTAATACACAGGCAAGAATGGGCATCTTCTTTCTGTATATAATAGCCTTAGGCCATTGTCTACACTGTCCATTTACTTTGTTGTTTAAATCTGAGATACTTAGCCTATGATTGAATTTAGAAGGATGCTGTTGATCTCTGTGAGAAATCATGAAATTATTTCCTCCTTCTGACATCTGCAGTGAAAATTTTTAAATGGAAAAAGTCATTTTAATGTTTTTTAAAAAACCTAAAATATATATATTTATTTTATCTTAAATGGATGACTTTTTATTAAGCACTGCACTTAAAATATTAACATTAAAACACTTACTGAAAAAGGGACTTTTAAAAAATATAAAGCATTTTAGTGGAGAAGTGCAGGAGTGAAAACTGAATCATTTTACTGCAGTCAGCAGTGGGTTGGATTACTATCCTTTAGGCTTGTTTAATTAGGTCATTTGAATGACTATCGTTCCATTCACTCCACTTTTCTTTTACTTGATGTGATCTTATTAATGAAGGTCCATACCTTTTTCATGTTCCCTGTGTGTTGCTCCTCAGGGATTCCTCCCAGCATTAGCTGCCCCAGTGACCTGGAGTACCTGGGGTTGGGAAGTGAAGTGAGCAGGCCTACTAATCAGGGGGGTTTTTTTACGCTATGATTGGCATCTTGTTAAACTTCATCTGGGAAAGGTACACTTGGTATACAGAGCTTCATTCATGTGGTGCTGTTGTACTTTTTCTCCTTATTTTAACCTTTCCCCACCCAATGTCTTCCTTTCCAACATGCAACCTTCAGCTGAACTGGGCAGTATTCCCATATGAATACAGATGCTCTTGAATTGCCTGTGAGCTGTCACAGGGTGACTCAAAGCTTGTAACTGAAGGTGCAGAAAAAGCACTGAAAAGTTTTACTAATTCATTTGTGGTTTTGGGTTACTTTCTCTGCCATGTAGTTCTCCTGGGTGTTGTCGACCAGCGAATTCAGGAGGAAGTGTTTCGGGCTGAGATGGAACGGAAACTAGCCCACCTGTTAAACGAGGCGTTGGTCAGAGGGCGCATATGGAGACGAGCCAGTTTTGCAGGTGGAAACGTTGTTCAGGTATTAAAAGCTCAAAGTCAGAGGGAGAAATAAAGGGTAATAAATTATTGCTAAGTTAATGTTGTCTAGGTTTTGAATTGAGAAAGAAAACTCAAAAGAATGTGTCACATTTAACTGGTTGATGATGCTTATCATTTGCACTTAAAATGCAATCTTTTGGAGACTTGTCTTTTAAGCTAAACATAAACAAATGGAAACAGTTGGGTATTTTAAAAAGGTCTGACTTCTTAAAAACAATGCTGAAAGTTATTTTACCAGCGTCCTATTTTAGAAATTTGCTGTCTCATCTGGCTTACATGAGGTGCCTAGCAAAAGGATACAGGATGAGTCAAAAGAAGGTCCTCTGCTGGAACAGCTACTTCCCAGCTCTCTGTAGTGTTTTGGTGCTGGTGTAGAAATATGAAATACACTCATGTGCAGCAGTATAGTAGTATATACTACCCCTTAATTCCCTATTCGTCACAGTACTCCTGGTCACAGGAATGGCTTTCAAGTATGAATGATTAATCATATGAAATTATGCACACATGGCAACTTCTGCTATCTGGATTCCTGTGCTGCTTTATAGCTTTGTCACAGGTGGAATTATTTACATAATGTCCAGGGAGGGTCAGATATTTAAATTCTCACATGTGTTCTTTCTAGTCAGTTCAACAAACTGAAAGCCAAAGTACTTTTTAATGGCTCATCTTTTTAAAAATTTCTTTTCTCAGCTAATTCATCGACAGTTGGTTTATCTCACATATGTCCTTATAATAGTACTGACCCATTATCCTTATTTAATTTACTCCAACAGGTTTTGCTACCACTTAAATTTCCAGATGTTAGGATTTTCTTACTTCTGTTTTCCCATCTCAGAAACATCTGTTTCAGTAATAGAGATTTTATTTTTCTTATCTGCAGCTTTTAGTTACCATAAATAGATGTCTGTTTCAGATCTTCTGTTCCCAACACCTCTTACTGCACTTTGTTCTTTATGTCCCCATCCTCCCTTTGCATATAAATTAAACAAATATTCCTTTTGTTGCTAGCAAAGATACCACAACCTGTGAAATGTGTATGTGTAGATTACACTTTTATGATTTTAGATAATAAAGCTCACATAGTTTATTTTTGCATGGATAAAATTACAACCAGGTCCTTTCCACCTAAAGAACAGTGTTTCAGAAAGTGAAAATACAGCATTTTTCTTAAGACTGTGTATTACTTAATGCTCTGTAGCTCATGTTCCCAGCAGCAGTGCTGCTCATTCATGCCACTTAATTAGTCCAAAAAATCTGCCAACTGCTGTCTTTGGGAAGTGGAGGATCTTAGTTAAGGTCAACACATCATACTGTCCCACATAACCAGGGCTGCTTCAGGTGCTCACAGCTTGTGCTGTTAGATAGGGTTAGCACTATTATAAAGAAGATGGAGAAAAAGGAAGGCTGAAGGACATTGCTGCTTAAGTGTCTGTGGTGGTTGCCCTGCTTTCCTGAACAAGAATAGTAGTGTCTGTGGTGGTTGCCCTGCTTTCCTGAACAAGAATAGTAGGTACCATCAGGTCCTATTGCTTCTTGGTAGCTTGCTTTGGGGGGATGTTCAGGTGTCTGGTAGGTGTGACAGCCTTAGAAGCTTTAGTGTGCAGTGGGAGTGAAGCACCAGGTAGTGGGCTACTGAGTGGAGGACTGTTTCTTTCAAAGATGCTCCCCTGTCACAGTTGAGGATCTGGTCCATAGTCATTTACAGTAAGCCTTTTAGTTTTAGTGCTGCTAATTCTATTCTTCATATCCAAGTTTATAAGCTATGTTTGAGATGTATTGTATATATGCATCTGTTTGTGTCTTCAGGGAGAGCTATTAGGGTTCTTTGTGCTTTACATTCCCATATATTTTACTTTCACACAAACCAGTGGCTGTTACGCTAGTAGGCCACAGTGAAGTGAAAGTAAGTGTTGGATACTTTCATTAACAGTGCATGTATACATCCACAAAAGACTAGACACGCATTTCACTTGTGTTCAGCCCCTATAGACTGATGTTTGTCCTGAGGTGAAAGATATTTATAGTTTATTGAAATGTGACATTTCTAAGCTCTGTGGAAAAGTAGGACTATGGGTCAGAAGGTGAAGCAATTAGTTGTGAATGTCACTTCAGGCATATTAGTTTCCTTTCACATACCGAGGAAATAGAAGCAATACCTTGTGAGGTTTAGATTTCATTTCTAAAGGCATGTGTTAGGATCTAAAAATGCTAAAAATTACTCTTTACACCTAGATACTTTGAATAAGAGCTTTGGACTACCTAGGGTGCCCAGATAGCACGCTTTCCCCTCCTGTTTGCCTGTTTGTGCTGTTAACAGGTAGCACTCCATGATAAAAAAAAAAATCAAAAAAAAGGAAAAAATCCTATAACCATTATGCACAAAAACTGTTTCAAGCCTCACATCTGACAGTTAGACATGAGATAGTTTCATTATGGTTTTTTTTTTGGTGATGCTGATATTAATGTTTCACAGGGCAAGGTATATATATTTTAATAGGTATCTGCTGTTGCTGCAAATTTGAAGGCACGTTTAACATGGTTTGCATTACACCTGCAGAGGCTAAGCCCTATGCTATATTTTGTCAATAGTTTACTACAATATCTCAGTTGTCATTAATTTGTTGGAGGAATTAAATGGCTTAATTGTAGTTTAAAAAGCCACCAACGATATTTAGTTTCCCTTTGTATAAGCATGCTTGTTACTTTGAACCTAACAAAGCAGAAAGGTGATCCTACTCCATGACAAAAACAACGATGTTCTGATTTAAAGAGCACATTAGTTGACACTGTGATTGCAATGTGTACTATGAGGAGGCAGTAGCTATGAGGGGATATAATGACTTCATTGAGATTTCATTAAAGCAGAGGTTCAGTCTCTCGGTTTTCTGCTGACAGCTCTCCTGAGTGTAATCTGAGTAAAGGCTCAGTCTTGCTGAAGGTTTATAGGTTTTTAAATAGAGCCTTTGGAGACTGCTGTTGCTTCACCTTTTCCTCGAAGGCATTTCACTCCTCCCATGACCAGCCTTCCATCAGATTGCCCACAGCCTGTTCCTAACTCTGGTTTTTGGCCAATTTTTTGGCTGTAAGTCAGCAGAGGAAATTTCCTTAGCGTTGCTGTCAGCATCCTGTCCCCCTCAGGTCATGTACCAGTCATCCCGGCTCAGCATGAAGAGGGTCTGCCACAGCAGGTAAGTGTTTGGTACTACATCAGCAAGTGCTGCCTCATCCAGGCTGCTGAGAGAGCTCTCTCTGACGCCTGGCAGGTTACGTTTGATGCCTGTTTCTTATATGCTTTATGTTGCATTGTATGCTGAACCTCTGAGACCACACTACAGCTTCATTCAATTGCCTGGACACTAAAATCCTACTTACAATAAGGCGGAAAGCAGAATCTTTTTTTATTATTTTTTGCCTAGAGGATGAACAGAGTGGAAGAAAAGGAAAATGAACTTCATATGTGCATTTTGGAGATTGTGTATGTGTGCTTGCTTGTTTCTGATTAAAACTCGTGCCTTTGAAACCAGAACCAGTTTATCCAATGATTCTTTATCCTGATGGGGTTGCTAACTGGTACATCCTGCTAGCTGACTGACACTCTGCAAATGCCTTCTGAGCTTGCTCACCACTTGGATTTCCCTGCTTTAAGTTATGAACTAGGTTTGGTTTCCAGGCAACTCTGTTTACTGACCTATGTTATTCTCTTGAAAACACTTTTTAAATTAAATTTACTGACACCTGAACACAGTTAAGCCTTTACTCCACAAAGGTTAAGTGTATATCTGATATCAACAGAGATTGCATCATTTATGTACACAGAAATTGAATTAGTCTTTTCTTCTTTTTTTCTGCCTGCCATTTAGTGACATTCTTGTATCTCCTTCCTATGGCATCTCTCACTGCCAAAGTATAAATGTAAAATGATTTAAATGCTTCTTTACACATGACCTACTTTGCTGACTGCCTTCAAAATACCATTTCTGCCCCTGCTTGCATTCTTAGCACTCTGAAGGAGAGAGGCACCTCTAAATTCCGAGATGCAACCAGTTCAAAGCTGCACAAAGCCTATAATTTGGAGCAAAATGGCACAAAGATAGCATAGAGAAAATGTAAAAGTTTGGCAGTGTCTGTGTACCTCAGTTTTATAGACATACTTAAAAACAGTTCAGATCCAGGGTGGCATTTTCTGTGTTGCAGCAAACTCAGAGTTTGGTTAAAAAGTTCAGTGAATCATCATGACAGATGAAAACTGAAGTACCACCATTGTCACACTTGTGTTTGTATACAAATAACTAGATTTCTAGTCATCTCAAGAATACCCTGCTCAGCCATCAGCTTTCCCAGAACAGAAATCAATAACCATCTCCCCTTGAATTTTAAAGTTTGTCTGCAGCTTTCCTCAGCATGGTGTGAGCAGTCATGAAATACCGCATATTCAGAACAAATTATTTCAGGTAAAATTTACCTTAAAGTAGTGAGCTTAGTACATCAGCACCAGCCTGCACCTCCATCCATCACTGAACTTATGCATGGTCATTTCCATGTTCTCTATACTGTGCCAAAATACCTCTACTTCTTTCTGTCTCTACTGTGACTGTTCTTACCTATTCCTGTTCCTCGGCATAGAGAGTCGTGCACTGTTGTTTTGAATTATGTGTTAAAAATTGAGTTGTTTCAGTTGTGGCAACTTGCACTGGAATCTGCCCTCCTACTCCTGCCCTTTCAAAAGGCAACTATAGAGAAGTTCAGTTTTAACCCATTCAGCCAGCTTATGAGTGTTACCATGTGTGTGTAACACACATAAAATTATGGTACTTCTAGGATACTCCACTATGCCATAAAATGTATGATGATTCTCCACTATGCCATAAACTGTATGGTAGTTCAATTTAAGAATCTTCAAACTATCTCCAGTTCTGTAGCTTTCCTATACACAGACAGGTTTCATAAAATTAAATGTAAAACCCGTTGCCTTTCAGTCTCATGTTGCCTTTCAGCTTCTTCACTGTTCATGTGAGTTAAATGCTGCTCAGAAAGATACCAGTCCAAACACTGCTGCTCTGTGCACTGAGGCCAGGGTGTAGTAAAGGCAGACCAGCTGAAGCAGAAACACAAAGCTGTTAACATTTGCTAACTAATGATATGTCTGGGTTCTATGAAACCAGATTCATCCTCACAGCTGCTGAGTATGTATGTTGAAACCTTATGTATTGATACTCTCTTGTTATACCTTCAGGCAGAGATTGTTGCCCCTTAGCTGATAGTATTCAGGCTGAGAAGCAGCATTGGTTAATGGGTCCTGCTAGCAGGTCATGCTGTGTTTCAGAGATCTGCGCATTTTCCTGCTCTGTTTGTAGGTATTGTTTCTTACATCAAATGTGCCTGACATTCAGCATTACTCTTTGCTTTTAGTTGGTTTGGCCTAGAAGACTTTTTTTTTTTCTTTCCTTTTTTTTATTACATACCTTGCTGTTGCCACTCTTGGGAAATGCTTTTTTAGGACATGTTGAGTTGATGTCCCCAAAGACCAGAACATCATCCCTGTTGAGCTAGAACATTGCTCTGCTTTCCTTCAACATGATTGTTTTGTTGGAAACTAGGAAAGAAAATGATATAGAGCTTTGCTTTTGTAAGCCTCAGAGATGCAAACATTTGTCTGTCCACTGTAAGCCTGTGGGCAGTGTTTGAGGTTCTAATTTATTTAATATGTACTTCATAGGAATGGATAATTCTGAAGGAAGCAAAATATATTGCTCTGTTTGTGGCAGTTCCTTTCAGAGCCCTTCAAACTCTGTTTTACATGATAGAATACGTCCTACTATTTGTTTGGCCTGATTCTAGATTGAGCTCACCATTACATGTAAATGGTTAAGCAGAGGAGAGTTATTGTGTATAAGATTTAATTTTACAGGAATTCAAAAATGTTATGTGATTCTTACGTGCAATGTAGATATCTGGTGGTTTTCTACAGGGCTTCCTCATAGCAAGCATTCTTTTGATTATTAACATCTTTAGAAGTAGGCAGGAAAGATTACTTCCCACAGCATCAAATGCATTCCTTCCTGAAGAAAGGTGGATGTCAGGGAGAGCTGTATGAAGGTTGAAGGCAACTGTGCAGGTACTTTTGTTGAGGAAGAGCAAACAGTGGTATTGGAAGCTAACGGAATATTTGCATGTATAGCTGCTTAATATTTGGAAAACCTGAAACAAAGAGGTGTATGCTATGAATAACAAAGCAAAGTCAACGTAGGTAATTAGAGAAGGGAAAAATGCAATCACGTTAATCTCTTCAACAGCTACAAATTGACAAATGCTAAAGGCTTCCAGAGTGGCATGGTGTTTGCATCTTCAGAGTGAAAGCTGAAGCAGAGTGAAAGAGTAAAGGTTCTCTTCAATCTGTACATTGTCATAAAACAGGGAAAGACAATGGAGACATAAGGTTTACAAAAAAATTTTATTATACAAAGATTGCCTCCAAGGAAATTTTCCTTTCAGTTACCAAATGGATATTTCAGTAAATTTCCTAGGCCCAGGAGCGCTTGGAATAGTGCTTCTTTTCAAGCACTTGAATAGTGCTTGAAAAGTGTAAGCACTTGCATAGTGTAATTAGACACCAATATATTACTCCAGCAATGCTGTCTTCCTCTGGAAGACTTCTACTCAGAATCATTTATTCAAGTATTAGGCTAAAATATCCTGAACTTTAGTTTAGAAGAAAAATTATTACTGAATACTAGCTTTGTGTATCTAAGCTTGCTCGATGTTACCTTTGCTGCATACAGTATTTTGGAGCACTGCACAGGGCACATCTTCCTATAAGAGTTCTCTGGATGTTGATACTTTCCAAACTGTGCCAGCTCAGAGAAGTTGCATGGTTAGTATTGTATCATATTCTTCAGTGTCACAGGTAGAAGGGCTTTCTTTAACAGCAGTTGTATTTCTACTGCATAATGCAAGGTAGAATCTTTTTTATGCACTAGGGGTTGCACACAGTGAGAATTAAGACAGATATTGATTCAATCTTGGCCAAGCTATTTGTCCCAAATGTCTATTTTTAGATAAGTGTCATTAAGGTCTAGGCCCTGTGAAAGTAAGAGGGAAAGAGCATAAAGACTGAAAGGGCAAACATGTGGGAGCCCAAAATAACTATAACTTAAAATAAAGAGCTCCCCAATTTCTTTTCAGATTGTGAACGTGTCACGGTTAGTTGGTGTTGATAACCCTGTGGAGCTGATCTATTTTGTGGAGGACCAAGATGGAGAGAGACTCAGTGCTCTGAAGTGCTCAGACCTGATGAACAGAGTTGACATCCAGCGGGCTGCAATCATCCTTGGATACCGCATTGAAGGCACCGTTGCACAGCGTAAGCCCTTTCAAATCAATGCTAATGCCAGCAGAGAGAAACGGGAAGGATGATGAGAGCTTTGGAGATTATGACGCTTGTCAGAGCGCCCTGTTGCAGTGTTTTGTTATGGGGATGCTGCAATTTTGACACTCCTGAGGGAATAATTTTTATCAGTCTTGCAGTGAGCTATGTGGTGTTGCTTTGCTTCTTGATGACTGCTGAGCCTGGAATTGCAACAGAGTCTTTAAGTGCAAGCCTCACTGCATTCACTTAAGTGCTTGTGCTAGAAAAATACTGTGCTAACTCTATAGCGTTTTGCCATTCATCTCTTTCTGCTAGTCCGGTATTTCTTTACAACTTAACTTTACCCAGGAGCTTGCACAAATCCCATGACTGTGGGATAGGAGGGTGTTAATGTGAAATGGGTGTTTCCTTTAGCTGAGTAATAGCAGTGATGTTTAACACAAGGCACTACATTTTTTGTCTAAATTACTGTTTCTGAAAGTGAAAGATGTAGGCTAATGCTAGCTGGGGTGTTTTGAAGGGTCTAAGCAAAAAAGAAGCAGCTTTTTTCTTCCATTGAGTATGATTGACCTTATTGTTATTTGCTTGTCCATCAGTAATATATAAGTAATGTGATCTTTCAGTAAAGGTAGTATAAGTGTCATGTTTATTTACTAGATACACATCAGAATAAATATAATAAGGTAATATGAAGTCATATAGTTACTTTATTCAGGAAGCAAGACAGAAAACCTACTAAAAATTCCATGTTATGATTAGGAAAGAAACTTGGAAGTATTTTAAACAGTAATAGATGTGTAAATGATTTACGAAATACCTTATTGACATGAATGCTTAATTATCTTTTCTGTTTTCTGTGCAATGTGAAGGTATCCATTGCATTGTAACACAGGGTATGTTGCCAATAGAACAAACGTGTCTGGGTTGTTTTTTTTTTTTAAATTCTCTGCAGATAGAAAGTGAAGAAAATAGTAATAATTGCACCATCTGGATGTGTTTTTAAACTTTGTCCCTCATTAAATCAGCAGTTTAAAAATGGGTTAGTAGTTCATATACATCTGCTTAATATCTGCTAATGGGCTGTGATATTGGTTAGACAGAAGTGCAAAAAGTTGTTTATAGTTTATTCTTCATGTTGAAACTTATCTTTGACATGTCATTAGAAAGCTCTTCTAAGAGGCATAGCATCATAGAAATCTTTTAAATGTTTCTTCTTACTGGAAGAAACTAGATAAAAAAAAATGTTATTTTTATAACAAAATGGAATGTCATAAATGAGCTGTCAGATGTATAAAATATGGGAATTATAATATGTTCCTTTTATCTCTAGGTTCATCATTGGAATGGCTATTATTAAAATGATATATAAAAATAGGATTGCACAGAGTATTCTTTTTAACATCAAGACATCATTTTAAGAAAGTGCATCACTTTGACCAATAGTGTATTACTGCTGTTGGTTTTAGTCCCACGTATAACCACTATGCAAATTAGAGCAAGTGAAAGCTTTGTTGATTCTTCCAGTTCACTTTTACATGTGTGACTGGTTTGATTACACTTTCCAGTAGTTAAAGTGCAAAGTCTTCTGTTTGGGGCTAAAGGATCTCACACACTGACAGTGAAACAGAGGAAGGAAAACAAGTAATAAAAAAATGTGGAACTATACACCTTAGGGAGGAGGGTTTTGCTGGTTTCAAATCGGCTGTGATTATTAATGGCGAAAGCCACAAAATATAGAACTGAAGAGGCAGCTGATAACACCACTGAAAGCAGGAAACAGGCAATAGTATTGGAAAATCCTTCTCACCTTTGTTAGTGGCAAATAATTTTTCTGGACGCATTTCACTGTGTCAGCTCGGGTTTGGGTTTCAGGATGTTGTGGCAGAAGTGTATTTTCACTAGTGTTTGAAGCACAGGCCTTCAGAACATAGGCTGGGACAATCAATCATCTGCTTTCTGAGTGTGACATATGTTAACTTATAGGTGATATAACATCTCCTGTAATATGCAGCTGGTTTCCGATAACTAGCATTTCCAAGCACATAACAATACACAATCTTGAAGTGTCCTCAGTTTAAAATATATAACCACGTACTCTTGCTGTCTTCCTTTTAACTTCACAGCTGTGGAGAAGCTGAAGGAGTCCACCTCGGAGTCACAGAATAACAACCTATGGATTATTGTTGGTGTGGCAGTCCCAGTTGCTGTGGTGCTTCTGATTGTTATTATTTTATACTGGAAACTTTGTCGAACAGACAAACTGGAGTTTCAACCAGACACAATGAGCAACATTCAGCAGCGACAAAAGGTAAAAGGGGGAGCTGTGTTGAGAAGAGCTTGAGTATTCTGAGCATAAATGAATGTGAGAGTCTATGGAACACCTACCATCCGTAATAGCATGTGGAAACACAGTTTCAGAGCCTTCCAGGTTAAAAAAAATAAAAGGGGAAAAAGTCAAGTGATAGTTGAAGTCAAGAATCCCATAGTATTTTATTTGTTCTCCTAGGTATATGATACTGCATTAGATAGATACATCATTCTGAAATGTGGGCACTGAGGCTGAAAGGAACCTTTCTTTATCACTTCATTTCAAGGCTTTGGCTAGAACTGAGTAAGAGGAAATAAGTGTTGAATCACTAACCTTGCTTTCTGCAGAGGGCTGAATTTTAGTTTGGAAGTAGAATTTGGTAGAGCCTATCCATGCTGCTTCGTGTTCTGCCAGGGCCCTTCTGTTGCTGTTGTGAGACCATTGCAGGACTAGAACTTTAATTAGTGGATCTGCATGAGAGAACGTGGGTGATTGTGTTGGCCACAGTGTTGGAGGACTACATTAGAATTGTGAGAAATTCAGTAGTCTGACTTTTTCCTGCCCAAGACTGTAAATTAAAAAACATGTGAACCAGGATTTTCACAAAGGATGTATTTGGTAAAAAGAATGGAAAAGCTACTAAAGGGTTATAAGTCCTATTTCTCCTTTATACAACTGAAGAGAACCAGTCTGTGTGTCAGAGGTGCTTATTACTGACTGTACCTTCAGAAGCATTATTGAAGGCAAAATAATCTGCCTGTGTTAATCCTGTAGAACTGTAGTCATGTTCTTGCGCTGTCACCTCATGTTCAGTCATACAGTTTTCTCTGTAACAAACCTTGTCTGTACACCATGCTCCCTTTCAAGATAATTAATGATGTGAAAGATGAGAGAAGTGGAAGCGGTTCCACTTCCGAGGCAGTCAGAACAAATCGATGGTAACTTCCACTTGTCTCGTCACTGCAGATTGAGTGTCAGAATTGAGGTCAGCAACAAGTGGTACCCTTTGATGAACTTCACCTCCTGGTACTTTGTTTTATCTGTGCTGTGGTAATATGTAACACAGATTTTGATTGAAGAAGTTTCCCACAGTAGTTTTGTCTAATTTGAGAAGGGTCATGCCAGAAAGGCAGGAGAGGATCATTACCCTTGATTCACTATATCATCACATGCATTTTCAGTACCTCTGTGCTGTCACAAGCTTTTTGTAAGAAAGCAGTTGGGTTGGGTCTTTCTTTTTGGAAAATGGCTCAGTTGTTTTTCTCTGCTGCTTCCACAGTATTCTTCATCTTAATCATTCATGAGTCAGAAGCCTTGTTTGTATGCAGGTCTCATTTCAGTTTGCCTAGGGAGCCTGTCACTTTGCCTTTAGGGAAGTGTCTGTAAGCGAAGTAGAAAGAACCAGTAAGGACATCTAGTCCAATCCATGTACCTGTGTATGGCTCATATTTTAATACTCAATGAGGTAAAGCAATAAGAAGTGTCTTAAATTTTTATCAGCACATCAAAAACTGGCAGAATCTACTTCGAAAACCATTTTTCTCCTTTGCCCAAGACACGAAACAAAAATTCTCTAGTGTCCTGGGTTCAGCAATAGCAGTCAATTTTTTGCCTTCTTAGTAGCTGGTGCAGTGCTGTGTTTTGACTCAACTTGGGAACAAAACTGATAACAGGGTTGTTTTTAGTTGCTGCTCAAATGTTTGTTCTGACCAAGGACTTTGTAAGCCTCATGCTCTGCCAGGGAGGAGGGGAGGCCAGGAGGAAGCAGGGACAGGACACCTGACCCAAACTGACCAAAGAGGTATTCCATACCATAGCGCATCATGCCCAGGAGGTAACTGGGAGTTACCCGAAAGGGCTAGAGCTCTTGGGGTGGTTGGAGGAGGTGGTCGGTCAGCATTCAGTTGGTGGTGTGTCGTGAGTTATCTGTCGGTGGTTGGTGAGATGCTGTATTCTTTTCCCTTGTTATTTCTTTTATCATTATTATTATTGGTGGTAGCAGCAGTGATTTGTGTTATACCTTAGTTACTAAACTGTTCTTATCTCAACCTGTGGGAGTTGCATTCTTTTGATTCTCCTCCCCATCCCTCTGGAAGCAGGGGAGGGCAAGAAAGGGGGGTTGAGTGAGTGAATGAGCTGCGTGGCTGGGTTTAAACCACGACATCTAGCTTCATTAGTAGCAGGCCTTGGGATTTCTTCATGTATTCATAGACTCAGAAAGTGCAGTCATAGAATCAGTGGGTTGGAATTCCAGGCCAGAATCA
Organism: Agapornis roseicollis; assembly: GCA_002631895.1. NCBI lineage: Eukaryota > Metazoa > Chordata > Aves > Psittaciformes > Psittacidae > Agapornis > Agapornis roseicollis. The sequence continues at coordinate 220,868 of NDXB01021906.1, read as the reverse complement.
GGCATATTTAACAAGCACCGAAGACCCCTAGATGGTCACAATAGTGTGCAAGTTATGAGGGACATTTGGGCTGGTCCTGCCCTTTAAAGTTGTCTTTGTTTTTTATAATTACAGCAAGCACAAAGAAATGTTCAAAGGAGTGGAATCATGGTCAAGGATTTAGGTCTGTAAATAAGCTCAGTTTATAAAGTGGATTCAGGCTTCCCCTTCCTCACCTCACCCACAATTATTTCCATTCCCTCTTTACAGAGCCTGACTTGGGTACCAGTGAAGGCCTGCACTGCATGTGAAAATGGAAGGGTATTTAGGTTAAAGATCTGTGCTTTCTCTTGAAATCAATATTTCATTGGTAAAAGCCATAAAGATATATTTATACTGCTAGCTTTTCTCACTTCCATTAATCTTTAAAAAAAATATCTTTTAATGTAAATATAGAAATGGAATGTATAAATATCGAAGTATTTCATTATCATATGCATGGCGCATCAGTACTGGAAATTGAAGACAATTCTCTTCAACCATGTAGTACATCTGGAATGTGTCTTGTACTTGGAAAACATGTGTTCATTGGAAGAACAGAAATCAAGACACCCCAGGAGGTAAAGGGAGGTGATTCTTTCCCTCCACTTCTGTGAGACTCCACCTACAGTACTGTGTTCAGCTCTGGGACCCTAACACAAGAGAGACATGGACCTGCTTGAGCAAGTGGAGAGGAGACCACAAAGTGCTCAGAGAGCTGGAGCACTTCCTGTGCAGACAGACTGAGAGAGCTGGGCCTGTAGAACCTGGAGAAAAGAAGGCTCCAGGGATACTTTAAAGGGACTTTTTAAAGGGCAGATAGTGACAAGACACAGGGGAATGGCTTTAAACTGAAAGAGGGTAGATCTAAATTAGATACCAGGAAGAAATTCTTCACTATGAGGGTGGTCAGGCCCTGGCACAGGTTGCCCAGAGAAGCTATGGCTGCCCCATCCCTAGCAGTGTTCAAGGCCAGGTTGGACGGGGCTTGGAGCATAGTCCTGGTCTAGTAACAGATGGGTTGGAACTGGATGATCAAGGTCCCTTCCAACCCAAACCGTTCTATGATTTTCATGTTCAGAAATAGGATATCTTACCTCACTGGTGGGTTTCCAGAGGAATCGCCAGTCTTCCCCCCCTGCCCCCTAGTGTGTTTAATTAGCTATTTTAACATAGCAGATCAGGGGGCAACACAATAATCTGTTTAGAATTCACAGTAGCGTCCAATAGCTAATTATGTCACCTGTGACATAAATTTCTTAGTTGTAGTGGGGTGAGAGGAAAGCCTATTTGCTTCATGCTGCTGAGGAAACTTTGCCACTAAAAGGCTGGTTCCTTGAAACGTCAAGAGAACTTCTGTAAATGTATGGTAATACAGATTTCATAAGAAAGACATAAGTTTTGCAGGAAATTTTTATTCTCTGTTTAGATTCTCTTGCAAATTTGTGCTCTTCTCTTCAGATCGATGCTTTAAGGCCACTACAAATTTTCCTGAATTCTTTAACCTTATGTGTCTTTCTAGTACTGACTTTTCTTTCTTAGGGTTTTTCACTTAATCACTTAATTTTGGTTTTAAACTTCTGCTTTTTCCTGTTTTGTTTTTTTTTTTTTTGTATGCTCTTATAAAATATAATCATTCAAGTTTTAGTTTTATTCTTCTGTATGTAAAGGTTTAGTTTTATAGAATACATATAGTTTCTATGTTCTTATGGCTGCCANAGGGTTTTTTTTTTTTTTTTTTTTTTTTTGTTTTTATTTTTTTTTTTTTTTTTTTTTTTTTTTTTTTTTTTTGTATGCTCTTATAAAATATAATCATTCAAGTTTTAGTTTTATTCTTCTGTATGTAAAGGTTTAGTTTTATAGAATACATATAGTTTCTATGTTCTTATGGCTGCCATTAAAAGTAAGTCATAAGCTTCATACCTTCCCGATCTATCTTCTGATTAAGCAAAACAATGCTATTATCTGTTGGTAATAAGACTCTGCATGCCTTCTGGGTGTTTCCTGGGTGTTTGGCTGCCTGGGTGCACCTCAGTGAGGTAAAGATTACCAGATATAGTTGCATTACACAACAATTCAGTCATACTGGCCAGCACATTGTGCCAGCACATCTAACCTGCTTTGGTCCCTTCTCTGTGTTACACTCCTTCAGAATATTTGAGTCACAGTCCCTCACTTAGGACTGTCAAAAACAGCATGTTTCCCACTTCATGGGCATATTCAGATCCTGTGGTGACAAACCCACAGTAGCACCCAAGATTGGATGTAATATTTATGTGCCATATATATATGTCCTTGAAGCTGACTTGAGTCCAGATTTGCTGCTTGTCCCTTTCCTCAGGGCCAGGTCACTCTTAAAGATCATATAGATAATAACAAAGACAATGAATCTTACAAGGTGATGACATGGGCAGAGCAGGCTCTATTCAACAAAGGACTGTCCTGCAGGTTGGATGTACCATTAGCATGGTACTCTACCAATTTCTGTTCTCTCCATCTGTCCACCTAGTTTCATCACAGGATCGGTGTCCTGCAGACAGGGTGTCATAGGGGTCTGTCTTAGAAAGGCTCATAATGTTATCTTCTGCAAAGAATATAGAGTGAGCCTGAACTCGAACAATACTAAGGGATATGTTACCTGTGAATAGTCTCATAAGTCAATACTTCAGTAAATACAAACATAGGAAATGAAACTTTCATAGGAGCAGATGGTAGGAAAAAAAAAAGAAAAACAGATCTTAAGGAGGCTCTGATTAGCTAAGCCATCCATCTGCCTCAAAGCAGGATTAACATTACCTGAAAAATACCAGGTTATCTTTTTCATTCTGGAGATCTAATTGAAAACCATGCTTAGATCAGGGTTATTTGGACCATTTTTTGAAACTAGGAGTTAAGGAAACAGGTCAAAGCAGTGAATTTCTATGCAAGATTCATTGGTCTGTGCAAAGATAATTCTTTTCAAGAGATGGAACTAAGATATTTAAAGGGCACATCAAATATTCATGACTTGTTCTGTAAGCTGTAGCATCCTACTGGAAGTTCACCTTGGTGTGATCTGGGTTGTTGCACTGGATAAAGATGTCTTTGCTTTCCTTTGGAAGTGAAAAGATGCATAAGTGGTATTTTTAAATTACAGGATTTTCTCTCTTGCCGTTGCCTGTATCCACCACAACATTGTCCCAGCTTGATCTTTTCTTGTAAGGAAGCTGTGCTTTTTGTGAGCAGTTGAATTTTTGTCATGGTTTATTTTTCATCTTCATGGAAAAAAATGGATAAATGTCTTTAATACCCCAACTTTCCTTCTGCTCTCTACTGGACTACTGATGTTTTTGTGCGAAAACACTTCCAACCCCTTTCATCTTCCCCAGAGAGGAAAAAAACCCAAAACATTCTACACATTATCTCTAACAGAAACAGAGTTTGCAATATTATTTCTTTTTCTGTGGACATCCAGAAATTAAAGTGGAATCTGGTTCACCAGGGATTTCACTTCACTACTTTTCAAAGGTAGTTTCTGGTCTAGACAGTTATGCAGAGCAAGGTACCTGCCTTAATAGCAAGAATCTCACCTATAAATGCTGGGCATGGTGAAGTCGTTGCCTTTGCAGTGCTAACTTGCTTACTCAGTTCCTAGTTTTGATAAGAGCACACCCTAGTTTTGATAAGGTAGTGAAAGCCTGCTTCTGCACTCAGAAGTCACTTCTCTCTGGAGCCCTGTGAGCACTACTACGGTTCTTAAAGTTTGAACATGTCTCTGGCTCAATGTCTCTCCAGTGTGTTTACATGTGGGAAAGGTGGGGATGATCAGTCCCCGTGAAGCCTTGGGCAAAGCATATAGTATCCCATCATCTCCTCAAGCAATAGGATGGATAGTGCCGGAGCTGGAGGACTGCCAATTTGCACTGTCTGCCAGCAAACCTCAGCTAATATCATCGCCTGGGGACTGTTACTTGCATGCTCTAATCTGTGCTGCTCTGACAGCCAGCCAGACCTCCGTGTGTCACTCAGGGTTGCAGGTAAAGAGTTGTGTTCTGCAAGGTGTCTGAGAGAGGCTTGTGTGGATTCCCATTTACCCCCTCCCCAAGCAGGGATATCCAGTACCTGAATCTACATGTCAGGTGTAACTTTGCACCTCTGAATTGAGAGTTTTGCTTATTATTGTGTATTTGGTATACTACCTCTTAGATGTTCTTAGGATCAAAGAGACCAGCCCTGCTGGAGGCTAAACAGTAGTCTTCTGCTCCTGATACAAAGAATTCTTGTGGTGTTTTGACATCCTGTAATGCCTTTGTTCATCTGTATATTGTCGAAGCAACAGCTCTGCCTTACAGAATAATTCCAGTCAAAAGAGACTCATGTTACAAAAGGCAGCTGACACCAATCTTATGAAAAAACTACTTGAAAACTGACATGAATTTCTGCAAGAGATTCATGTCTGTGCCTACTGTTTGCATAACAAATATCATTCATTTCTAATAGCAACCTTGACTAGCTATCCAAAATGACGTCTTTTTGGAATTGGCATACAGGTTCCGTTTCAGAGTCAATGGCTGATTTCTAACAAGGAATACGGCATTCAATGTCTTAATTACTTCTCAACAATGCATTTCTCTGATGACAGTTCCTCTGCAGGAGCTCTTTTGTAGGAATTCTTCTCCTGCAAGGAGGATTAGCTATTCACAAATTGTAGAAATATAATACCACGCTTGGATATACTCCTTATACTGATAGGTATGACAAATATTATGTCTCACTCTGCTTTTTTATGAGCATTTCAATATTTGTCTTGAGATCAGAACAAAAGGCCAGCTAGCCCAGGTACCAAAAGCAAAAGCCTATTGAAGGGGAGAAGAATAGGGCAAGTACACATAATGCTCTTCCTTCAGCTTCTAGTTATTTGTGTCTTGGAGACATTCTCTAGAAGTGATGATATTTAGCAGCCCAAAAAGAGATTTCTGTTCCATGAACTTGTTTGGTCCTTCCAAACCCATCTGAGCTTCCACAGCATGTTATACAAAGAACCACATCATCTTGTTTCATCTTGCTTTTATTCTGTCACCTTTTTGTTTTCTGTGATGCCCCCTAGTCCTTGTATTGGAAGGGATAATGAATAGCTCATTCCTAGGCACTTGCTCTTTTCCAGTCCGGACTTTACAGATCTCTGTCGTATTCCACATCTCCATCATCTCTTTTTCCAGGTGGAGGTGTCAGTTTTCTTATCCCTTCTTTTGAACTGGCCTTTGACCCAACTGCTAACCTCTGAAAGAGCTGAATGTTTTCCAATTCTTTTCCATCCTTTTTGAGGGGGGAGACTAAAACTGAATACTCTATTCAAAATGCAGGTGACCCATAGACTTACAGAATGACATTTATATACTGGCTTGTTTTGAACAGGAGTTAAGCAAAAAGAATCCATTTTCAAAATTAAGGTAAACTTTGTACTATTCTAAACACAGTAGGCCACTAAGACTAGATTAATACAGGGAAAGTAAATTCTGTCTGTCCTAACAAAAGGTGATAGATAATTTACTGTACAACTTAGCTATTTTGGGAACAAGGAAATGGGCCAATATTAAATCATTGTTGCCTGAGGTTTTAACAATGATGATCACTTGTAGATTTATTTCAGCAAGCAGATTAATTTCTGTGGTATATGTGAATGCACTTGCTTTCTCTGTGCATTAGCCCCTTCTTAGGTATATGGATGTGTTGGAGTCAGTGAGCCCAATAAAATGCCAGCGCAAAAATAAATGAAAATTGCTGACCCATGCTTTATCTGTTATATGTCTGTTAGCACTTTTCTCATTATTTGTGGGGAGGAAGTGTTTCTGGGCTGCGTTGTGTATTCTTTTGCTTCACAAGTTGAGAAAAGAGTTTCCTTAAGTTATAGTAGTATGTCCAGCTCTGCACTCCTCAATACAGGAAAGATATGGGCCTGTTGGAGAGGGTCCAGAACAGGGCCATAAAAGCGATGAGAGGGCTGGAGCACCTCTCCTATGAGGAAAGGCTGAGAGAGTTGGGGTTCAGACTGGAGACCTTACTGTGCCCCTTCAGTAGTTAAAAAGAGCTTTATAAGAAGATGTAGACAGACTTTTAGCAGGGCCTGTTGTGATAGGATGGGTGGTAATGATTTTAAACTCAGGAAGATAAGGCCGGATGTGAGGAAAAATATTATTACAATGAGGGTGGTAAAACACTGGCACAGGTTGCCCAGAGAGGTGTGAATGCACCATCCCTGGCGACATTGAAGGCCAGGCTGGATATGTTTCTGAGCAATGTGATCTAGTTGAAGATGTCCCTGCTCATTGCAGGGGGGTTGGACCAGATGAGCATTGAAGGTTTGCTTCTGACCCAAACTGTAATTGATTTTTATGTGTTGTGCTACCTCCCTTAGAGGTTGCAGTTTATGTTGGAATTGTGTTTGTGGCCTTGGAGAAGTAATTGGTTTTGATGTAACTTACAGACAAATTTCAGTGGAACTAAGACACAGCAGTGACCTGTCTATCCTGTGAAGTTGGTCTTTTTCTTACTTTCTCCTGACACTTTCATCTAGCCAGTATGCAAAGGAAGATCACCAAACCATGGTTAACATAGTATCCACCCCTGCAGCATTTCTGTCTTAGGAGGAAGGCTAAAACTCTGACTCAGACACAAAATTCTGCCTGTTACAGCAGTTACCTCAACAGCCTGTGGGCATATATACACTCAGAGCTATGGGCTTTCAACAGCATGATCCCTCTTGTATTTTGTGTAATTTACTGAGCTGTCACAGCAATATTAGTGTGGCAGGAAGAAATGCACAAAGGGGAAGAAGAGGGATGATGAAAATCCGCAACAACAATCTGTCTTCGGAAAATACTTCAGAACAGGTGTCCTGAGAATTTCAGGCTTTATAAAGTTTTGTAAGTTTTGGGGGGTTCTTCATTTCTTTTTAATCCTACTCTAGGAGCAAAATTCCTGAGGTGGTATTTTTTGTGGGATTCCTGTTTACTTACTGTTTGTATGGTACTGAGCAGTAAGCCACAGTTTTGACTTCTCAGAGTAGGGAAGGAGGACCAGAGGCTGTACACTAGCTTGGACTGGTTTTCCATGCAGGCACTGGCTGTACCGTGTGCTACTTTTCAGTGGTTGGATTGTGATCTGAGATGAGGAAATGGGCAGCATTTTGTACATACAACCCCTTTTTTGCCTCTCAGCTCTCACAATCCTGCTTCTTTTTGAGATGGGCTTGCTACAAGGGGATACAGGCAGTAATGCTGCTGTAATGGGAGGGTGATGGCAATATAGTCAACTGCCATAGTACATACACTTCTTTTTATATACATAGATGGGGTCATCAAGTGAAGGTATTTAAACTGAATCTGAGACCTTGTTGGTTTTGGTGCTTAGAAGCATTTGCTAAGCCAGCAGCAGTGAAGGATCCTTCTGCGCATTACTCAGTAATACTTAGTATTGTTTTTTAAAGTAGACCAGGAAATAGTATGTTCTTATGGCACAGGTTGGTTGCATCATATCCCATTTCATAGGGAAATTGTGTCAATGGCACAAAGACCTTGAGAATACAAATGAGTCTTTTTTCGGTACTTTTAGGAAAAGCTATAGGGATGGAGCTCTGCTTCTATGTTATCTTCTAATAAGCTTTTTTAATCAACAAAGGTTTCTTGTGTCTTAACTCAGATATGTGTTATTGTTATTGAATTGCATGCATGATTTGTATGCATACTTACAGGCAGTCCCTGGCTATGATCCCAAACGGGTTTATGTTGAAGGAGAGCAATGTAAACAGAATACAGAGTATTACAGGTATACTTTTGTTCATAAGGAGTAGAAATGACATGGAAAGAATGAGCTGAATAGGAAAATGCGACTAAAAAAGTTGAACATGCCTCAGTACTATTTTATTTGTAGATTGGTAGGTGTTTTAAATATCTCATGGAACAGTCACTGCAAATAATGTGGCTGAGTGATCCTTGTGGGAAGAAAAAGGAGGCAACATCTTAGATTAGGTAGTAGAATCATGGTGGAAGAAATGAGTTAAAATAAAGATGACACTAGCAAACACACTAGCAGCTGCAAATAATCATCCTTTCTGGTGCTTCATGAGAGTAATGCAGTGAATTCACATTGGCCTATGCTATGGTGCCCTCAGAATATGGAGAAAGATTTGGTGGAGTAAATCTCAGGCACTTCTTTACAGGGATTCCTGTCCTGTTCACAGATTATTTACCAACACTGAAGTACTGTTTTTGAAATCATACTTAGCTCCTTTGTTTCCTTAGAATTGTATTTTAACAGCCTCTGCTCAATGCATCTAGCTCTACAAGGATCAAGGCAAGACTGTGGCATAAAATCAATAGCAGATTGTCCCAATACGTTATTCTTCATATTATGTTCAAATTCAAATACCACTTGTAGGAGTTGCAGGAAGGCTACTGAGTCTTCATTCATACATTCAAAAAAAAAAAAAAAAAAAAAAAAAAAAAAAAAAAAAAAAAAAAAAAAAAAAAAAAAAAGTATTTCTTCTGGTTTCAGCTGATACTATTCACTGACTTGTGTGTGTGGTATTTGCTTTCTTGAGAAAACAGATTGACGACGTACCTGGTATGTCTCTGCATTTAACAGAACAATATACTGGCAATCGTTTCTGTGACTTGAACAGTACTGAAGCTATGAGCTGCTTTCATGGAATAAGTCTTGGCTCAGTTCTGCAAATTGAGTTTCAAATGCCTTCCCTCCCCCCC
>NDXB01021906.1:176508-208237 GCA_002631895.1 Agapornis roseicollis | reverse complement strand
TTTTTTTAATACCCACACCCCCCCCCCCCCCCCAGAATCAGCAGGAAAGCTTGAAACTTGGAGGCTTGATGAAATCAAGTCTGAATCTACTCACTGACAAGGTGAGATTATTTTTTTATAAATACAGTTATGATAATGAAAGGCTCACATCTGTGTCTTTCTAAAGCAAGATGCCCATTGTATCTATAATCCTTTAATAAGATCTCTAGGATAAGTATCTAATTTCTCTAAACTCCAAAGCCTTTAATGAATTTTTCTGTCTATTCAGTCTAAAATTACTAAGAGCTAGGTTTTTGTTCTTTTCTGGAGGTATCTGTGCTGGCAGAAAAGTCACTGCCAGACTGCAGTATCACTCTGGTCTATCGAATGTTTATCTTTCATTATACGAACTAGGTGCTTGTAGAAGCACTCCCAGACTCCTGCAGATTTGGTGAGCTCAAAATGAAGATCAGCAGTAACATTACAGAAATTATTTAAATTCACTTCATTTGTTTTGACTGAAAGAAATAGAAAGGTGACCTGGCAGTTGTAATATGCAGGTGTCTACAAGCCTGCATCCACAAGTAAACAAAAAGCTCCTTGCACAATGATTAAGTCTGAAGAAACAGCTGGAAAGAGATGTAGCAGCAGCAGCAGGCTGTTTTTCTAAAGTAGATTTGCTGATTTAGGGTTTTAAACTATGTATCATATGCTGAAGTAAGATGACAGAATTGGGGGGATGACTTTATTTTGATTTTCTCTGTAGCTCTCATGTTCATTCCTGAGATTACCATAGCCTGACCATCCTCTTAGTGGCCATTGTTTGCAGATCTTAACCAAAGCCTTTGTATACTCGTTGTCATTCACGGTTCCTGTTTTTTGTCTTTGTTCTCCTCTCACAGCTACAAGCCCCCAGCGTGAAAGGCTTTGATTTTGCTAAGCAGCATCTGGGCCAGCACAATAAAGATGATGTCTTGATTATCCATGAGCCAGCTCCTTTACCAGGACCTATTAAGGATACTACTCCATCTGAAAATGGAGATGTGCCCAGCCCCAAATCCAAGACTTCCTCAAAGCCTTCAAAGACTGCTCGACACAGAGGGAGGTCAGTTCACAGAGATAAAACAAATTTTAATAGATGACAGTCTCTTAATGGCTGACGATTACTGTATTTTTAGGGCAGTATCAGTAGAAAAAAATGTTCCAGAGCTCTGGGACTTGTGTTTGCTAGTGGGCTGTCAGAGTTATACCTCACTACCCATTAGTACAAGGTTGTGAGAATTTTGTGTCCATTTTTCTCTAGTGAAGAGGGGTGTTTAAGACATTACTAGGTTGGCTAGAGTCCAGTAACTGGTTGTTTAGTGGAAACACCAAGTCTGTGTTTCCTGATGCATTCTCTTTGTACTGAGCTCTATCTACTAAGGCAACAGATGTTTAAAACAAACAAAAACCATTGACAAATGCAGCATGTTTCAATAATATTAATAGTGATCAATATGTGTATGATAAGTTGGAATTTCCAGAAATAAGCAATATCTCCAAAACTTAGGGAAGATTTAAGAGTGTTTTTACTCGTGGTTACATGGTTGCTGGCATAGCAACCAACTTTGGTCAGAAAGGAGTAATAATTTGTAGCTGAGGAAATGAAGAACTGTGTTGTCAGCCTTCAGCAGTGATTCCATACCCTTTCCAATAATCAAATTATGTGAATGTACCTTGCTGGAAAGAATTGTGTTTGTTGGATAGGCATTGTTAACAGCTATGCAGTAAAGAAAGATCTGTGCATTAAAAGAGGGTAAGTGGGAAGGTAAAAGGTGGGAAAAGAAATGGAGCCCTGAGGAATGCCTTGATGAGTCACAAACAGCTCCTCACTGCTGAGCTGCTCTGTGTTCCACTTCCCAGTAACTCTTTTTCCCCTCCCTCTCGTATTTTTGTACCATTTCGTCTCCAGGTCTGTGTCCTCTGTGCTTTTACCTATGTGTTATTACATGGTGGGAGGACAAAAAACCCGGAAACAACAACCAAAGGCACAGTTAAATGAGCTTAGAAAGAAACCAGTGATGGTTCTGAATGAGCTGCAGGTCTCCCTGGTACAGATTGCTACTCTGCTTAACCTTCTGTGCTTCCTCTAAAGCCCCAGTTGTCCAAAGATCCTCACTTCATCTTCCCTATGTAGGCTTTGTAAAGTTCAGTTTCCACCTTCCAGATGCCTATAGGCCTTGCAAGTGGTAGACTACCATTTAGCAAAATGGAAAATAATGGAAGTAAAATTAGCTAACTCATTTTGGTGTAGCTTAAATAAATATAAATCAGAAGGACAAGTGTTTCTGTGTTTCTTCTAGAAAGTTCAAAAGTGGCTTAAGACAGAGATGATGCTTAGGTGGAGGAGAACGCATCTGTATTCACATGGACATAAGTATAAGAAAGAAATTTAAACTTGAGGCTGTTAATGTATTTCATCTGGAATAATTTGGAAAATGAAACAGGAAAAATTCTCAGAAGCCAACATTTAGTGCCTTCCCTGAAGACAATAATGAATCATTGATCAAATTTGGAACAAAGATGTTTCTTTTTCTTAATAGCACCTAAATTCAAATACTTCAAAATGTTTCAAAAGAGAATTTCCCGCCTCTCCCTCATCATCCCTTAAGAGTAAATTTCCCTTTAGGCCTAACTATGGAGATGTTACCATCATCTCCCTAGCATGCTGACATGCACATGTCAGCTTGAGATTTAAACGTTTACTCCCTGAGGCAGAAGTTGAAATGTGAAGTGATAGCATAGTGTCTTAGGTTGCTTTTAGATGTTTTCTGATTCTGATTTTGTATTTCTACAAAACTCAGTTCATCACAATGCAATTCAGGACTGTATGGTGCATGCCAGGAATTACAGTGGCAATGCGAGTACACATTCTGAATCTGTGGAAATAACAAATAAGAAAAATAATCATGTTCAGAGAGCACAGCATCTCTAGGCTGCAGCTGGGAGTTGGACCTGTTGTTTTGGGTTGAGAAGGTACAACTGCATATTCCTTAGCACATACAAAGAATGACTGATGTTGACTCAGCAGTGTTTATGCTTTCATAGTTTATTTAATGATAATTTAGATAGACTGATGAAAGTGTGTGAAAGAATACAAAGCACAGTGAGGTGAAACAAAGCGAGTAGCAGGTGCGGGAATGGAGCGCCAGCCTTATACTCTGTTGGATCAAAACAGTGGTGATGGAGGCGATAGCTCTGCCCACTCTCTCCACCTTAGAAAGAGGAAAAGATGCAATAATGTAGATCTGTAAGCTCATTGAGAACCATTTCTCCTATTTTCCCTGGTTAGTTTTGTTTGGTTTGTTTTGGGTTTTGTTTTTTTGTTTTGTTTTGTTTTTTTAATTAGAATGTGACCTTTTAGTACTACAGTACTGTAGAAATGAATGAAATACGGAGTTCAATTAGCAGTGCATTGCTCAGGGAGGAGAAAAAAGAGAATTGAATTGAGAGCATTGCCTGCTGCAAGGAGTGGGTTTAACTTTCAATGAACTTGCCTGGCTAGGTATAGTTATCTCAGTCTGTGTGCTCTAGGCAGGTTGGTGTTTAGCCAACGGCCACAGTAACTAGTTCAGGTTCCATCTAGCCCAAGGAAATCTTGCACTCAACAGCATTAATGCACAGACAAGTGCACACTTTCAGTGATCAACTCCCTGCAGGGATGGAATATGAATATTCACATGACAAAATGGTCACCAGAGACACTCAGGCTGATCCCATATGAAAAGACAGGCTTTGGTGTCAGCTAAGCAGTAGTGTATGCCCTATATTTTTGTTATTTCTATACTATCTGGATAATTTTACATCTGGAGTATTCTGTTGGGGAAAATCACAGTATTTCTTTGTGTTTTTGTGTAATTGCCTGCAAAAACTATGAACACTGAGATTGTAATTTGCAGGTAACAAGTATTTTTAAGAATCTTATGACTGCATGAGATATATATAAAAAATAGCATTTTTCAGTAGTTTCACATTTAACTAGTCAGGAAAATAATCACATAGACTTGTAGTGTTAGCGAGAGAGCACCAAGTTAGCAAGTCTGAATAGTAGAGTAATTACCTGCATGGGTTTCTTATTTATAAAATAATTCTTTCCTTCCTGAAGAGTAAGCTGCTACTTACAGAGTTTTTTCTTATAATGTATTTTAAAGGAAGGATTAGTTGATAATACCACATGTGAATCCTCTTGCAGTCAGTTTTCAAATGCAACAACAGTAGCATTATGGCAATGAATATCTAACTATGATAATTTATTATAAATTTACTTATAAACAGAGGAAAACATTAGCAGTCTTCACAAGATACTTTAGCACAGGATTCTTTTTGTGTGAGAACTGTGCCCTTTGCAAACTTAAGTGTTGGTTTGTTTGTTTTTTAATGTTTGTGGCAGGGTTTCACCATCAGATGCTGACTCCACCGCAAGTGAACAATCCAGCGGGAGGGAGACAGGAGAAGAAACTGCAAGACCATCAACAGTTGCAAATGAGGGCAAACCACGCAGAGCAGTGAAGAAGGGTTTGTTACTCTATTTTTCTCTTGAAGAATTACTCTGGTGCTATGACTTTTCTAAATTCATCTTTGGCTGTTAATTTTTCTGGTTTACGTCATGGAAAATTTTCTTCCTCTCCTTTTTCGTTCAGTTTCTTCTGTTGAAACTGAAGATCTACACATTCCTTCCATTCCAGCAAGCTTTTGAAATGAATAGCTTAGCAGGAACAAATCTTCCCTCCTTCCTCTCCCACATGCCTCCCGGCAAACCTCTTTCCATTTAGGCCTAATTATGGTTCTCCTGGTAGCAATCTTGCAGGCAGTTACATGGGCAGTAGAGGTCACAGCAGGATTTGTTACAGCACGGATATATGTAATTGCAACTTTCAAAAAAGTGAGATTAAAAAGGAGACCAGAGAGGTAAAAGTTTTACAAATAAGTTCCAATTCAGGCATCATATGCCTTCATGATTGTGCTTTAGAAAGATGAAGATCCAGCGCCAATACATTAACAACAACTTTGTTTTATATTTGTAAATAACCATCTTGCTTCCAGTTCAAGTGCCACCATTTGTCATGGATGTACCTATGATATATTTCTTTCTTCATTGAAAAGTTGATAAAGCACTTCAAACACACTTTCAGTTTTTAATAAAAGTGTTCTTTTAAATTCATTTTTGGTTTAAAGGTGTGTGGTTAACTGTGCCTGCACAAAAAAAGTAAGTGGTTTTTTTTGAGCTTTTTGGGTTTAGATGCTTTGCTTCTTGCTTGAAATTTTAGTTACCAGATCTTTACCTTAAATCACAGTAGTCTTCAAAGAGAAAATTTTGGTACTGAGTATCTGGTGAAGGAGTTTATGATACCCCATCTGTTCTTAATTCACATGGCCTTGATGACAGCAGAAACTGAGAAGAAGAAAATACTGACCACAGTGTGAGCAGTCTTTTTGGTATATTGAGCATTTTTCCACACACTCTGAAATACCATCTGAGATGTACCAATGACTGTGGATGAATGCAGTGCATGTGAAATTCAGATCATAGCAGGCAATCTTCATTTTTTGCTTATGTTGAAGAAATTCCATGTAAGATAGGTCATATGACCTGCTAGCTCTTGGTTGGCTAAACAGCAAGATAAATAATATATGACGCTTAGACTTTCATAATATGGACTATTCCTGGAACAGACAGGGTTGTGGAGCAGGCATTCCTCTGCAATGAACATGTAAGGAAACAAAGCATAGGATCTGCTGATGTGCCTAAGAAGTTATATTTCTCAATAATTCAGCAGGCAGTGTATGGTATATGTATTTTACACAATTTACAAAGATGCTGTACTGATACTATATATATTTTAAGTGCCTTAGGTTTGCGCTCAGGACCAGAAATCATGTCCAAGTAAATGTATAGGAAAACAATTATGCTGTGACAGAGCTCACCTCAAGATGGTTTATGTGTTTCAGCAACCTATCTGACTTCAATTCTGTTGCCCTGTAATCCCATTTCTTCTTTCATGGGAAATCCATTTTCCATCTGGCTTAAAACTTCATATATGGTTTAGCATTTCCTTTTGTATAGAAGTATTAGGTATTGCTGCATCTCAATTTTCTGGCAAACGCAGCAAGCATATTGTGTAAAATGTGTCTTTTTTACCTATCATGTCCTTACTGGATCAGATATGCAATATTTTCAGCATTTGATGCCTATAGCTTGGTAATCATAGGGACTATTTTTAGCATTCAAAATTGGAGGCACTGTCTGCAGACAGCTCTCTGTTAAATGGCAGATTCAGCTCCCTTTTTGTGCAGCTGAGGCTTGGCAGTTTGATCCAAGTTCATGCATTTCATTCACAAGTAAATGCAATCATCTTACTGCTGTTTGTTCCAGTTGCCATTCCAGCTGAATTATTTGTAATAATTATTGTGTTGTCTCTTCTTTTTCCTTTATGTTGTCAGGAGCAAACAGAGTGGGTAAGTAACCGGAGCTCATAGCTGAGTACAGATATGAATAGAGGTGCTGGGGTAGCTACAATTATATATTAAGGATGGAAGGATTTGTCTTCTGAGTCTAAAAAAACACCAAAATTGCTTTCCAGCTATTGAAGTATAAAGAATTCTCAGTAACACAAATTATAGTCATCTAATTTAGGCACATTTTTTTCTAATTTTCCTCCCAGTCCTTTCAAATTATTGAGGAAAACTTCAAAAGAAGCAAAACTGAGGCAGCTGTTGGTCCTGAAACTAGCTTTATATAAACAAGTTAGAGATACAGTTAATGTCTTTACTGTAAATCCAAGACAAACACAGGCTACCTGCAAAAAAGCCATATTTTCTCATGAACTAGTGTTTTTCTGATCAGGATTGGCTGATCTTCTAACCATAGTAAAGATGGGGCAGGAGAAAGCCGACACTGTCTTTAATAATGCATACCATATCTAGTAATAAATTAAAGACTGTGGCCTCTGATAGCAGTTTCCATCTTACAATAGTAAAGAAGGATGGATATAAGGCTGGCTATGATGCTTTCCATTGTTGTGTTTGTACAAGTGACTAATGAGAGTCATGATGTACTGGGATGCAAGGAAACTGAAATTTATCTGAAACTGCATACTCTGACAGGATACAAATACCAGTGGACCAGTGAAAGATTCCCATTGACTACCTGATTTTGTATTAGGCTTTATGCACCGTGGTTTCTGGGTCCCTTGTTTTTACTTCAAGAGGGTGCAGGAAGCAATAGCCTTTCCTTATCTCCAGCTGTGTTGCTTTTCATACAAAATCATAGCTTCCTGCAGAGCAATTAATTTTCTTGATACTTCAATTAGTAGTTTCTACCCAGGGAAGAGTGATGAATATTGATCATGACGTGACCTATATGGACTAGTTGTTTAAATGTGTTCATTCCAGTATTTGGACAGAACACATCTTCATTATTTTTTAGGCTCAACTCTCTAGTCTAACATCAAAATTTAATTCATATAGTGCTATCTGACTGCTTTATAAGGAAGATTTTCTAACCATGGACAATAGCATAAGAACCTTGAAATAAGAGACCTTTCTTATTCACTGTGTCAGAACTTATAAAGGAGCTCATTCGAGTGTTGAGTTAGAAATCATTTCTCCTTTTGTTGTACGTGTACAGAGCTGTGCAGTTCACAAATTTCATACTTTACTATAACTCCATCTTAGTTTATACTTACAGACACATTCAGTGTATGCACACAAATTGGATCTAAAGGTCAGATGCATCTTATGGGTTTTTTTTTGTGTGGGTGCATCTTTTCTGCAAAAGAGGGTAACAGATGATGTTATGGTAGACTGATACCACATTTTGGGTATGGGACTTCTGGACAGTTTTACTAAATGAGTTTAAAAACTGTTCCAGCTAAGAGGCCTCTGCCAAGCACTTATTTATGTGCACAAAAGGAAATTATAAAGATTTAGAGTGAATGCTCAGCATAATTTAATATATTGCACCTTGCTAATAAAGTAATATGAAAATAACCTTAAAATTTTATGTTGGAGGTCATTGAGTTTTGAGAACTGCTGTTAGATTGGAAAGGCTGGAAAGAATGACTGATGCATGGGGAAAATGGGAAAGATGGATGCAACAGTTCGGACTCCCATTGCATTATAGGATTGCTCTGAGGGATTCACGCTAACTACTTAATATATCTTGTGACCCTCACTGTGAGAGTCAGTGCTTGCATGCTTCCACAAAATATATGAAGATGGGGCTGTGAAGATGACAAATGGTAAAGGTCATATAAACAGCTACAGAAGAGAGAAGGATATATTTCATTTAGGCTCTGTGTCTTGCAGAACGTTTGGGGGACAGAGATCTTGAATGAAACTGTTTACCTTCTTTTTAAGGACACATACAGGAAAGTCACATTTATAAATGATGCATACCATTTATGAATGTGCACACTTGAAATGCATTAATCAAATTTGAGAAGTATGAAAAATAAAAATTTTGCTTAGCTTGTGGCCAGATTGCTTTCCATCCCAAAAGCAGCGTGCTGTAAATGTAACGAACTATACCATGCCTTCCCTCTCCCACTCCCTTTTTGTGCTAGAAGAGGGAAGCAAAGGAGTAGGTCATCTACAGTGATCTTCTGCAGACTCCTCTTCTGAACCCTGAACTTCATTACCCGCACAGGTTGCAAATTGATCAGAGCAGTGGTTGTTTTCCTTCTTGTCTGCTGGAGTTGGATCAGCTTCATCGACAGTCTGTATTGGAATCAAATCAGATTCTCCTGATTTAAATCCGAGAACCACAGTCCATTGCACAGCCTTTGCAAGGACACGGAACTATGTCCCTCTACGCTGTTGTGTTCCTCCATATGAAGAGTCACAAATCTTAATCTTTTATTGCTTGTATTTCATGGTGAAAAGCAGTTTAATAATTTGTGGCATTACCATGTGGACAAGGCAAAAGATTATTTTGCAAGCCTTCTGTAGTTTTTGCAAGCCTAATCCACATAATGGTTCCTGTTGTAGGTCTATTTCTTGAAAACATACAAACAAACTGAAAATCTTAATGTGCTTAACTGCAAACCACAGGGGTGATCCTTGATCCTACAGATTTCAAGTCTTGATGGAGATGACCCATTTCTGTTGAAGTGATTAACTCTTTGCAGAACTCAGGCCACAACTTTCACTTGTATTGATTTCCATAAGATCTTCTGCTGGTTGTGTTGGAGTTGATTTAACCTCTTCAACAAATTACAACGTGGCAATATTTGTGCAGCTTGCTCATTGCTATATTAACAGTTTATCCTGTCGTAGAGAAGAAAACTGCTTTAAAAGCTTTAGTCGATAAAATGTCTGCAAAATTCTTTGTATTTTGTGGGGGTTTCTAATGGTATTTTTTGTGTAGTTCATATATCATTCCTTCTGTCACTCAAGAAGTGCATTTTGCAGTGAGACATCTGTCATTGCTCTTTGAACCTCCATTTGAAGAATTTGCATCTCCTTAAGTACCAATAAGAGGAATCATTAGTAGTATGTACTTGAACAGCTTTTTATAGAGAAAAGTAGACTGAGATTTTGGTGGTTTGCAAATGCCAAGAGCTTGATTTACAGAAATGAAGAATGACAGCTCCCCTTCTGGAAATATAATGGAAAAATGTTTATAATTTGCAAACCACTGGGTAAACTTGTTGTGCACTAAATGTGAATCAGCTGGAAGGCCTATAGGGCAAATTAAACACAGATGGAAAACATGGCACAGTCTTGTAGTATAGCATCTGTAGAGTTTAATGTTTGACTGAGATAACCCTGGCAGCACTACTTTACTCTGTATTTTTCTGGTGATTTAGGACCTCCTCAGACCAGCAGTGGAAATGAGCAGCACTCATCAGCCTCTATCTTTGAACACGTGGATAGGATGTCACGTTCCTCAGATGCCAGCAGACGGGTGCCAAGCAAGATCCAGCTGATTGCTATGCAACCAATGGCAGCACCTCCGGTTCAGAACTCGGTGCTTTCTGATCGAGTAGCAGAGACCAACAAAATTAATAAAGAGGTATTTTTGCAGTGCTTTGAATGTTTGTGGAGGACTGTATGCCCAGCCAAGTGGGAAATGAAAAGTATCCCATTTCTTCTTATCAGGAGTTCCTAAGGAGTTGAGTTTTGACAAGTTACGGGAATAATCCCGTTTCTGTCCAGAGAGGTAATCTGACCTGTTTCTTAAGAGGTACCTAAATCAAAACTTAAACACAGAGAGAGGAGAAAATTTAATGGTCAGGATATCTTGTGTTGCCATTCTTTTGCTAGTCAGCAGGACATGACTTATGAGAGTTGTGTTAATTAATATATGAACATATATTGGAACATCTGGCCCACCTTGGTTTTCATTCTACACTATTCTTCTGACTTTTCAGCAGCTCAGGATGTGGATATACAAACAAGTTATCTTCATATTCTGGGGTGTGAATTTGCAGCACATGCACTGCTTCCAACTTCTGATGTGTTTATCTGACAGTAAATACACAAAACCTCCCTTCTTTCTCTGAGGCTCATGTTACTGTTAGCAGAATATGAGCATGCCTGGGGCATCAAGAGAGACAGTAATGTGCTGTGAAGCTATATTATACCCTGTCTGACAGTACTTTGTACTGGGTGTAAGATGGCATCTTCTCATAATTCGGAGTGGAAGATTTACTGAAACCTTTAACTTCACTGTGCTAAGAAGTTTCTGAGTACCTTACAGAAGAAAGGTAAATGTGTGTATCTAGTATACACAGGCAAGGGGAGCTACAAAACAGAAATCCAGTGTATGGGCGGAAGACATATAGTTCTAATTATAAATGTAAACAGTAAATCTGGCTTGTGTCCTTTTCATAATTTTTCAGGATTTTCATGAGGGAATACACAAAACTCAAATTTTACTTGGTTTTTAATTTGCTGATGCAGATGTGGTCAGAAATTAGTCTGGCACAGGCAGAGCAGTTGTTGCTACCTGATCTGGTGCCCAAGTGTTTTCTGTTGATAAGAATGATTTCAGTGAGTTTTGGGCCAGTGCTGCTGTTATGATATCTTTCCCCACATGATGACATGCTCCTCTGGGAATTTAAAAAAAAGTGGGAAAGAGGCATGACAACTCAGCCTGCAAGATGCAGAGCTGATAATACTTGTTCACCTAGGGATCTGGACCCTTGTATTGCTACTGCATTTCTGCACAGCTTATGTTGGTCTGTCATGCTCAGCAGAAGCACTGAGTTGTGAGCTCAGCTCTTTAAGTTCTTGCTGCTTACATGATGAAGGTCATTAAAGGGAATGGGTGACAGATTTCAACACTTGATCAAATGTATCTCTTTCTGACAAGCAAATGTAGATACAGCTTTTACTGATTTTTTCAGAGCAGTGTCGCTTCCGACAGACAGCAGGAGTTTTTTGTGTTTTGTTAAAAAACTGTCACCTCTCTCTAACTACACCTGTTGTTCTGGCAATCATACTGTGTTTAATAGCACATCTCCCTGGGGAGACAATGAAAATATTGCAAAATATCCAAGAAAGAAAATGTTAGCAAGTTGTGTGACTTGCTTTAATCCCTCAGAGGTTTGGGGGAGAGAGGGGAAGGAGGAAGGTAGGGGCAGCCAAGGATCTGAGGAAATGAGGTTTACAGAAGAGCAGCAAAAAGTTCTGTCACAAAAACTACTCTTCCCCCGCTCCCCTTCCTTCTTTAAGATACAAACAGCCCTGAGGCATAAATCTGAGATTGAGCACCACCGCAATAAGATTCGTCTTCGCGCCAAGCGCAAAGGGCACTATGAATTTCCAGTGGTGGATGACATGGTGGTGGTGGACACCAAAGAACAGCACAGAATATATCGCAAGGCACAGATGCAGATTGACAAGATCTTGGACCCTGGAGGCAGTGTGCCTACTGTCTTCATAGAGCCGAGGAAGAGGTAGGCATTTCAAAGATGGGAAGAAGTTTGAGTTGCTTTAAACAGCATTTGGTTTATTATATGCCAGTATTTTTGTTTTCATATTACTCTTTTGCAAGTTCTCAACAGTGAATTCTTGATAAATAAACCCAAATGTAAACAATTAAACAATTTAGCATTTGCTTTGCCATTTGTTTGAATAATTCTTTCGTGATGTAGGGGGATCAAGATTTCAGTATGAGTAGTAAAAAAGAGACATGGAAAATATAAACTTGCAAGAAAGAGTATTTTTGTAAAGGGGGAAAAAGACCACAGAATCGTGGTTCAGGTGGAATGGTTTGGGTTGGAAGAGACCTTAAAGGTCATCCAATCTCCCTAGATTGGATCCAACCATCCAACACTTTCCACTAGACCAGGTTGCTCAAAGCCCTTCCAACCTGGCCTTGAACACTCCCAGGGATGGGGCAGCCACAGCTTCTCGGGGCACCCTGTGCCAGGGCCTCAGCACCTTCATAGTGAAGAATTTCTTCCTAATACCTAACCTAAATCTCTCCTCCTTCAGTTTAAAGCCATTATCCCTTGTCCTGTCACTGCAGGCTCTTTTAAAAAGTACCTCTCCAGATTTCTTGTAGGCCCCCTTTAGGTACTAGAAGCTGCTCTAAGCTCTCTCTCCTGAGCCTTCTCTTCTCCAGGCTGAATGAGCCAAACTTTCAGCCTCTCTTCATAGGAGAGGTGCTTCAGCCCTCCCTTGAACAACTTAAAAAGCTTGAAGATTCTGAATTTTAATGGCAAACTCACAAATCAAAGAGATAACCTTTCATGTATTCTCTCTGGGTAAAGAGTGTCATGGACCTGCCTCCCTGGCCTTTTCAGAGAAAGTCTTCCCTGAGCTCTGTTTATGAATACTGGCACTTTGTTCCCATAGCACTGGTACCCTGTAACTGCTTCTCCCCTGACAGAAAGTACCTTTTCTCTAGCTACATGGGTTCCATAGCTTGTATGCCTAATAGGGTTAAACCCAACAATGCCAAGCACAGACCTTTGTTGGCAAATCTTTATAGTCTGTTCTGCTATTGCAGATGTGTTGACATTGGTCTGAAAGATCTGGAGAACCACTGGGGGAAGGCTGGAGCATGAACAACTTTGAAAAATAAATGTAGAAGGGAGGTGACAAAGGAGAGTTTGAAGAAGAAATAAGACAGTTTGGAGAGCAGCCAATGAGAGTAAGGCAGGAGTCAGATTCAAGGCTACCTCATGGGAGTGGCATGAAAAAATGGGAAAGGGAAGAGAAACAGGGCTGAGGCAAGCATGACTTGGAGGGAATGGGCAACGGAGTTTAGCCTTGAGTGGGATGCGAAGAAAAACTGCAAAAAGAAATGTGATCACGGTTGTTTTGTTTTTTTGTTCTTTCTCTCTGCTTTTTGTTTTCTTCCTATTCAGTTCTCGTGCAAAACGTTCTCCCAAGCAGCGCCGGCGACATCAGATAAATGGGAGTCCAATTGATGCAGAAAAGGACAGGTTAATCACAACTGACAGTGATGGGACATACAAAAGGCCCCCAGGAGTCAATAATTCTGCGTATATTGTATGTATGTCTCTTGAATGGCAGGAGTGTTCTGATAATTGTAATTACAGTTGTGACATTGGGAGGTTTTTTGCTTTCTGACTACGGTCTATATGGCTAGTTTCAGTCCTATGTAGTTAGTGTGTAAATCAAAGAGAAACAGGGATTTCATTGGCAGTTTGTCAGTATTAAGCAATAAAATTCTGCCAAGTATTCCTTGATATTAAAGAAGCCAAGAACCAAAATCTTGTTTTCATTAATGACGCTGTGTTATGCATATGAAAGTGTGCTTGGCATGTTCTGCAATATCTTGAACATAGTTTCACTCTAGTCCAATTTGCTGAATGTTATATATTCATATGTTACAGAAAATTTCTTCCTTTGGTCTCACAGAGTAGAAGACTCAGTTCCTTTCATGAGAAATATTCTCATCTTTCAAATGTGGGAATTAATTATTAATGAAAGAGAAACATGTCTTTGTACTACAGTAACTTGAAACAATTCGATGCAATGTCTTGAAAACTAATTTTGCTTCCTGTCTAAATTAAAAAAAACAAAGACACTGGAGAATGCTTCTGTTCAATCATGTCCATGTCACATACTGTATTTAGGCATCTTTAGCCACTTCTAAGCAGACTTTACTAAGCCTAATGCTATTACTGGAAACCCCTGGACAGTTTTCATCTTGAAAGATGGTTTATTAATTTTTAAGAATTTCACCATTAGCTGCATATGCAGTCAGGTGACTACAATGTGTGTTTCTGCAGTTTCCCTCTGCCTTCAAACAAGACTGTAATGATTTTAATGTTATGCTGCAGCAGAATGAATTAGCATCCAAAGCTGTTTAATTAAGACATGTCACACAGAAAACTCAACCCCTTTGGCATCTGTAGCGAGAAAGTACTTGGAATGCTAAGTTCTTGATAAAGTAGAGGCTTTTGCATCTTGATGACTGATTTGCAGTCAGCATGCCGTGGTAAGAATGAGCTTTGATAATAAGTCTATTGCTGCAAAGCTCATTTAATTTCCTGTTACTGATGAACAATAAGCCTGTGTGGTAAGATCCCATGTAGTAATTGCGATGCATGCCTCAGGTATTGCTGCTGTGAAGTACTTGTATGAATCCCATTCAGGTGATGCACCCAAATTCAAGTTCCATGCAGGTATCCACTTAATTGCGTAACAGTTCCATTTGTGTGGTTTTCTGAGCGTAATAATGCCAGTTTAATATTACTGCTGAGGTGGTCAGTTGTAAGCTAAAGACTGAATTCATTTCTTGGAACTGTAAAAGCTGCAAAGAAGTCAGAGATGTAGGCAGAGCTGATTGTCTTTTTTCTGGGTGGGGTAGATGCTTTCTACGTGACTTCATTATGTGCTTGCAAGCCACAAGATATTTCTGTTATAGCTGAGTAACTCCTGCAAAAAGCTCTGCTGCCTTGTCTGAGATCAAGAGTCTCACAGATGACAGTGAATGAAGTATTTACACAGCTGGCATTATATATGTGCATGCATATGTGCATGTAGAAGTGGGGAGGGTAAAGGGCAAGTTTTGTCCAGTGCTGGCACTTGTACCATTTATATCATTGTGGTTTTGGCAAAGAAAATGTTACTCAGACTTAAGGCCTACAGGGGCTTGGAAGCTGACTGATAAGATCTTCTCTGTGGCTGCCCTTCACCTTCTTTCTGTTTTCTCCAGTCTGACCCAGACTTGCCTCCTGAACCTCAGACATCATCTTCTGTTGACGTGGGGAAGTTCCCCGGCTTGCCTTCCCACCCAGTCTCCCAGTACATCCCACCGCAGCCATCCATTGAAGAGGCTCGACAAACCATGCACTCGCTGCTGGATGATGCTTTTGCACTGGTAGCTCCCAGCAGCCAAGCAGCCAATTCCACTGCCATCGCACCACCCGGGGTCTCTGCAGGACAGCCGGTAAACAACACTCCTGCTCAAGCAGGGAGGGAAACCACATGTACCCAGTGGGGATCACCTTATGGTCCAACTCAGGCAGTAAACAACCCATTTAATGTGAGTGATGCAAGTTAAAAGGCTTTTCTGAGCAGGTAGCTCACGCCAATTGAGCCATGGTCACTGTTATTGTGCCCTTGGTATCAGGACTTAGCACGAATGTGGAACAATTTTTGGAACCAGCAGAATTCAGAAATGACCATCAGAAGATGGTAAACTTGCTTTTTAAGCAATACATTTAGGTCCTTTTCCCTTTTTGCATCCCAACCACAAGACAAGATAGAAGTTCTCCTACTGTAGGATAACTTTTATGTTCTTGTTGGTTATAATCTTTCACAGAGCAGTCTTGTTATGCCCAAGAGTAAAACTTT
Source organism: Agapornis roseicollis (assembly GCA_002631895.1). NCBI lineage: Eukaryota > Metazoa > Chordata > Aves > Psittaciformes > Psittacidae > Agapornis > Agapornis roseicollis. Next base: position 192,436 of record NDXB01021906.1, on the reverse strand, counting down.
ATTTTTTTAAAATGCATGTGCTAGTTCATATTTTGACAATGGAAAAATAATGTATTTGGCTTAGGTCATATTTTTCAGCAGGGTATTCAAAAGCTTTCAGGAAGTGACGGATAGGAAAGCAGTGTTTCTGTGTATGATTTTTTTGCATTTTACGGAGTACCGAGACACATGGATAGTCTTTTAGGTCATCTCAAGTTCTGTGACAGTTCAACACTAGTTTCATAATGCCATTGGACTGTTCAGTCTGAGTCCCATGGTCTCTGCTGCAATCTGATGCTGGTTGAGATATAAAGAGATTTCAAAATACAAAGCTTGGTTTTCTGAAAGTTTTAAGCTAAGCAGACTTTGGAGAAGCCCTTGATCTTCTGCAAGTGAGAGAAAGTATTTCTGAAAGGTTCTTAAGAAGACAGAAGAGACTGCTAACCACTGTAGCAGCAATTCACAGATCTTCATGTGCTCTTAATGATGCAGTCAAGTCACACATACAGACCTAGTGATCTCTGCCATTCATCACTTAAAAGACTAACAGTGGACTTCCCAGGGTATGCATTTTTATTTTAATTTGGGGTTTTTTGTTCTTCTCACAGAGATATGTGGAATTTGGAATGACTCCGCCAACAGCACCAGGTCTCCTACCAAGGTAGCTTTTCACTAATAGAACTATCATTTAATATTTTCCTTGCAATTCCTCAGGAGTTCTTATCGACACTGGTATATTATTATGCAAAGTACTGTATAAATGGGAAGTAACAGGAGCCCAGATCCAGCCTGTGTAATTTATTTATGTAGCATGAATGACATATATATGCTGTATGGAATCCAAGTATCCATGTAAAAGAAATATGTTTCTAGCCCCTTGGCTATAGAGATATCCTTTCAAATACTGCATAAACCACTGAGTTTCAGGTTTTAGAGTGCCTGAAACAGTTACTCAGATGCATGTCATTCTCCAAATATTCTTGCTTTCATCATGTTTCTGTAGCCTCAGGGCAACGCTAGCTCTCAAAAGCTTTCACATGGCTAACAGATTCATTCTATTTTTAACCAAGTTGAGAACACATTTCAGAGCATGGTGACCCTCCCACAGAAAACCTGTCCTGCAGGCCTATTATAAAATCGGGGGAAAGAGCAAATTTTCTGTCTTCTCCTGGTCTTGCTGTGGTGAAATCATGCAAAGAGAAAAAAACAGTTGTTCAGGTGACTGTCAATTCCACGTTTGGTGTCTGTGTTTTAACTACACATGAGGCTGGACTCTTTGAGTCATGGTTCCCACTGTGGTCAGGCTTGTCTCACCTTCTCTAAACTGCTGCAACTCACCTAGGTGGTAAAATGGTGGCCTCGTGCTGCTCTCCCATTACCTTCTTACAGCTCTCCATGTGAGATGAAATCCCACTGCTATCCATACCATTCATTAGATTTCATCTAAAAGTCTTCACTGCCTTGGAAACTCGATGGTAAAATGGTTACTAAGAGCTTTCCTTTACCCATCCTTTTGCAACCTGATTTTTGAAAGGGACAACTAGAAAAGGAAGTGTCTCTTAGCACATTTTCTTAGGTCTTGGCTGAAGGTAACATTTTCAGTGTGAGTGGAGCATACATGAAACGGCATACAGTATGACATGCAGTGTATTTCTTGTAATTTAAATTACCTTGAAGACTGAGCTTTGGAACTGACAACACAAAACAGAACCGATTGTTTGTTAGTGAGAATTTTCTCTTTGTTGGCCTGTTATGCATTCAGGGACTATGTGATAAATTAATCATGAAAGTGCTGTAACCCGTGTTAATACAGCTGAGCAAGATAGTGTTTTTTGCAATATATATTCTTTGCTCAAAAGTTTATCAACATTTGGCATAGACAATTTGGCTTTCTGTAAATTACATATGAATGGCATCGTTATTAATAGTTCAGATGCTTCCTTTTCCAGTGCTGGCAGATTAATCTAACAATGTGCAAGGTCGTTGACTTTAACAGGAAGAATTCCTTTAAAATTTCATCAAAATAGAAGGCTTCCTAGAGCCTGACCAATAGAAAACAAGTGGAGAGTCGTCATGCTTGTGGAGTGAGGGTTGTGCTCAAATTCAGGAGATAATGGTAAACTGATAGAAACAGTGCACCAATTAGAGGAAGCAAAAATAACCTGAAGTCAGTATGATTAGTTGGCATGTATCAATGTCATAGTCCATTGGCTTAAAAATCCAATGCATGGAATAATAATTGTGTGACTGTACTGTTCCTTTCTCTGTACAAACACAGTGTCTTTAATGAAGTGGAACCAGCTTGGGTAGGAAAAAAAAGTGAATGTGAAAGACCTAGGTCATGTAACAGCTAGGCAAACATGAAGGCACAATGAAAAGCTTTTGCCAGAAAATGAATATTGCATCATGCAACAGAGATAGAGATACTTAGGCGTAGTGGATTAGTGGTGTAAAATTGATTTTAGGGGTAGTATCTCCCCACTTAAATAACTGGAGATTAATTTTACTTTTTTTTTAATGTGCTAAGATGAAAACTATGTCTCAGTCTGGAAATAGGGAGGAGCACTAGAAAGCCTGTATGATACAGATTCGGAGATGTATCCCATTTTTATACTCCTGTGTTGATCTCTGATAATAAAGAGTAGCTATATCTATTATAAAGAAGATGGAGAAGAAAGTTATTAAATATGCACCTCTCAAGTACAAATCCATCAGCAGTAAAGGATATACTTCCTTTCTTCTGAAAAACTGGCACAAAACCAGTACATTTGCAGGAATGCTGAGAAAATATTTTCTTTAGACAACATCAAAAAATTAATAACACTTTATCAGCTATAAGGTTCCAGATCAGCACTGCAGTCATAAAGGGCCAGATGATCACATCCTTTACTGGTTACAGTGATTAACGTAAGGCAGTATTGTTAAACATTACCTACTCATTCAAGCGTTCATTTTAACTAGCTTCTAAGTCTGGTTGGAAATGGTTTCCTTTAGGGTTGCTGAGTGGACAGGTGGGATTGCATGCAAGGGAGCCAGGGAAATTTTGGCACTTCCACAATAGGATTGTTGCAGCTTGAACCCCTTACACCACCTCCATTTAATACTTTATGCCAAGTAGCTAGTACTTTAATTTACAATTGCTTGTCTGTTCTTTATTATGCTCTTAGTTGGCTTTATTAGGCTATTTATTATTATGTCAACTTTCTATGCTATCTGGCTGTCATACAAAGGTAGGTAGTTTTCCAAATGAAGCACGAATCAAGAACAGTTTGAATTAGGTGCAGTCACGGGATTTTCCTGTAAAATGAAAGGGTGTAAAACTGAGTTCTTGAGGAATGGGATAGGCTGCAGTCCATAGCCTAGAAGGCGTTAGATGCTAATGTGGTAAATGGCATAGAAAACTCATCCCTAGTCCTCACTGCATGTAATTTCATGTGCCTGACTCAGTATGTTTGTCTCACTTTGTTTCCTTTATACTCATCAGTGAGAGGCTCCTGCAGAAAATGATTTAGTGAACCTCATATTTTGCTTTGAACACCTCTTGAGGAGTGTGTCTATCCTTGATCATACTCTGGAATCTAAGAGAGACTAGCCTGTAACCTAAGCACCTGAAGTTTGAGCATCCACACCTCCACCATATCGACAGGAATCAATAATCCTTGAAAACTCAGCTGCCATCAGTCTCCTAAAATATAATCTCTCCATGCCAGGGTTAAGATACGTTAATAGGAAACATAGGAAAATCAGCTTTTCCATCTCCTGCTCTACTCCTGTTCTGAGGATGAATTAGAGTGTTCTTTTTACAAGTTCCATTACCTTGGCACAATTTATGAAGTGAGATTGGTGACTGTCTAACAGTTTGTGTGCCCAGAAACTCTTGAGTAAGAGTCAGTTTTATTGCTGAGGTAAGCAGCTACATCACTACTGAAATCTTATTTTTCTGATTTTCTTTTTCATTGAAGATACTTTTTTCTTCAAGGAGAAAACATCTGTGGGCTTTTCTCTGCATTGGGGTTACTGTAGCATGTGAAATTTTCTTAAGAGTTTATAACTCTTACTGTAGTGCAATGCAGATCATGAAGGAGGAATATATTCCTCAGATGTAATTATTTTCTTTAACATTTAAGGTTAAAATGTACATGAAAAAGCATCATAAACAGCCATTGCATGAGGTACACCTGCACTACTGTTTCCAATTAGGGAATTCACTTATTGTAATCTTGCGTCCTTACTTTTCCACAGGCAGAACTTTGGGCCAGGTTTTCTTCAGCCTGCGGAATTAATGCACCCAGACCAGCAGCCACCTGAGGTTCAATATTCCTCCAGAGGGATATACTCAGACGAAATGCCATCAGTGGCACGACCACGACCAGTTGGAAGCACTGCAGGTACACTTCACTTAAGTTGAATATGCTCTAAAATAACGGATCATTTTCTGTATCTACTTTTACACTGAGGTCACCATTATGACATCAGTCTCCTTCAGCTGCTACACTTGAAATGTGATTCTTGTCTTCACTGCCCAAAAAAAAAGTGATCATAAAGTGCGGTTAACTTTACATCCATAGGACCTTGCAAAAACAGGCAGTGCTTTGCCACCTTTTTAGTATCTCACAGGCACTGGTTATCACACAGCATATTTTCAAAAAACCCCATTCTCTAACAATGGAAAATTACTTCATAGTTTTAGGCCATACAATATATGCTAACTTTCCACTACCAATCATTGTATTGTACTAAATAAGCTAACTAATGCATCCCAAATCAGCCTGCTAAATAGCAGATCTTTTTAATACTTCTCTGCATCTCTATTTCTAATTTCTCTTCCTAGAAACATGAATAAAAGCAGGATCTCCTAGGTTCCTCTGGTATTATCTATTGCTGCTCTCCTGTATAAAGTCTTCCCTTCCCTGATTTGGTTGAGATAATTTATGTAGTGCTCATCAGTGCTATCATGAATAAGATTCTAATGTCACATGGCAATTAAGCAGCGAACACTGAGTCTAAGAATAAAAGATTCCATTCTTATGCAAATGCCACAGTTAATTTTCTCCCAGAGAAACGTTTTCTTCCTGGGGAGTTGGAAAAGACTGAAAATACAGTCATATACTCCTGTCAGAAGCCTAGCTTTGGTAGCTGCTATCCTCTCCCTGTAAATGTTAAATGAATGAGAATGACAGGGATGTAGTGACTGCAACAGTTTAATGATGATTGTGTTGTTGTCCTATTCACACTATTCTCTAAATGTTCATGTATATTCTGCTAGAAAGTTTGGAGGCAATTCAGATGATTGGTTCCTGTCCTTCAGCGTAATTACGTGCAAATATCAAACTTCTCAAATATTGTGGTTTTTTTGAGAGGAAAATATGGAAGTGACCTAAATGTCCATCTGTTGTTTTTGTCTTTTCCTCCCTTTTTGTACATATGCACACAGTTTTCTCTTATGTATCTGTGGGTCTATTAAATGTGTTTCATTTCTAATGAATAATAAAATACTATAATAATAATAATAATAAAATAAATTGTGTTCCCCTCTGGGAGGAAATTTAGGAAAAAGGAAAGCTGTCATGTTATTACATCTCTGCAATTAATGGTGGTGGCTGTCCTTGCATGTGTTTGAAAACAGCAGGAGGGGGAGGGAAGGGAAGGGAAAAGAAAGGAGAAAGGAGGAGGTTAGCTTTCAGGCTGAAAGGAGATACAGTGTGTTCTGACCTTCTCGTTAGTCAACGACAGCATTGTTTAATATTTAACTGCAAAGCAAAGCTGAAAGAACCATACTCTTATATAGTCATGTGTTTTATTTTCCTGAGAGTTGTAATAGAAAGCAGTCTGGAGAGTTCGGGTCTTGCCAGTGTGATGCGAATAAGGTGTACCACAGGAGCAAATATCTTCTCTTTGCTGCTAAGTAATTTACATGAAAGCATTGCCAGGGCTTTCAGTAAACACTGTTTGGAAAGGGCTGGCATATTTTTGGAGTGGAGTGTCATCCATGTCTGAGATGCATGTATCTCAACCTCTTCTTTCCGTGCAGTGGCAATGAAAAGCATCACACTCAAATGAACTGCACAAAATGCACATAACTTTTCCTTCTTTACTCTACACTGAAGCCTTCTTTCTCCTGATTTTTTTATTAATTGCACAGAAACAGAGCTCAAATTTCTTCTTGTTTCCTGCTTCCAACAAAGTTTTATGTTGTCATTTGTCTGCCCTACAAACTTTACTGTGTATAAAGATGAAAAAACAATATTTGCTTTTAAGGTTCTCAGATACAGCACCTCACTCAGGTGGGAATTGCTAGCAGGATCGGAGGTCAACAAGTGGAGATCCCCTCAGGCAGAGCAGGGCATGGCCAGCCGGGGGGGCCAGGGTGGCCCCAGTACCGTGGAGAGGATGAATATGCTAGGCGAGATGCAGTGAGTACTGTGTTAACACATTTGCATAGTTTCCGAAGTAGTGATGATATGTTCGGGTATATTATTTTCCTGCATTACTGTTTGGAACTTTTTCCCCCTGGAATACTTTCAGTTTGCTTCTCTGACATTCTTTGCTTTGCTCTTCAAACCCTTGTTAGCTCTTCTAACTTTTGCTTGCTGTCACCTTTGCTGCTGTCTAACTGCTTTCTCTCACTTTACCCTAACCTGTTTATTTTTTTTTTCTCACTTGAGGCCTTCACCCATTAATTGCAGTTCACCCAGTTCTGCTTCTGAGCTCCAGCAGAGGTGGATACTGCTTTCCATTTTCTTCTTTGAAATATGCCACTGTATTTTGAGATCATTGTAAGTAGAAAAGTTAAATTAAATTGTCCCAGACTACTGTCCTACTTTGTATTGGTATAGTTCTTTCGTCTTACGTATCAGTGCACAACAGCAGGAGTCAGGGCAGTGGAATAAGGTACATACTTGCACATAACAGTAGAGGTGCTTCTAAACAAATTATTTTCCAAGCCCCAGTGAGCAGGGTGTGGTAAATTAATACATACTCATTTACCAGTGCTGCCTAGGCAGCCATCATGATTTCATGGTCTTGGCAGTGGTGCTTCTAGAAGTTGACGTTTCTGATTCAACCAGATGTGTGAGGTTGAAGATAGTATGTGGCCTTTCCAGGAAAGATACAGCTGCCTGCTACCAGTCCATGTTTGAGTACTTGCATCCTGAAGCAGACTGACCCATGACAGCTTTATTGAAGTGCTCTTGAGAGCAACAAATTCATGCTTCTTCTTTTTCTCCTTTGCTCAAGCTGTCATTCTGGTTTCTTCCTTGAGGAAGGAAGGAAGGAGGGATCTCCTGCTTTTGCACACTTAAGGCAGTGTGTGTTCACACTACTTGAAGCTGCTTTGCAGTACTGTGTGATCTCAAAATGGCTTTGCTGAGAAAAAATGCAACAGGATGGGCCTGCTTTCTAGATTTTGTCATAGCTGAGCTGCCACTACTCCAGATCAGCTTGAGAGGAGCAGCATTAAAGATTTTGAGAAGTTGGCACACAGGAGACAAACTCTACTGATACTATTCAGAAACTTTACCTCTCAAAGCTGGAAGATGTATTTGCCTGATTTAACTTGCTATCTGTGCTTGGAACTGTGGCATTTGAGTGTAAGAAGATCATCATTTCTGTTTACATCTAGAAAAGCCCTTGCATGAGAGATCTTAGTATCTCTCCTGTTCCATTTTCAGAGGCATCTCTAGGTTACCATTCATTGCCCCTTATAATTTGTCTGTCTTCTCTCAAAATTACACTGCTTTCCTAGATCTGTAGGCCTTTCCCTGCTGTCCCCAAATGCATGTTCAGCTGTTACTCAGTATTTTATTATATGAATTGCAAGCGTTACTGAAAATTCAATTATGGACCCATTATCTAAGATGTTATGCAAACTGTTGGGTCTGACATGTTACCTGCACAACTTGAAAAGGTTCATGGCCCAGTACAATATGATTTGGTTGCAGTTTGCACCTTCAGTCACCATTTCAGATGGGTACCTCTCACCTCGGTCCAGGTTGACTTTCTTTTAATTAATCAGAGTTTAAAACACATCCTCAGCTTTGACAGAACGTTTTGCTCTCTGCTTGCTGCAGCTCTTATGTTAGTGCAGTGTCATATTTTTCAGTTTGATCTCTTTAAGAATGAAAAAGGCAAAAGGACAAGATTGTGGACTAGAGCTATTTGAGTATGGTGTCATGTAGTTGTAGGAGAGCTCATCTAGTGCATGCACTTTCCTTTTCTTATGAGGAATTATTTCTTTTTTACAGGGGGTCATTCCCATTGAAAGAAAAAAAAAGGTATTATTAGTTGACTCTTCTAGTTTTCTGTATTTTGGATTCCTTCACTAGAACAGAGCTCTGAATTTGTCTTTCCTTCTTTTTGAAAGGAGGTTTTACTTAATGATGCTCATATTCCTTATGGTTCAGTACTCTACCGATGTCTTGTAAACAGTCTTATTGTTCCCTCATCCTAAGCAAGTTTTCTGCTCTTAGGAAGATTAGGTCTAGAGCATTCTTCTCATCCACAAACTCAAGAAGCATCTGAATTTGTCTTCCTTCAGTGGCGCTTTTCCTCACACTGTCCTCAGCTATTACTCCAGCAGTCAACACCTGATTTTCCACTGAAGCGTGACCTATAACTTGTATCTCCTCATCCAAAGCCAGTGTGCAGGTTTATCAATTCACCTTAATTCTCCATCTGAAAGGCCTGGACAACCAGGTTAATTACAGCATTTTCTTAGCTGACACAAAGTACAGCACTGGGAAATTGGTCATTTGAGCAGCAGAACAGATGAAGCCTCATTTCTTGCAGATATGTGTAATGTGTTGCATATCTACCTCCCTACCGCCACTTGGCATCACTTATTACAGTCCCCTGTAGCTCTCCACTGTTCTCCAACATCATCTTAAGGTTTCCAGTATTTTCCCCAAGCCACTCTTATCCTTTTATTCTACTTTTATACTCTGGCTGCCCACTGTAGTATCTCTAAACCGTGTCACCATACTTCCAAGTCGTCTCTCACGTCCACTAGCTATCCCCTGTGAGATACATGCTCACTGACAGCTGTAGCTGACCACAGCCTGACTTGGCCTTTCTGCCACTCAGAAACAGACTCAGTGATGGAACAAATCAGGATGTGCTAATCAGCTGACAGGTTTTGTGGATGTTAGATATCTGTTCATATGTATGTTTGTGTGTGTATATTTATACATAAAATCCAGTTGAAATTGGCAAGAGTTCAACAGTTATTAACTGAAGATTAAAAAAATCACAATGGGACCTCTTATATCTTCGTTCCTTAAGAAGGAAGACTCAATAAAGATGTTTTTGACAATTATTTTGTACTGCTATTAATTATACAGAAGTTTCTATATGAAAAATACATAATTTATAGATACTATATAAAACTATAGATTGTTACATATATAATATTATATATCAATGTACATTTCTGTTAGTAAAGAAATTTGAAAGTGGAAAAAAAGCCCAGCAAAAATTCTTCCAAGCTTTTTAGTCTCCTTATTTTGCTGTTGTAGTTTAGTATAGTTAGGTTTCTAAGGCAGTTTGGTTTGATTCTGATGCTATATAAGAGATCACAGAAATACGCACTTCTGTTTTTCTGAGATGTTTATGAGAACTTTGATAGCCTTAATGTTAAAACACCAGCCACTGCAGTCATCAGATTTCTTCCTAACTTCCCTTAATATACCATTCTTATGGTGGCAGTTCAGTGCAATATGTGATAAGAGCTGAATCATGTAATGCATTTTAATGTAAAAGAAACCTGAATATAATTTAGATTGCTGTTAAGACTCATGTGTCAAGGAATGATTGCTTTTAATATTTTTAATGTCACCTCTTTTCTATAAACCCACGGAGCACTTGTCAGGTTTACTAACTCTAGACTGCACATACAAATTAGTTTCAGGTTTCACTGCCAAATAAATAGCTCTGAACAATCAAGGCACCCATTCATTCCTTTCTGATACTAAAATCACCTCCCTTTTATAAGTAGTAAGACAGGATGATACTTGGAAAACCTTCTTTACCTATCATTCTTCTGTTAAAGCCTCTTTCCCTCTTAATCTCTATCCCCAAATTAACTGTGTAAATGATGAGTGCATCACACGAGCTGTGAGAGTCAGAATTTGTTACAAGTTATACTTTATATAAAGTGTCTTAGATCTTAGTAATTTATATTATGAGAGATGTGAAGGAGCTGCCAGTCACCCTTGGTCCTCCATATCCTTCCCTGGCTCTGCGCTGTAATCCCTTCATTTCCCTCCCCCTTATCCCCAAATCCTCTTCTAGCTGACCTTGCAGTCCTTTCTTCCTCATCATATTCCTCTCTCTGCTACTACTCAGGGCTTATCCACAGAGAGAGAGTAGTTAGTGCTCACTAAATTGTGATAACTGTGACCTGAGCTTGCTGCAGCGAGCTGCTCCTCATCCCCAGCAGAGACCCTTTGAAAGGGGATTACACTGCTTTGCTCACAGCTGAGCATATTCAGCATGGTGTGTTCAAGTCCTTTATGTCCAGTGTTTTCTTCTGTCTGTGTCTTAGCCTTCCAGCAGTACTAGGCAAGAGGAAACCCTTGCTTTAGGGATGGAGTTTAGATTTTCGCATGTGCCCATACAGGAGTCCATGGAGTCCACCTAGTGTACTGTAAATTCATGCTTTGTTTTAGTGTAAGCAGGTCTTTTTCCAGAGAGACAAGCCCATAAACTCAGGCGTGTGTTCTGTTTCTCTTGTTTTGTTAGAAAATGTACCTTACAAACAAATAGAGAATTAACCCCTTGCTACCCTGAAACAATGATTGTCCCTAAATTGGGATAAAGTTTCTCAGACGTTTAAAACAGCTACTGAGTATAAAAAAAAATATATATAATCTTTCTGATTTTAATAATTTTCTCGTGTTGCTTCTTCTGTTGACCATGTTTTCTTGGGCACTGGTCAGTCACAGGGTCCTCACAAGTGTACAGCCTGAACAGGCAAGCTAGGTAGTGAAGGGGAAGGTGAAAATAGTATCTCTGTGTGGAAACAGTATGGAGGAATGATGGCCAGGAAGAAAGTGATTTGTCTGGTGTCTTCTAGGAATTTGATGGAAAGTCAAGGAAATAAAAACCAATTCTATTGACTTCCAGTTATGCGGGTTTTCTCTCCACCTCCTTCCACTGCAGTTTCTAAATATATAAGCTTAGTAAAGGGGTGAGACCTTTTAATGGATGCTCAAAGAGACTGAAAATCCCTGAACTTGAGGCAGTCCAACAATTTTGTGTGCGCTGCTTGTTTTGTGCTTCATAAGAGGAATCATTCATTCATTCATACAACTGAGGAACAGTGGCAGCAGATAGAAGCATCTCCATGTTGCTTTCCCTCTGTTCGTTGCGTTTTTGCTTTATTGTCTTTTCTGGGATTATCATGTTTATTCAGAAAGTACAGTAATGCTTTTTACCTTTTTCCAGATGCATATGCATGGACACCAAGAATATTCCTCCTCACCAGTATTCCCGATGCCGAGGACTTCAGCCAGGCAGCCCTCAGCACCCCCTGCTCAGCTTCCACACAACAGCCTTCAGGGCCAGGGCCTTTGCTACACCACCAGTTCCACTGAGGACCTCCAGCCAGGTCACTCTTCAGCCTCTCTTATCAAAGCAATTAGAGAAGAACTTCTGCGACTTTCTCAGAAACAGACAACAGTGCAGAACTTCCATAGTTGATTTAGCATTCCCTTGCAAATCTGCCAGGTATCTGCTTCCTATGGAAGCAAAGACTTAGAGGAAATCAGCAGTGTTGTTCTCTCAAAGGAATGAACTTCACAGCTGTGTTGACAGCACTCTGGAAAAACTGAAAAAGGCAGCAGAATGAGGATAGTAGGAAGAGATGGAGGACAGACAGGGGAAATCATTGATGTCATCCCAAGTAGTCTTAATTGATAAGATGATATTACGGTGCTTCTCTTCTCTCCCTGCCCTCGTTCAACATAACATAAATAAAACCTTAGGTCAAGAACTCAATGCTCCAGCAACAAAAAAACACTGAAACAAGCTCCAAGTATGATACACTCCTTTTTCTAAAGAAGTAGGTGACGTCTTGAATAAACTGAGATGACATTTTGCAAGAGATTGCAAATATTCTGATTCTCCAGTGCTTATGGGGAACTGGTTTGTGTTGCTGTTCTGCAAGACTACAGACTGTGTCAGCTCAAGGGTGTTGAAGGTGTGATCCCACATAAGAATCACTTTGGTTGTCAGGAACAGTGGGACTGATTAGAATAAGTCTTTTTGAGCTACTTGTAACAAACTGGAACAATAATTGTTATAGCTCTATGCTTCCAAATGGAGCTACCCTCTGCACTCTTCCTTGTTTTCCTTCTGGTGCTGAAGCTTCAAGTGTTCCTTCATCTTCAATGTTTGCAAAGTGAAACATTGGCCTTGTATAACTAAAAATATCTGTAGACTCATTCAGGCTGGAAAAACAAAGCAAAGCACCCAAACAGAAAGGGCTTGGTATTTATTTTGTTTCAAGATTACTGAAAACCGGGAGAAGAATACTCAGCCACAGCTGAATCTGGGGCAATGTGTACATATATCTTTAAACAATATATTTACATACTATATGCTCTTGCAAGACCAGCGATAAAATATTGCCACTCTGTCGTTTGCTTTGTGGACAGAAACCAATCCAGCCTAACTGGTACAGGGTCACCAGCGTTATGTTATAAATTGATGTCCTAAATCATTGCTTATGTTTGGATCTGAATAATTTTAGTGAAAGTCAGTGAAGGTTTAGAGCATTAACCTAGGCTTAGATTTGCAGTTTTGAGACAGTTTCTATATTTATATTTGTTTCCACTGTCCCTTTGGACAAAGGATGAGCATCATCCCATGGTAAGAATGGTACGTGCCATGGAACTGTTTGTCGCTGGTTTTTTTCAGTTTTAATTTAATACTAGCTATGAATTTACTAATATTTGGCCATTGCATAACTGTAACTGACATAATACATACGGACATTTTGCTTAATGATTTGTTGGAGTGTGTTTATTTTCAGATGAGACTGAACTAAGGCTAACAGACTGACACAGAGACAGAGGGTGAGCTGTCTTTGTGAGGATGCTTGGGAGCCTTGCTCTTTGATGCTACAGTATGGGTATTTCAAACACTTGGGAAATGGTAATTATAAAAGGTCTATGGGATAGTAGTCTGCCAAAGAGATCATTGGGCAGTTGATGTGTTAAGACTACATTTGCCTCACTCAGTGGGGTAGAAATGGCATTGATAAAACACAGGTATATAACACTGGTGTGGTATGGTGGTTGTTGGCTACCATGTCTGTTCTTGGTGACAGGACTAACCAAGACTGAAATGAAAACAGGTAGGAGGACACCATGAAAAAACTTTATGTACCTTGCTCATGAAGTTTGTACATTATATTCATTGCCAAAGCAAAAACCAGGAAGTGACTGGCTGCTTATTGATGTGGAAAAAAAGGTGGTATGTTCCTCTTCATTAGGAAGCTGACCTGTTTTTTCCGTTTACACATGATTATCAAAAGGCTGTAGGAAATTGTTTTGAGGGACTTACTGTAGTGAAGCAATCTAATACTTTAGTATGTCTTTATGGGCACTGCTTGAGGCCTGAATGGAGTCAGAATTCCAGCATGGTTGTGAGCAGCAGTACCAACAGGTTATGATGTTTTAAATTTTTTAAGCCTTTTGTGTGGAAATCACTTCTAGGATAAAAATAAAGAAACCTTTACTTTCTGCCAGGTTTGTAAACATGAATGGTGCTAGCACTTCTGCAAAATGTCAGGGTTTGCACAATGAAGACTGTATTGATCAGGCAATGTTTATTTGGTCTTTTTGACAATGCTGAAGACTGACTGTTCCTGTGCTCCCATTAAAATGATCTTTTTCAGACCCCACATCCTTCACCAGCCTAATTCTGCAGTGAGGTCAAAGGCCAGTGCTTATAATATTTATATATTACTGTGACTTCATTTCAAGAAAATGTGGGCCTCTAGAAAATAAGTTCATTGGCTGCTGGTGCCAGCTACTTAAAAAGGAATATGAAGTAAGGGTTTTGAAAGGTAGAGGTACTTAAGCCATTCCTCATTCATTTTTGCTGGTGATGGTGATTCTAATGTGTTATTCCATCTTTTAACGTTTGGAAGAATACCCTTTTTGTTTTCAGTCCCAAATCTTACAAAGAACATGGGATACAGGACAAATATGTACTGGTAAATAAAAGAGACTTTCTGATGCAAAATACTTCCTCTTTAAAACTTTACAAGTTCATGGAGCAGGACAAGAAAACCCAAGTTGGAAAGCTGTGTTTGAAAGTTGTTTAGGACAGATAATCTTCTTTAACAGTGCTATGTTCTCCAACTCTCTGAAGGCCTGATCCAGTGTTCACAAAAAAATAGCATGACATAATCTGTATTGTCATCTAATAAGAAAAGTAGCACATAAAGCACTGGTTCCGATGATGGTCTTAACAAGAGACCCACATTGTACCCTCTGAAGCTTCAGGAAAAGTTGGGTTTTTCATGCACTGCAGAAGGACTGTGTGGAATGCATGTGCCAAAATGTGTGTTTCCACTTGGGAATCCAGGGAAAAAAAAATTGTAAGCTTCTACATCCCCATGTGCTTGAGCTCTTCTGCCAATGTTTTTTATTGCCTTATTAAAAGGGAGGGGGATAGGAACCAACCCTTTTTTTTCCTGAAACTTAAATTATTCTGAATTTAAGTGTCTGTTAATGAATCTACCAGTTTCTGAAAATGCTGATCAGATGAGAAGCTGGTATGGGCATAGGAAGCTGTTACCAACAGTTACATCCATTTCCATGACTAAACCATCTGGTTCATGGAATCCTCAGGCTCTTCTCTTTCTTCTCAATTTTCCTTGACATTTGTGTTTAGTCTGTGTTTAGTTTGGCATACAGAAGAACTTGGCAAGATGGGAACTATGCAATTTAGCTTGCTTGGTTTGCTCTCCCTTTTCATGACCAAAATGCTGACCTCTACCCTGCTCCTTGATTATCCTTGGAGCTAAGTGAAATTTTACAATTATTTTTCATGCACTCCATTTGAAAGGCAGCACACGCTTCAGTGCTATAAAATATTCTCCACCGGGATGTTACACATGGTCCTGTCAGTAGCTGTGGGCATATGACTCAGGAAAGAAAACCTTGATTTTAGGAGGAATGAATAGCATAGGTGCTGGATTCACCATGTTAAATATGCTCACTTTGGAGCACTAAGTGGAATTTAAGTGACCCTTTGCAATGTATTGTACTTGCAGTGGTTTGGAACAGGCTTCAGATGTAGTGGTTGGAGAGCAGCAGCCTCACATGAGGTCTGTGTATCAACTTTGTGACCAAAGGAGTGGTTGGCAAGATGTTGGCTACTGCAATATCATGCACATTTATGCACACACATAAATAAGATTGATCACCCAAAAGTGCGTGTTCCTACCAAGTGCTGAAGCCAGTGCCTTTAAATTAGACCACTGACAGCTGGGCTACAGTGTTCTCTCAGAAAGAGGTTGATGATAGGGATCATAACTTCCCAAGAACCAAAATGACTGATTATGTTGTGTGCAAACTCACAGCTTGAAAACACAGAAAGTGGATTGCAGAAAGAAGTTAATATGTATTTGAGCTCAAGTGAAGTCACCAGTTGCGTGATGCAAATGACAGTAGGCAGTTGAACTAATCTCTTGCCCTCACCTTATTCTCCTGTTTTCTAGTTTTAACACTTTCAGCTCAAGAAGAAATGGATATTTCCCATGCCATGCCTCATCTAGAGTTCTTTGTTAACAGGTGCCAGTGCTTGAAAAAAACATCTTGGCCAAGAGCTTTGAAGTGGCAGGATGAAGGGCATTGTGACTTTGAGGTGGAAAGATGTGGGCCTTGTTTTTGCAGCAGCAAAGAAATAAATGGATTAAATATAAAAAAAAAAAAAAAAA